>NW_024102829.1:1702238-2302238 GCF_013122585.1 Styela clava | reverse complement strand
TTTTATCGCAAGGATTACTTATCTATGTTATCATGGGCCTTTTTATGCTAAGCGTTGGAAACACGCTTTAATTACCCTGCTCTGATGCGCACGTTCGAATCCCGAGGACCGTTCATGTAATAATCGGTGCGTTAGTCAGTCCGTAACACCGCGGAAATTTATTTGCCCAAGTTGAAATATCTGTATTTGGCTTTAGCGTGTAACAAAAGTTGTAACATTTTTTGCTGCTGTGAGCTTATTTATATCGACTTTAATTGTTGACTAATTCGTTAGTTGTTGTTGGCTAGTTTACTAATTTAGTTATATATTAGACTTCTATGATTCTAGACTCTGATATAAAACAATTAATCAGAAGTATTGCGTTGTTCACTTGGGATCACCTGTTATATTTATTGATGTAAGGATTATATATATATTATCGCAAAAACTAGTTATCCACTATATGTTGTCGCACAGTTTATTCTTTTTTTTTGTGTGTGTGTCGTATTTATACGAACAATGCCCCGTACATGCACCACTAGGTAAGGGTTTTCAGTGGTTTAAAATGATCGGAATTTTTCTGTTCCGGCGTTACCTAATTTATCGCACTCCAGGTTCGGCGGTGACCGTGGGGTTTGAACCGGAAGTTGTGCGATGTCTTTATGGTCCAATCCAGTGTTCTTCGGACCTTTATCATGACGATTCAATTGACACGGCCTTCAGAAACTAAAATAAAATGAAATAAATTTTATATTACAGGAAATATTTAAAAAAAAATAAAAATAAATAAATTTGGCAACGAGACCGATGTCTATATTTCGGTAACAATGGGTCTCAGTACTGGTTCCAAACCTTTAATCTTTCAAATGTGATTGATATGTCGAAAAAGATTTTTCAGCGGTCCCCGTTGAGCCCTTTCGCGACCCACCCACCAAGGATCTTAAAACATTAGGTTTTTATTGTTCTTACGTAACCGGGCTAAAGCTCAGTGAAAGAAGAAGTCAAGCTCACGCAACCACAGTCGGCTTCGCAATCTTCAGAGACGTGTTTGACGTTTTGGTACTCCCGATGTATGTGAACCAAGATGGCGGATACTGGAACGTAGTATGTGTACCATGTTAGGATTAGTCAATACTACGGGAGTCACCAAGCTAGTCCCCAAACTCGTGATGGAACTAAAATAGGGAAAATTGGAATAAAATTATTGCTCAACCCTAACCAGGTACACATACTACGTTCCAGTATCCGCCATCTTGGTTCACATACTTCGGGAGTACCGACGTTTTTGCACTTGCCACGCAGCTCTTTAACTGCAAGGAGAAGAGCCACATCAAACAAGAAAAGACAAAAGTTAACAAGAAATCTTGATGCGTTTCCTGCAAATGAACAATCAATGAACGGATGCTAAGAACTCGTTGATGCTTGACGTCATTTCCGTTAATTGTTGTTACAACTATCTAGCTTCCTCTGTTCTTTTGTTGAAAACTTCAGACATTTGCACTGAATTTCACGATTTACCAATAAGGCAACTTTCCCAACCGAAATCGAACTTTTTTGAATCATGAATGAGGGGAAATCCCCTATCGTATAACAATCTACGGCGCTTGTCTGGTTCCCAGTTAAACCTGGTATAACAATAGTTATCCAGTTAATACTGTGATTATTATATCTCATTTCATAACGATGCGTTGAGTTAGCGTATGTGGTTTCTAAAAAATTTCGTGTCCTACTTGCATCAATTATCACGCATGTCCCATTCCCACTTGTCCTGCATTTTTTATTTGTTCCACATTTCCCACTTGTCCTATTTGTATCATTTGTCCTGCATGTCCCACGTGATTCACACTTGTCCCAAGTCGTGAGTGTCCGAAGCAGCGGTTCCCGTAACGATTTAATATGACTCGTCGAACTTGAGTGAAATAGTTATTATTTTATCTCTTTGTATTCTAGATCAGTGCT
This sequence comes from Styela clava, assembly GCF_013122585.1. NCBI lineage: Eukaryota > Metazoa > Chordata > Ascidiacea > Stolidobranchia > Styelidae > Styela > Styela clava. The sequence continues at coordinate 2,300,300 of NW_024102829.1, read as the reverse complement.
CTTCAATCGAGTATACGGTGTATACCGGACCATAAGTTGGGTATACAACTGATAAAGGGTATACGGAAGGTGTACAGCCTAAGTCAGGAATTCTAAACTCTAATATAATAAATTATAAAATATCAGTATTCAAGCAGAGACAACAATGCAAACGCGGCGTACATGAAATATGAAATGTCATTTACGCAAAGAACCGACGTGAGCACATTGTTACATCACAAATTATATAGATAATGCGGTCACGTGTCTGGGTTGGTGATTTCGGCTGCCATGCACTTCGTTTGATTTACGTTGAACATTATTCGTATTGCCGCTAAGGCCGTCAGTCAAATTTATAACTTGTGGACCCTGGCATATTATATTGCATGATGATATTGCAGTACAATATGTGCCTAAAATTTAATGTTTATTTAGCTTTAAATAAACATTGGTATTTGTAAGGTATACAAAGTTCTTGAAAAATTGTAAAAGGTATACCACGATAAAAAAGGTTGAAGAACACTGTTCTAGATACCCCCAATTATTACATCATTATCACAGTTGAAGCACGTGTATATTCGTAATCGTAACAATTCAATTTTACCCGTATCCTAATAATACGTAACCGTATGGGCATCTACTCCTTGCGGGTGTTCCCCTCTCCCGGCAAATATCGTTCCGCTTCTAACTTTGGCACAGGATCAATTAACTTTAATAACCATTGATCTAAAGACTCGAAATCTTCGGCCCAAGGTATTGCGTTCGTTTCTATTTAGAGCGTCGGTTGTTTATCCAACAGCAAGTACGAGTTCATGAAGAATCCGTGTTGAACTTTTCGAATTTGCATACCCTGACCGAATATAGAAAAACAGCCCGAACCATACCCACATGTTTTGAATATTTAAAATTTTTCTCTGTTATGCAATTATTATCAACGCTATCAAACACTGTGGCATCACAAGCTGACGTATTGTGTCGTATCTTATAACGTAATAATCATTTTGTTTTTAATAAAAGGACTTATGGTGACCTTATCTTATACAACGATTAAATATCAAGGTGTTCTGGGAGGTCTAGAACAGGGGTATGCAATCTCTAAAACAGGAGGGCCAGATACAAATAACTGGGTGAAACCGCTGGCCGCACTTTTATTTAACATAGGCTTTCTAGTAGTTGCAGGCACAAATATTTCGGTTATTTCTCTTATGAGATGCGTTGTTCGCTTCGCACAAACTAGTTTTTAGGGCAAATTAACGCCATAGGCATAGATAATAAATTGAACTCGGGCATAGGCTTTGCAACCAAAGAATCGGAATTACTCACGCGTATGATTGAACATAATTAAAAACTTGTTGCGCGGGACGCACAAATCAAAACTGGCACTTTTCCGCGGTCCGCCCATTTTTTACTTGTCGCATTTGGCCCGCCGCAGGCCGCAGATTGCACACCCCTGGTTTAGAAGGTTCAACTGTACATGAAGCGTAACTCAACCAAAAAGTAGTCAGAGTCGTATTTTCAAACTTTCTGGAGTTGGAGTCAAAAAGTCGTCATAATCTAAATTGCGAACTTTTAATGGTGATAAAATAAGTCTAAATTTTCTAACTCAAGAGGTATCAACTTTACTGAACGTTTTAACAGTCTATAAGAATCTCGGATTTTTGTACAAAGCTCCGAACCAAAAAACAACCCCGCCAACGATCGAAACAAGAAAATTAGTAATTATAATAAGTAATTATCATTAATTATTAGTTATGATTGGGGTTAGGGTGAGGAATGCAAATTTCAAATCATTCCTACCCATATCCCAACTGGATAATAACTAATTTGTATTTAAAAAGTGGCGGCGTGTTTTTCCTAAATATCACATTTTTGCATTAGCGACTTTGTACAAAATATCAGAAGACACGCATACGCCAAAGAGTTACCGGAATTCGATTTTCTGTTGCGATTCCACTTCTTACTTATGACTCTTTTCTTCCTAGTGAGTAATTAATGAGTTGTGTTTTTCATTGACATCGCCTGAGTGATGGATTCTATGTTTTCAGTCATTTATGAGCCTGAAAGACCAATTACAGTAAAAAATCACCTAAAAAATGACATATCTTCCAAGTATTAGAAATTTTCCGGCATTGTCAACCGTATTCATCCTTTGGTGAGGCCGTGGGCATGAGATTTGAACCCGAAATGTAATTTTCGATGTAAACACAGTTAAACTACCCAGGTATCGCGCCGGCACAAAAGTAATTTTAATAATATACTAATATACCGGTTGACATTGCTGTCAGACGTAACTGGACCGACCTGACCTGCCGACCTGAGTCGATCACGCCGAGTCAATATTGTCACAGATAGAGTATAATGACCGAGAAAATTGCGTGAATAAGCTGTATGCCGGTAGTAAATGTACTACCCTCATATTTCAATATAGTGCGACTATTATTTGTTTCGCACAGAGTACATTTAATGCCAAGTGTTTATGATATTATGTAATAAAAAAAAAATAAATAAATAAAAATGTTGTTAAATTGCATATCATGTTTGATAAAAATTCTTGTGAAATTGTATTCTAAAGTTAAATAGGCTAAAGGTTGCCATTACGTAACCGGACCGGCTTTGTTCCCGACCTTGTCCGGTTTACCTGACTTGAACATGCCAGTCATTATTTTCAAAAATAGAAGTTGGACCAAGGAAAATGTATAAATCATAAAGACTGGAAATTTCTTTGACACCGTTGTTGCGGCGAAATAGATCAAACATTGTCACGATAACAGGTTCACAAGTTCATAACCTACAAAAGGTTCATCTATGCCAAGGGTGGGCAACACACCGGGTCTGGCCCGCGACGAGATTTTGACCGGCCCGCTGACTGTCCATCAGTCTTATGATATTACATTATTACACTTTTAGTACATTATGATTAATTCATTATGTGTTTCTTGGTCTCTATTTTTTGTAAAGTTTAAACTTTACTTTAAACACGATTTATAACTTTCTTTCTTGCATTAGCTATTAAATATGTGATTAAGATATTGAATACTATTCATGTTATAATCCGGCCCACCGACGACTTCATTTTCCCACATCCGGCCCGCCGACTAGAGAAGTTGCCCACCCCTGATCTATGCAAATTTTGCAGCCGCCATCCAAACTAAAGAATATTAATTTTGAATAGCTTATTTAATGCTTGTTCGATGCAGTTTTTTCGAGCGAGCGTGGTAGCCTAATGGCGTTACAGCAAGAGTGTACAACAAGTGGCCCGTGGAACACAATTCGGCCCGCCAAGCCATTTATAGTGGCCCTTGTCAACACTCAGATTTTTCCCCATCAGGCATAAAATCATAATCCGACATGTTATGTTTAAAAAAGCGCTCACATAAATAAAAAGACATAATTTTTGCTCTTGACGCAGCGTGAGATCTTTCGCCGTTTTGCCCGATTAATTTATTACTGTAAGGCTTCAGCGATAGCCGCATTCTCTCCTTTTTTCTGCTAAATTTTTTGTATGGCTCGTCTAGATGTCTGAAGTTGGTCATTAGACAGAGCGACAAAAAATGTTGCACACCTCTTGTTTTAACCAGGGGTGTGCAACCTTTAATAAAGAAGGGCCAGATACAAACAACTTAATTAAACCGAGGGCCGCACCTTTACTCTACATAGGCTTTCTAGTAGTAGCAGACACGAAAAGTTATATTGATCTTGTGACATACGCACATCATTCAAAAGGGGCTTTCCTCCGCGGGCCGCACAAGTGTTCTCTGTAGACCGCATTTGGCCCGCGGGCCGCATACATTAGACTTAATCATGTTGGCATTGCAGGGTAAATATCTCGGGTTCGAATCCCATGCCCACCACCTCAACCAAGGTGGAATAAGTTGGGTTGGTAATGTACAACAAAAAATATTCCGGGCCTCTTAAAATCAGTGGCTGCTCACATACGTGGGATATCAATGACTGTTTTACAGAGCCTTGTTCAGAGCAATAGGGGAGCTCCAGAAGTATGTGCACTAAAATGACGCACAACCAAAAATAGTATGTGTACCTGGTTAGGATTCAGGTTGTGCGCCATTTTTGTACACATACTTCTACAGCGCCGCGAAAAGAGTATAAATACGTTTCATACAAACAGAGGCGTAGCGAGGGATTTTCCATGGGAAGTTTCTAAAATTTGCCAAGTTAGTTTGTATCAGCTAGCAGGTCAGTCGGTTTTCAAGAGAGTTGATAGCCTAAAAAGCGTTCTAAGCTACGAAAAACGGCTATGTATGGTACAGAAAAATGGGTGCTCCCGAAGTATGCGAACCTAGATGGCGGACATCGGAACGTAACATGGGTAACAGGTTAGGGTTAGGCGATAATTTTTTTCCAATTTACCTTATTTTAGTCCTATTATCAGTTCGAAGACTAGCCAGGAGCCTCCCGTAGTATTTATACCTAAAATTATTGCCTAACCCTAACCTAGTACACATATTACATTCCGATGTCCGCCATCTTGGTTCGCATACTTCGGGAGCCCCGAAAAATGTCTTTTCTACATTTCAAAAGGAGGAAGGGCCCGATTTTGTCGATATAGTTTGAATAAAATCATAGGTTACATGTTATGGATTTAAAACCGAAATCTTCGTTTTCAGTCAAAACTAGTGTTGTATTTAATGCTTTTTTGCATCATTTCTGGCAAAGATTTTTTCCCAAGCAAAAAATATCCATCACAGATCTTATATTTCGTACAGATTTTATAAAAATCTCGGGTTACATGTTATGGCTTAAAAACTGAAATATACGCTTTCTTGTGGGTTTTGGTATAATGTGATCGCAAGAATGCACTGTGAAAATTAAACCGAGGCCTCAGATATTAATTTCAGCGGTGTGAAATACCTTGGCAAAGGTGTGGAATGTTGCACTCGGCTGACATATTCTGAGATACAGTAATTTCGCTGCCGTTCCCATGGTTACTCACAAGGCGGTGCTCGGAGTTGTTATGTGTTTCTCCTTGGATCGGGCGTCTTTTGGGTATCCAGGTGCCTCGACTTACTTTGACATAAACTTGTTCCAACAATTGTTGTATGATTTATATATTACTTATATTTATTACTGTTAGACTCGAATCACGGGTATCGCTGCTCGATAACCAGTAACGTTGTCTCGCGACTCCCTTCACCCTGAAGTACAATTTTACTTTTTTTTTGTATTGTTCATTCACAATGTGTATTTTAGTATGGTGGGAAAACAAATTACTGAGTACTGTTAAAATATGGTAGGATTTATATAGAACTGTCATGGTACAAAAAAACTGGAGAGTGATGCTCAAATATATGGACACGAAAGGGTATGGGTGTGCAATCTGTCACAGAAGCCCAACGGTACTGTAATACAGCTGAGCAGCAGATTTGAACTTACGCGATAGCGGAAGCGCCACAAAGAGCGCAATTGTTAATTTTGATGACGTCATAGCACATCATTTTTTTATAGAGGCCAAATGAATTTTTGAAATAAATAAAAGCAATAGCCTTCTAGCGAAAAATGCAATCTTTCAATACTCAAAAGTTAAAAACAATTGGCCCAGTAGTTGATGAAAAAAGCGATTTTTTTATACAAAAAAAGGGATTTCGTGTCCAATACCAATACACAAGACTCGGGAGAGAGAGAGAGATAGCAATGCAGCGAAGCTCACCGCTGCTTAGTTGCCCAGACCAGGGGTTATTAAACTTTTAGTGTTATGTCACAATGTCACACTTTTAGGGTTGATTTTCAGTCCGGTCCGCAATGGAGTTTCGAATAAGCAAATCGTTTTTTTATCAGACATTCAGACAAACGATCACAATAACACTACATATATATAAAGCAAGAAAGAAATGTTCAAATTCATGCACTCAGGTGTAACAGTGCAAATCGAATATTCAAAAGATAATTTAATGAACAATTTGGATATATTTCAGTCGAAAAATTATTACAATAATACTAAAGAAATTCTATTCAATTCCAGAGTCTTGCTGCACACTTACACAAATGCATTTCTGTAACGTTTCGTCTGACCGGGGTCAGACTTCTTTAGACAAGCATTTTACAACTATGACAAGAAACGCAATTGCATGCACATAAATAATGGTATCAAATGTTTGGTCTGTTTCCGAAGAGAAAAATAACTCATCTGCACAAAGGCATAGAGCATGGAAAGGTAGTTAGTTTCATGTAACCCCAACTTATAGTCATACTAATAAAAGACTTTAATTTACTGGAAAGGATTTATTGCAGAATTAACCGGTATTTTACATTCTATAATTTGAACCCAGTAACAGAAACTTTTTTTAAATAAGTTCGTAAATTTATTTTATCACACATAAATCGAATTATTGTTTAGAAATAGAAATATTGGACAATCAAGTTATCAAGGCAATTTTCGTTCTCTTTAGTTGTCTGCAAATATTTTGCCATTTCAAGCATAACCGGACCTTTTTGCGTCATCGTAATTTTACTTATATAAAATATTTGTTTCAACTCTATTTTTGACGCACTCTGACGCAATTTTGACGCACTGTGACGCATTTTTGACGCATAATTTTTTATAGCAGAATTTCGCCTCTGTGTAATATAATATGAAGCAATAAATCATAATTTTATTGATATTTTTTTCAGAGGTGCTCGCATGTAGAAAATTGTAAAAAACGAAAAGCGTGAAAACGTCGCATATAAGAATTTTTTTGATGAAAATATAATTAAGACATTTTCCTGTTGTATAACTTATTAGCTTCAACAAAAAAGAAATCGATTTTTTTGATAATTCCTATTCTAAACTCCGAATCTGTGGATTCTTATACTGAGACATTATTGAGTAAAAACGATAAATTTATTAATGAAAATAATATATCACAATAAAACATTATTGCCTGTTGTTCGGTTCATATATTTGTGTAGTTGCAAAACAATGGGATGTTTATTCTCGCCAGAAATTTGAGTATTTTTCAAACTATTTTTTCTTGATATCCGACATTTTCCAAAACACAAAACAATTTTTTAGGTTTTGAAATAAAAATTTCCTAAATATAGTTTAAAATTGTACTTCCATTAATATCAGATATTTCAATAAAATGCTAAAAATTATTATCATTTTCATAAAATTTAATTTTTTTTTGCGGTAATAGAAACCACACTTGACACATATTTACTTGATAAATGTCGTTATATTCTAATTTATTCATAAAACTCCATTTCTAATTAATATTTTTTAGAGATTTGACAAAAATAGTTTAAATGTGAATATTCTGAAACGGTATTTTCATAAATTTTCTAACAAGACATGATTTATTTTTGCGTAACCACAAGTCACATTTCACGTTATTTATTGAAATTTTGACTCATACTTTACGTAGCATTTATTCCGTTCTACGTAGCAAAATATGATTGCAGATAGATATGAGAAATATATTTATGTTGGTTGCAAAAATCGGCTCATTTATTTTCCCCAGAAATTCGAACATTTTTCAAATTAAATATTTCGACAAGTATATACGTTCATTTTAATTCATTCATAAAACAGATTTTTTTTAATGTTTTTCACTTTTTGACAAGTATATATCTGAGAAATGTCACTATATTTTAATTTATCCATAAAACTAAATTTGTTAAATATTTTTTAGAGATTTGACAAAGACAGTGAATACTCAAAAACATTTTTTTTGGAAATTTTTCAACAAGACATGATTTATTTTTGCGTAACCACAAGTCACATTTCACGTCATTTATGGGAATTTTGACTCATACGTTACGTAGCATTTATTTCGTTCAACGTGGCAAAATTGATTATACAAATAACATAATCGCAGATAAGTATAAGGAATATATTTGTGTTCGTTGCAAAAACGGCTCATTCATTTTCCCCAAAAATTCAGGCATTTTCCAAATTAAAAATTTCGACAAGTATGTACGTTCATTTTTCTTGATATCCGATATTTTCTAGAAAACGAAACATCTTCTGTTTAAATATAAATTTGCTAAATGAAATATAAAAAGGTATTTCCACCGATATCAGATATTTCAATAAGATGCTTAAAATCGGTATCATTTCCATAAAATTTTATTCGTTTTCGCGTTGATGGAAACCGCTTTTGACACGTATATATCTGACAAATGTCACTATATTCTAATTTATTCATAAAACTTAATTCTTTAAATATTTTTTGAAGATTTGACAAAAATAGTGAATACTCTTATTTCAATAAGATGCTTAAAATCGGTATTATTTTCATAAAACTATATTTGCTTTTGCGTCAGTAGAAACCGCTTTTGACACGTAAATATCTGCGGAATGCCACTATAATCTAATTTATTCATAAAACTAAGTTTTTTTAAATATTTTTTAGAGATTTGACAAAAATTGTTTAAAATGTGGATACTCTAAAACAGTCTTTCCATAATATTTTTTTTAATAAAATTCAATTTATTCTTGCGTCACCACAGATCAAATTTTACGTTATTTATAGAAATTTTGACGCATACCTTACGTAGCATTTATTCCGTTCTACGTAGCAAAATTGGTCATACAAGTAACATGATCGCATATACGGATTAGGAATCGAAACTCAATTCATGATAACCTTTTCATTCAATAAATTAATATTAAAAAATTCAGAACAAGATATGTTTTCATATTAGTAATAAATATTTTTCCCAATATCTCTGTAACGTGATATATTGTTTTCTTACGCTTCAAGATTATAAATTTTTTTTTAATATTTTTTAGGTTAAATTTTTATTGAATCATATTTTTTATTCGTTTCAGATGTTTTTCAGTCAGAATAATTCAGGGAATTTTATCAGTGTTTGATCACCCTCTTCATTACGAGTATGACCGTCACCTAAATGCGTCTAAACCAGTTTTTCATATAAATATAGCATATCTGGAAAGTTATTTTGTGATCCGTAATAGCCGATTCTTTAATCTCATAATCAGACCTAATAATGGGAGTAAAACCCCTTGTTTACTCATATGGATACTGTTAAAAATATTCAGAAAATTTCTTGCCGAACCTTTAGTATTTATCACCTTCTTGACTCAATGATAAATACGTATCTCCACTTTTATCAAGGCTTTGAAAAATGCACCGAACTCAAGTAAATGTGGCAAAAGCAATGAAATTTCACTTCCAATGAGACGTACTAAATGGGTCTCTGTGGCACCAACTACTTAGCCTTCTATACTTTTGCATTAATAGATCCGTATACTGTACCTATAGTGAAAGGATACTGCAGCAAGAACAAATGAGTGATGCTAAAATATATAGAAAAGGAGTCCAAAACGCCGTCGTACGGGTATGCAATCTATCACAGCGGACTACGGTACCAGCTGTTACGATGTCATAAAATCCTAAAAGACCGTCGTTACGATGTCATATAGACGTATTCCCAAAATTAAAAATTATTCGGATTTTGGATGAAATATAAAATCTCACAGAAAATTTAGGACTAAATGAAAGTAATGGACTTCTAGTAAAAGTTACAATCTTTCTCCACTGAAAATTTCAAAGCAATCGGTTTATTATTTATTAAGAAATACGATTTTTCCATAACAACAAGATTTAAAATTTCATAAAAAACGGAAACAACAACATAATAGCAAACAACCTATAGGTACACTTGGTGTCCAATAAAGATAATCATTCCAAGTGATGCAAGGGTCTTGCTGCTCACTAACATAAATATATTGCGTCAAACCTTTGGTCAAACGAAACGTTACAAAATACATTTCCGTTTATGCGACAAGACTCAAAGAAATCAAAAGAGAGGCAAATTTTGTCTTTACTTCAGTAATCTATTAAATATCAAATTAAATAAGCTTTGGTGTGAATTATGAGAAAATCTATCTTGAATCATAAAATAACGGACAATATTTCGACTGTATGAAAATAAATTTTTTGAATAAAACAAGATGGAATATATCTTCTGAGTGAAATATTATGAAAAATAATCACAAATTAGGTTCAATTTATCAATAATATTCCTAGTTCCTATTTACTATTTCATAATTACTCCAAATTGATTCATTTAACATCAAAAGCGTGACATATAACCAACTTCATTTATCAAAACGTTACATTCGCATGATTTCTAAAAACAATATGTAAATTCGGAATAAAATTATTTTGAAAAACAACCTATTTGATGTATTTATTTGCATTAAATCGTGGGCAAACTTTCCTTTCTGACGTCATAAGGAGGAAAAGAAACACTTTTGTAGTGTAACAATGACTATTAACTAATCCCATTGTTACTCATAATTATTTCTTTGTTGCGTCATTATGGTATAATTTTCTCAGAAATATAATATGTAAACTGAAAGTAATTTTATCGCCGCCATAAATAAAACTGAAAATTGATTCAGAATAGCTAATAATAATAGTTAATTTATGAACCATTTTTATAAAAATAAATCACTTTTAGTCATAGACATGTATCGTTTAACCAAACACGTAATAAAAAGTAAAAATGATGATTTTTCCGGCCCTTCTCGCCACCAATGTCGGAGAAAATCAACTCGGAGTGATTCAAGTGACCTAAACGGAAAGACTCGTCATGAAGTCAAGACTCAATTACTGGCTCATACTTCCGGTTTATGGAATCTTGTTCAGTTTACGTTAAATAGTTTCATTTCAAATCGTGTATTTATATTTCAAAAATTGCCACCACGATTCCGGACTCGGGAAAGAGAAAATTTCAACTTTGGGGTTTGTGTACTTTTTTCAATGAAAAAGTTGGATCGAGACATTTTTTGTATTCGAAAAAAAAAAAAGCCGATAAAGAATTCGCTCGGCTTTGTCGCGATAAAGGTTGAGGGGAATCTGTTCGGCTTACAGAAGATGTTTTAGCTTTGAATCCTGATCAATGAGTTTGCCCGGAGTTCCAAATTCAAACTTAGGCTAATTTCCCCCGCTCCAGAAAAATAAACCACAGTCGGCTTTAAACACAACACACCCTTATTTCGAGAAAAAAAATACTCAAAAATCTGCTTGGCTTTATTTTAGCGGTGAATGAGCCCAGTCAGACCAAGTAATAAATTTATTTTTTTTATTTTTCAGGTAGTCCAAAACTCATACTTCAAGAAAACTTCATCTACAAGAGGGTAATTTTGGTTTGCCATTACTCATGAGTTATTAAACAAGCAAAACGAATCATCGCAGATTTCTGAGGTTGGAGCTTAATCATTCCGAAAAGAAAATTTAAACTTCGGGGTTCGTGTACTTTATTTGAATGAAAAAAAAAAATTGGATCAAGACATTTCTTAATTTCGAAAAATAAAATAGCCGATAAAGAATCCGCTCTTTTGTCGGGATAATGATTGAAGGAAATCTGTTTGGCTTACAAAATATGTTTTAGCTTTGAGCCTGATTTACAAGTTTGCCTAAAGTTTCAAATGTATACTTTGGCCACAATTCCCGTTACAGAAAAATATGCCATAGTTGGATCAAAGCACTCGACTACAAACCCCCGATTTCGAAGGAAAGGCACATGCTTAAAAATCTGCTTGGCTTTATTTTAGCGGTGATTGAGTGGTGGGACCAGTTATTCGAATTATTATCAGTCTCATTGTTTAAGGCCCAAAACAATTTGATCTTCGAACGGCGCTCCAGAAGTATGTGTACCAATACAAGGTAACTAATTTTGTTCGCCCACTTTCCCTTTATAAAGGGACTAAAACCTGTGGGTATAGAGAATATTCACGTGGCTAACACAGACAGTTTCCGAACTCGCAATAGAACTAAAATGAGAAAAATCGGAATAAAATTATGGCCTAACCCTAACATGGCACACATACTACGGGAGTACGCTTCGAACAGGTAATTTTGGTTTGCTATGACTCACGGGTATGAAACAAGCAAAACGAAACTTCGCAGATTTCTGAGGTTTGAGCTTAATTATTTCGAAAATAGATAACATTCTTAGAGTGGTAGTATTTGCACTACTCATAACGTGTAACATAACTCAAAATCTGGGTTTTTTGATTGTTGGTTTCCAAGTTTCGTTTTTTCTTGACAAGGTTTCATACCAGTGTTTCTCAATCTATTGATTGTGACCTAAAACTGGGTCGCCAGCAAATTTTCTTAAGACTGCTTTATTTATAAAAATCAAAAAGATAGTAATTTAATTTTATAGTAAATTTCATTAGAGTCTATAGTAATGGCATGTGGGGAGTATCACTGCGTAAAAACTTAGCAGTATTTATTTTGCCCAATTAAAGTAAAGCCACGCGTCAATTTCAAAAACTCGCTGATATTAAAAAAGGGCTGTTTTCTAACTTGAAAGTAATTTTTGGGGGGAAGAAACGTTATATATAATTGATTGCTCTGTATTATTTAATTCTGGTATCCTCCTTAATTAACAGTGTCTCCGTAAAATGATTTTGGCAAAGTAAAAACTTATAAACACAATGATTCAAAGATTTCTTGAACAAAGCCCAAGCTAAATAAAAAAAAAACCCCGTCAAAGCTCAAAATAAGAACATTAGTATTCATCTAGTTAGGGTTAGGAATGAAGATTCCGCTGGAAATTCCAATTTTCAGATCATTCTTAACGTAACCCGATCCCAACTGGATAATTACTAATTTGTTATTTTAAAAAGGGGTGCTTTTCTCAAACCTCACATTTTTAGAGGGGCACATTCGTGGCGAGGACTTTGTACAAAATATGCTAACTCTGTATCACACGAGCGCGTGATTGGTTGTTTAACCAGTTAAATCAACTCCAGTCGGTGTCAGCTTCCTGTGCTGAGTGAAGATGAAATCACGTGACGAAGTCTAGTCGCTGACTGTAAATAAATCATGATTATGAGTAATAATGGTTGTTTTAATATATTTTGTTGCATCACAACAAAATATATTTATAGTCATTTTTTAAAACCTTAATTTTGAGGAATCTAATATTAACAGCAATTCGAATCAAATCAAATAGGTTGAACAGGCCTAACCAGTTAGCCGTGAATCAACTCTAACCGGACATAATCTCACATAATTATCACCACAGAATCACGCAGGGTAATCAGAGGTTCCGCGATCTAAAATGCGAATCCAAGATTGAATATTGGGGGATCCAGAAGTATGTGTACCGATATGGAGGTAACCAATTTTGTTCGCCTATAAATCAAGTAGTGTAAATAGACTAAAACCTATGGACAGGAGGTATATTCATTCGGCTAACACAGAACAGTCCCCTAACTCGTAATAGATCTAAAATAATGAAATCGGAATAAATACCAAATATTAATTTGATATGCTAGAAAAGAATGAAATGTAAGTGCGGTGAACTGTCCTAACCAGTTACGTGTGAATCAACTCTATAGTCGGTGTCAATTTTCTATACTGAAAGAAGATGAAATCACGTAAAGTAATGTAGTCGCTGACTGTAAATAAATCATGATTATGAGTAATAAAGGTTTGTTTTAGGTATTTTGTTGCAGCACAACAAATATATTTATAGTCATTTTTTGAAACCTCGATTTTTGGAGAATTCAAATAGACACTAGTTTCGCTTAGGAGTGGTTCGTTTTATTTTCATTTTAGTAGTTTCATTAGCCAGTTTCTTATTACTAGCAAATATAGGTATCAAATATACCGCATATATCTTTGGGTTATTATTACCAAGTATTAAGTTATCCAATTTGCACAACATCCTTTGAATCTTTTGTACAAAGCCTCCGCCACAGTACTCCAGTAGTGTTTGTACCAATTTAGGGTTAGGCCATAATTGTATTTCGATTTTCCTTATTCGGATTCTTTTACGAGTTCGAGGACTGTCTGTGTTAGCCAAGTGAATATACCTTCTGCCCATGGGTTTCAGTTCTTTTACACAATTTGATGTAAAATAGGCGAACAGTATTACTTACCTCAATATTGATACACACACTTTTGGAGCGCACCCGCCACTAACGCAAAAATATGTGATTTTGGAAAAACACCGCCGCCAGGCTTTAAAGAAACAACTTAGTAATTAACCAGTTAGGGTTAGGGTTGGGAATGTTTGAAAATTCGATTTCCAGTGCAATCTGCAATCATAACCCTGACTGGTAAATCACTAATAGTATTTTTTTGAGCATTGGCTGGGGCAAAAGATCCTGTCATTTTGCGAAGGGATGGCGGTAAATATATATGTTCATGTATACAAGTGACAATTTGACGCATTTTCACGCATTTTGAGTATAGATAGCGTCAAATCTTTTCACAAAACGTGATAAACCGGTATACGATATAAATGACGATAGTTTAGTTGCCAGTTATAAAGCCTTTGAATTGTTCAGGAAATTATCGTTTACGTCAAAATATTTTTCGAACGCAGATTTCAATATATGCTGACAAGTGTAGGTCAAACGGTGGCAAGTATATAAGATAGGGCATTTTTGAGATACCCATCCCGTTTGGACGAAGCGGGCAATATTTGTATTTGTAAATAAATATTTGTAACCGTAAAATCGGTTAACCAGTGACAAACTTGAACAGTATTAACGGTCAATTAACTTTTATTGATGGAATGTTTAAAGAACTTATGGATCGCAGAGTTACTAGTGTCGTGGCGAGGAGCACGTTTGTGTTGATACACAAAATAATCCAAGTCAAATATACGTAAAAATAGGACCTATATACGTGTGTGAAGATAAAAATATTATAAATACAGAAAGGAGAAGCGTGAAGTCTTTAGTATTTCGCGACCACTTTGACGAGCTGTTACTAAAATGGGTAATTTTCAACACGTAGTAGCGACAAGCTGTCACCGCATAAATTGACTTAATCAGCTTCATGATATCAACAATTTTTATGAGTATGACTAATAATGCCACATGACTCATATCCAGAATGATCGTGTGTATGAAATACACAGGATTTTGATTAGAATTTTTAACCAAGATTAAAAATGGTAAAATGTTGAAAATTGTCTAGGCGATGTCATTTTAACCATGTCTGTATCCCCGGTATATCTTGGATTAACATATCATCACACCCGGATATACGGTGCTCCCGAAGTATGTGAACCAAGATTGCGGACACCGGAACGTAGTATGTGTACCAGGTTAGGGTTAGGACATAATTATATTCCAATTTTCTTTATTTTAGTTCTATTACGAGTTCGGGGACTAGCCAAGTGACTTCCGTAGTATTTGTACCTTAAATTAGGGCCTAACCATAACTTGGTACATATACTACATTCCGGTGTCCGCCATCTTGGTTCATATACCCTGGGAGTACCCAAAGTTCTTTGTTATCTTCGTGTGTCAAAAGCAGAATGCCTTTTGGTGATTTCAATTTTTTTGTATCTAATATGTTTATGCTATGTGACCAATTGGTTTGTAACTAAACCTAAACCGTTTGTTCGATAAATCAAAATTATGCAAAATCTCGTCAACTTTAGTGAGTGTAGAAATTTTCTCATTAATTACGGGACAAGAAGAAAATGTCCTGACTCGTCATTTGTACCCAATAGCTCAACGTACATCAATGAATCTTCAAAACATCAAAGTTTGTCGTAATAATCTGTCAATGTTTACTATACTGCAAGAAGTCAAGCACGATTTTCTTAATCGATCAACTTTATCAAAACATTTTTTGCGCTCCAAAAATGTTGGTACCAATATCGAGGTAACTAATTTTGTTCGCCTACTTTACATCAAGTTGTGTAAAGGCAATGAAACCTACGGGCAGGAGGTACATTCACTTGGCTAACACAGACAGTCCCCGAACTTGTAATAGATCTAAAATAAGAAAAATCGGAATAAAAATTTTGGCCTAACCCCAACTTAGTACACACGCTACGGAAGTACCCAGAAATCTAGTCAAACTTAGTGAATTTGGGAGATTTCTCCATGATTACGGAATAAGAAGAAAAGACCACGACTCGTCTTCATTTGCAAACAATAGTGCGAGTCATGTTCAAATGAAAATGTTCAAATCGTCATTTGTACCCAATAGCTCAACGTACATCAATCTCTCTTCAAAACATCAAAGTCATCATAATCTGTCAATGTTTACAATACTGCAGCAAGTCACGCACGAATATTTTCAATCAACTTTATCAAAACATTTGATTGAATTTCATCACCATCAGCAGTGGATAGAAATGCTTAATGTACTAATAAACTAGTATATGATAGGCTCAGCAGGGGGAGGGAACGGTTTTCGTGCCAGCCTGGCAGGCCATGTAAATGTGGCGTGAAAAGTTATATTTTATGAACAATATTTACAGTGTTACATAAGAAAAGTGGAAAACAATAAATCTCGTGCCAAAACTAAATTTAATCGCAATTTCAACAAATTCCTTGAGCTATTTTTTAGATAAAACGTCGAAATTCGGGTTAAGTTAGGTTGTAGCAGCATCAGACGGGCCAAATTGAATTACCCAGCGGGCCGGATTTTGCCCGCGGGCCGTACTTTGCCAATGTCAGTGGTAGAGTATTATGCGATGTTTTCACGTTTTCTTTTGACCTGCCTAAATTCCGGGTTCATTCGTCATCTTTGAGTGGCAAAAGAAAGCAGAAATCTCGTCAAATTTAGTGAATTAAGGAGATTTCGCGGTGTTACGTAATAAGAAGAAAATATCACGACTCGTCTTTGTATGCAACCAATAGTACAAGTCTCAAAACATCATCATTATTTTAATTTGCCCATGTTTAGTATACTGGGCCCTTTCGTACCCCAAATCTACGATGTGTAAAAATCTCTTGCAAAGAGTTTTCATTGAGTATTTCTCATTGATCACGAGACAAGAAAAAAATGTTCAACCCGTCATTTGTACCCAATAGCCTAACGTACATCTTGAAAACATCAAAGTCATCATAATCTGTCAATGTTTACAATACTGCAGGAAGTCAAGCACGATTTTCAATCGACTTTATCAAAACATTTGATTGAATTTCATCATCAACAGCGAGTAGAAATGCTTGATGTAGTAATAAAAGGGTATATGGGAGAGTATGAATGTTTCTCCAAGCATCGATTTCCTTGTTTATTTCCGTAACAATTACAAATCAGCAATAAGTTAACAATGACGTAACAATCGGAATTTATGCCGCCGCCCTGACAGATATTCAAGCTTGGTTGTGAACATTGCCTCTTTTTGGTATTTTTGTGTCTCATTCGCCAGTTTTAGTTATGTTTTCAAAAATGAGTGGTAAATAAAATACCCCAATTGTCATTATGTCTTCCGAAGACTATTAGTTTAATTACAATAATCAAAAATTGATACCGCAAACTCGGCGATAAACGACGATAGATTTTGAATAAAAAGGATAGATTTGAAAAATGATTCTCCAAAACACTCTCAAAATCAACGTTGAAAACTTTGCAAAGATAAAGTATGAGGGGAGAATCTTCCAATGGTCAAAGGTCAGGTGTGCGATGTTTTCAAATTTTACTTTGAACTGTCCAAATTCCGGGTCAATTCGTCATCATTGAGTGGCAAAAACAAGTGTAAATCTCGTCAAAATTAGTGAATTCGGGAGATTTCTCCGTGATTGCAGAATAAGAAGAAAATACCACGCCAAGTCTCAAAAACATCATCGTCATCACAATCTATCTGCCCATGTTTACTATATACTGCAGGGAGTCAGGCCCAATTCTCAAAACTATTTGTTTCCGTGAATATTTCTCCTGAACGGTCACTCTACAGGGCGTTGCCATTTCAACTTGACATCAAAACATATTTTTACGCTTACGCTTTCCCTAAGCAGGAAATAGAATGGGTCAACGACTCCGTGGACTAAAAGTACAAAATGATTTTATTGGGCGGCGCGATGGCCGAGCGGTTAAAGCGTTAGACTTAACTAAACTGTGTTTGCTTCACAGTTTTTATGATACAACGTATTTAATTGCGTTTTGCTCAAAAACAAGGCCTTTCACACTAACTAAATAAACACCGAAAATTCGAAAATGGTCTTTATACCATTAAATACCAGTAAACTAGCTTTGAATATATTGGATGTAGCGTCTTAATGGCTGGATCAATCTGGATGAAATTTTTCTCGCGGGTTATCCTGTCATCCTAGTAATTTGCGTTTTATAAAAAGTCCGAATTGAATTTTCATTTCTATGGCAACAACAACAAAAAACACACCGACCGTTATGACATTTCCGAACAAATCATTTTTCCTATTTATCCTACATAAACTGGGGAAGCTATAAGGATTTTAGTGAAGATTATTATATTTATTAGCATAGCACCCACGCAAGAGTGCCCACGAAACGCGCAGCCTTTCAATGAACTGACAGTTTCGGTAACCGACTCACTTAGATCCGCAAGTTTCCATGAATGGTAACCGGTTGCTTGAGTTCGGGCCTCAGCTATCAGCGGAGATCCTGGGCGCCTACTGTATTAATGAATACTTATAATAATAAGTTTATTTCGACTCCATAATCAGCATAACAGACGATAAAATAATTGACAAAAACAAATAAAAACCTCCCCAGAGACTAGTTCAAAGCGACTAGCGGTCTCTAATAACGAGTTTGTCATTTACTTTGATTGATTGATGACATTCGTTGAATATTATTCTTTCGTCGAGTTCTCGGAAAAAGGTATTTTCACCAAAAGTATACTCGAATATTGGGTTTCTCATTTACTTTGATTCATTGATGACATCCGCTAATGAATCTTTCGTCAAGTTCTCGAAAAATAGTCTTTTCACCAAAAGTATATTAGCCTCGTATATCGGAGGTGCTTGACCATAGACCTGTTCGAAGCAAAGGCCTGGTGCATTTATTCAAAAGCTAGTAAGAGACGCAATGGTTTAAGGCAGTGGTTCTCAACAGTGGGGCACTCCCCACAGGGGGGCGAAGATAATTTTTTTAGAGAGCGTGAAACTAAACTGAAATAAGAATATTCGTTAGAATTGATTTTGCCCGCCTCGTTTTGAATATTTGTATTTCAAAATATTTCATTCATTTCATTATTTGCGTTGTTCCACCAGCTTATTTCCAACGTGTTTTTGAATAAAACGTACTTTCACCTCACTATCTGTTATTTGTAGCCTATTGTTAGCTACTCATTTTTGAGGCGGGGCACGAGAGTTGACGAATTCAAAAAAGGGGGCGCGGCTTAAAAAGTTTGACAACCACTGATCTAGGGGTTAAAGCGTTACGCCCCCTTTCAACCGAGAAGTGATAATTTGGGTGAGAAATGCCGTTCTTGCCAATAATAGCAGCTCTTTACGTCAAATTATTTGTACACGACCTGGTTTGTATCTAGCAGAGAAAAACGCGAATACGTGTCTTATAAAAAGGCATGTTTACTCCGCTTTGACCTCTATTTTTCGTCGAATTTTTAAATCAAAACAAAACTTTAAGATTCTATCACATTGTCGCATTCCTAATCAGGCGATTACTCTTAAAACATGACAACTAACATAAACAAATATTATGTCACTTGTAGATGCTGTTTTGGACACGCCTCTTAAACCACAAAAATTTCAAAAATATTTGTTGGAGTGACGTCACACAAAAATGTTTAAAACGCCTAATGTATGTTTGATATGTTATTATGACACCGTATCTTAACCGGAGCGAAATTCTATCTAAAGTAGGAAATTTTTTTTGTTTTTGGGAAAAATATACGAAAATAATATTTTGTCGTAGTTTTATTATAATACATATTTATAAACGCTTTATAAATATAAAACCCGTACAAAATCCAGAGTGCAAATTTTAACAGATTTTATGGCAAGTTCTTTGCGCGCAGGTAAATTTACTTTTGAAATGGATTGATATTTTGCAACACATTTATCCTCTCATATCTAAAATGCTAAAATTGCAAGTTGCATGTCTATATGGTTCACTAACAAACGTGCATATTTGGTTGCCATAAGTACAAATAGATAATTCCAAAATAAATATTCAGATAATAATTCTGGAAAAAACAAAATCATTTTTCCTATTCGACTAAAAAATGCCAAAACGGCAACTATTTTTAAAAACATTCATCTGACTGACATCACCAAAAACTGATTGTAACGCCCAATTTTTGTTTACTATATTTAAAAAAGCGTGTGACAAATTTTGTGACATGACTCGGAATGACTCTTGGTGATTGGTGCCAGGGTGTAAGAGTGAACCTTTTTTTAGTGAAGTCGTGTCTTTTGCGCTTTATTACTTATCGATTTTAATCGGTAAGTATGTTGATAGGTATTTGTCTGTATGTTTGTCTGTTAGATGCACGCGATATCACACGGAAGCGAGGTTGAATCTGCTCCAGATTTTGCATGTGCATTCATCATATGTCGGACCAGAAGCCTATCGATTTTGGATGAATTATGTCGTATAATTAGCGAGGTATTAATTAATTAGTGATGGAACACAAGGTGTCACTATAGAGTAAGAGCGCTGTTTTGGGGGATCCCCTAACTTCCGATCGATAAGTCTTCGGTCTCTGAATGATATTCTCGTTTTGATCCTTGCCGAATTGGGCTTTCTTTATGGTTCTTGAATTATGCTACTATTTACGGAAGGACCAGAATTATTCCGGTACGGCATTGCCTATCCCAGGGTTGTCCAAGATTGGCAGCTCCGCGGGCCACAAAATTACTTTTGCATTTTTCGCGGGCCACAATCGTGCCAAGAACTTCGCACGTTTAACTTCGCTAGTTGCCTCAGCAAGCCATAACACTAGGCAATTCAGTGACAATAAAGATGCAACAATATGTCAGAAGATTTTTTGGTTAATTTTTTGACGAAACAAAACAAAATGCAATTTTTTGATTCCTCTCCGAATGTGACGCGGGCCACAGATAATGAAGCGGCGGGCCGCATGCGCTTGCGGTCTCGGGTTTGGACCACCCCGGTCTATTCAATATATTACACTCTGGGTTAGGCGATAGGTATGATATTTGAACCCGATATGTGTAACTTACAATCAGGAGCGTGCCAAACTAGTCTGCTGCCCGGGGCGAGTTTCTGATAATGCTGCCCCTTATACCTAACTTCTAAAATAATTTGGGTGATGAACAGATTATAGATGTCGTTATACACGAGAATAAATCAAGTAAAGGTCAAGTAAGAAAGAAACGTTTGTTTTATTAAAATGAGCATCAAAAATGTTGCAATTGTAAAATGTGGGAAAATTGGATAGGAGAGAACACATAATGTTGGATTTTATTTAAATAAGAACACATCTAGAAGCGCATGTGTAATAAGGCAAACTCTACAGCTTGGTTCTGCTGCCTCCCTACAATGTGCTGCTCGGGGCGGTTGCCCCTTTCGCCCCCCTCTAGGCACGCCACAGCGTGCAATGCCCACATGTCACCTATATAATGTTTTGAACACAATGCCCGGGCTTCTCAACTAACAGACCGTGGTTCGAAACCGGACTTTTCGTGTACGTATTTGAAGATTTTTATCATTTGCTCATATTTGCACTTGCTACACAAAAAGAATTGACGCCATATTCAACAATACGAACTATAGCAAACTGTAATGCGCCTTACGAAATGTTTTGCGGGTCGAATTTCTTACGGCAACTCAGTATTCTACGAATCGTTTTTCTGTTACCTCATTAACATTAAAGTTAAAAGTACTGAAAAATATTTAGGCGCACTGTGACCGAATCCCAGTGATTTTTCAGTTTACAGACCTTTAGTAAAATCAGTTTGAGTAGCCAGGCACCCAGCTTTTGCTGATTTCTGTCATTTTCCAGCCTGTTAGTATTTTTTAGACTCCATATTCTTATATCTGAGTGCGCTCTTTAACAACCAAAAAACGAGAATATCGGTCAGAGACCGAAGACTTATCGTTAGGGGATCCCCAAAACAGCGCTCTTACTCCATAGTGACACCTAATTAATTAATAACTCGCTAATTATACGACATAATTATTACATTACACGACATTCATCCAAAATCGATAGGCCGACATATGATGAATGCACATGCAAAATCTGGAGCAGATTCAATCTCTCGTTCGTGAGATATCGCGTGCATCTAACAGACAAACAGACAGACAGACAAACATACAAATACCTATCAACATACTTACCGATTAAAATCGATAAGTAAAAATCTTGTTACAGCGTCACCAATGTAATTATGTACACCACTGTGACATTGCTTCACAAGGCCATCGTGTTCTTGAAAAATGTAAACTATATGCCACGGGCTAAAAAAGAACATTTATCAGTTATTTTTAAAATATGTATGTTTATATATAAACACAGTGCACTTAATCTGTATAATAGCAATGATCACGCCACGCGTTCGAAGCAAATCGCATTATAGGCTTTACCATTATGACGAATAATGCGTCACGTGTCAACCGCAGTAACGACTTTCGTATCAATGTGATCGCGCTACTGGCATTCAGCTTCCTGCCATTATGACCTGGAAAATTTAGACGAGGCGATTTTTATCTCCAATGCATGGCCTAGTCATAGTGTATAGGTTATCAAAGTGCTTCATACGGATGATAGAAACCCAGGGGCTCCGCGAGCTATTCGTTTACTTATTAAAATACTGACTAGGATAATTTTGTAACTGTCCAAATTAGCAATAACGGTATGAAATATGGAAAGCCTTGTTGAGAGAGAAAAAGCGTTTTATAAAAAAAAACTGTGTCCAGGGACGTAGCCAGGGGAAGGGGAATGCCCCTTCATTTGTTCAATATTTGATTTTAATGGATCCTCATTAGTGTTATGCAAGTCGCACTCTCGTTTTTACACAGATTCAGATTACATCGTGTGATAAATAGTTATTATAGTGATAATGAAAAACTAAAAAACGTCAGTAATACTACAAGAAATACTAAGAGAAATTCCTGTCCAATAATCACAAAATTTAAACCTAATCAAATCAATCATTAATTACCAAAACCTATTCCACGGCTCGCCGGGAAAGAGTCTATGGTCCACACAATTATGCTTGTATTAGATATGACTTTTTTGGTGTTGCAGGTTAATATCCCGAGTTCATTGTCACTTTGTTACTTAGATTGTCGATGATATCGTAATACACAGTATTATCTAGTCCGTAACGAGTTTGACATTTTGAAAATTGCGGGCTATTTACAAAGATTTGCGAATTAAAAGCTAAACAAACAACATCGACCTTTTATCTACATTGAAGTGCATGTTTCGAACTCATGTTGCGTAAATTTTGAATTTGCGAATTGACATTCAAAAGATGTAATCCATTATCTTCTAATCTTCCACCTCTCCTAATTTGAAAGTTGTTGAAATTACCTGAAAGGCAGTTATCGTTTAATAGTCACAGTAAACAATTCCAAATTTGACAGAAAAAATTAACAAGAAAGGAAATTGAACGCGGTTTAATCGGAAGGATTAATCGGAAGTTAAAACTGAAAATGTGGCCTGGAGATAATAAAACGGATACCTGCTTGTATAGCGTTGTTCAGAAAGTAGATGAGGAAATACATCATGAAAGTATGATAGCTGTTGCTAAACTGACCTTATCAATAAAAAGGGTCGTTAGTTCGCTCAAAAAGCCCAACTTACGTAACCCTCTCCCGCCCTCAAGTGTGTGCGCAATAGCCTAGTATTTGTTGCGTTGGGTGACCGTACATTTGAACCCACGTACATTTGAACCCATGCGTATATCCACGGGTTCAATCTATATGCGGGTGCTAAAACCCATGGGTTAGGGTTAGTACGGGTTTAACTATCCGTGGAACAAAAAAATCCATAGGTGCAATAGCATACAGGTGAAATTGTCATGGGTTCAAATGTACGTGGGTTCAAATGTAATGGAACCGTTGCGTTGTACCAAGTTACTACGAATTTGTAGTGCATATCTCAGGTTCACATCGTGGTTCACAACTTCGGATAAATGTAATATATTAGTAACATGATTGCTTTCTCAAAGTATGTAAGTCTCGTATCCTGTGAAGAGATTGATCATTATTTACGAAGCTCCGCAATAAATTTATAGAAAATAAAAACAAAAAATTGTTAGTTACCAATTAATGTTCCTGAGTAAAATGAAATTACTTTATTTAGGTACTCGGATGTATTTGCAGTTGTCACATTTTATTAATGCCGTCATTGCACAGTTACAAAATTAGCAAAGTCGGTATTTAAATAAATAAATGAATAACTCGCGAGCCCCCAGGTTTTTCTAACGGAGCCCTGGGTTCCGTTCAGAGCACTTTAAGAACCTATGGTTTAGAGAAGGGCTACTAAACTGGCGGACTGCAATCCGAATCCGAACCTTTTTAGTATTTCATTTGGACGCACCTGTTTATTTATTGGATCGTTGGCCTCACTCTGGATATGAAAAGGTTTTCTTTTATCAAATGCGATTATAAACAATGCGAATAGCGCTATCCTGATTAGCAAATAATTACTAGTCGGCCGAGTAAATGCGTGTTTAACGATGTCGAAGTGTAATTTCTGGAAAGACCGGACCCCAGTGATTTTGAAAGTTTTGTATAAAAATGGCTTAGTATCCCTCGATTTAGAGCACCGCACGTGACGAGACAGCGATTTAAAACAAAAATGCGTCACCGCATATTGTGCTGATGTTACATTCTTAAATACATCCACGTTTTATCCCGAATTTATTCCAATTATTATCATAGTTTCCACAAAACAATATTTTTCTAAAAGCCGTGGCTTGTAACTCATTACATGAATACATGCGGTTTTGTTAAAATCAAAAAGTCGTGATTCCGACATTGAACTAAAACAAGGTGAAACCTCTCCGCATCTTTTAAAGTCCTAAAATCGCAATTTAACATTTCATAACAGACCACAGAACACGCGTCGATTCATAAAAATTTTTGGCAAAAGTATATAGAGTGTGTAAGGAGAAGCTCAAATACAATAAAAAATCTTGATTAATTTATGAAAAGTGTCATTACCAGGACGTGGCCAGAAATTTTTAAGAAAGAGTTCTGAAATTTCTAATTGCCAAGTTGCACCATATCAGCCAGCTGGTTCGGCCGACATCATAAAAAAAAAAAAAAAATGAAAGCAAGTATAATATATCAATTCAACCTCCATCTATTTGTAGGCGTCATTAAGTTTCTTTTAATAAATTTCGATGTCCGAGGTAATCAGAAACATTTTAGAATCGTAGCAATTTATGGAAATTATTTAAAAGTAAATTTATGTGAAATTGAAATGTTCAAGACGTCTTCCTGTGATATAATATGGGTAAATTATTTTTATTTGCAACGACCCAATTTTCTCAAAATTATTCATTTATAAAGTTTGTTTCAGTCCTATATTTGGCAATAAACAGGGTCAATTTCAGGAAAACGAAAATTGATTTTATTTTCGTTTAAAAAATGGGAAATTGTGGATTCACCATAAAATTGTGGATATGGTTTGGGTAGTTTTACTTCGGCAAAATTGAAAAAGTTAATGACAAAATACACGGAAAAAAATTGTTTTTTTTATATCTAATTTCTTTGAGAAAAAGCGTTTTGTGGAGAAATTGTTATTCAATGTTTTCCATGGAATATTACATTTGTGTGGAAACTGTGAAAAGTTTTCAGTTTGTAACTTGTCTAGTAGTCAATATTCTGGATTGGATGTTTTTTGGTTGCACGCAACTGTGAAGTATTTCATGTTTTAACCAATCACGCCACAAACCTATAGACTAGACATTCATAAGCGTTGCCTTCCAGTTTTGATTTTCTCTTTGTACTGTTTAATAACTGTGTTTTCAGGCTCCGTATTTGTATGTTTTCTGACGCAAGGTGTTTTGCGCTACTAGTGTATTTCATGGGAAACCTCTTTCAATTTCCAGGAAAACTCCTCATGCTTTCTAGTTTCATTGCCTAATAAGGTTATTTTACAAAGTGTTTTCATTCTGTTGAGCATGAATTGTTTAATCATAGTGGGATTTAGAAACTACCAAACAAAATAACACTATAAATACCACTGGAATTATAAACAGGGGACCATGTGTGCTGGAAACCCCCAAAAGGGGGCCACGAGTCATAAAATGTAGGGAACCACAGTGTTAAATAAAACAATTTAACGAGTACTAAGAAAAACCATATGTGTTGGGAATGATAAACTGTGGAATTATCACTAGATTGTAGATAGGGTTTCGGTATTTTACCTCGGCAAAATTGGAGACATTGATGCGAAAATACATTAAAAGAAAAGAGAAAAGTTTTTTTTTGGCCACGGTTAAATATACGTTTTACGGGTAATATATGCTTAGGCAACAATATATGAAAAGTAATGAGAAAGTCGTTACTAGATATATGGTCTCTGGTAGAAAAACGTTTTGTGGAAAATCCACACAAAGTACAATAACAGGCGATGCAGTTTTTTATGGAAACAGTTAATTCCCACAGTTCCCGCTCTTTGGCGTTGCCTCATGTAATTTTTGATCCATACTTTCTAAAAAAATATACTCTCCTACAATATAAGCAATTGTTTCCCGTAATGTGTGTACCAGGTTAGGTTAGGGCATAATTTTATTCCGATTTTCAATATTTTAGTTCTGTTATGAGTTCGGGGACGAACAAAAAATAGTTCACTCCATATTGGTACACTTACTTCTGGAGCGCCGTTTCCCGGACCTAAATTTTATTGCTGTATCAACAAAACGTTAGTAGGCGTACTCAATTGTCATTTGCAATATTTGCAATATAGATAGCTTCAGGAATAGCGAAAACGACAACAACAAAAAGAAAACTATAAATACCAAAATGTGGTTGGTAAAGTCGACGGCAGCCCTGGGGTTGTATTTCTTGATCCCAGGTCACGTCAGATGAATTTGGGAATAGCAAACAACGAGACGGACTCAAAAAAGAAACTATAAATACCAAAACTCGTTGTTAAGACCGACGGCAAACCTGAGCTTTGTATTTCTTATAAAAGTGTCTGCGATAACAGGATGTTATAAATTTAATGATCCAATTACTGCATATACGGCTGGAACTTTGTGTCGCAATGGCGGAACTGGGTTTCTCTCGTTCACTTTCCACTTACAACTCAGATATGGCCATTATGAGTCCAATTATGGTTTCTACACGAGCAATTTGAAGTAAATATAGCTTTGATACGATCTTACATCAGAAAAGTGCAAATTACGTCTCGGTCGCGGAAACAGATAGAGAGTCCGAAATATCTCTAATAGGAATCAAGATAGCGATGCTCAAATATGTGGACACGAAGATACAGGAGTCACTTGACTAGTCCCCAAACTCGTAATAAGACTGAACATTAAAAAGCGGACGCGGAACCGCCCCGAGGTGCGTCATTGCAATTTTCTGACGTCATCGCACAAAAAAAATGATACCCATAAAGCCCACAGAAATTTTGAAAATGAATAAAAATATTAGCCTTCTAGCGAAATCTACAATTTTTACCTAGTGAAAATCCCAAAGCAATTGAATGAGTAGTTAAAAAGAGTAAAGCGACACAACACAAGATAAAGGTTTCTAATAACAACATAGTAACAAAACGTTCCATATGTACATTTCGCGTCCTATTTCAACGGTGCCTATTTCATGAAATTACGATCAAAATTATGTAGAAGGAGACATTTATATTTATTTAGAAAAGATTGCGTATGGCACGGGAAATATCTAACTTCAAACAAAACAAGACGTGTGTAAGTTTGTTGTAAGTAATGGAGAGAACATTCAAATATCAGTAAATTGTGAAAATGACCTTGCAAGAATAGTACCGGTAATTGGATGCACTTTGGTGATGAGACAAACAAAACAAAACATTCTCTTATATTTTTCAACAAATTAAACTTAAAGTTTGTAAAATAAATGCTTGACTTGCGTTATGTTCGATTTTAATGATATCACAACATGACACTTTCATGCTGAATTTCACCGATTACGCTCGCATGTCGACACGACATCCCTATATTAGACAACTAATGTAAACTAGTGCAAAGTGCGCGTAGACAATTACTCGACAAGATCGTTCCGGTCACTTGAAGAAACATGAAAAACATTGGGCATCTCACACGAAGACCAAACCACTAATCTTTCGAATTAAATGTGATCAAAATTATCAGAGTTTATCAGTAAAATTTCCGAATTCAGAACATGGGACTAACAATGGATAGCAGGAGGGTTGAGAGCCGGAACCCCCCTTTCAAATGTAAAAATAAAAGCCGCTAGTTGGCACGGTCTAATTTTTCAATTAGAAATTTCAGATACAACCCCCCCCCCCCCCATTTTTGAAAATGCCAGGCTACGCCCCTGGTGGATAGACTCGATTCGTGACTCGGCTTTAGGTACATTTACCCATCAGGGGGTACCAGAGCATGACGGTTTCATATCAAAAACCACTTTTTCACCATCATGCGTTGCACGATTTCCCCTAGCTATTGTAAACCGGTGCAAAGTGCGCGTAGACAATTACGCGACAAGATCGTTCCGGTCACTTGAAGAAACATGAAAACATTGCGCATCTCACACGAAGACCAAAACACTAATCCTTTGAATTATACTATAATCACGTAGTTTCAAGAGTTCAATGGCAAAGAATTTCGTTATTTTGTGTCTTTGGCGAGTGAGATTCGAGTTCCCCCTTGAAGATGAAATTGGAGAAACAAATATAGGGTTTTAAGTTGACATTTGTTCAGAACAGATTTGAGCATGGGCCATAATCCGGCCCGCTAAGCCATTTAGTGTGGCCCTTGTATGCACTCGGATTTTTCTCCATAAAGAATAAAATTATATTTCGACAGGTTTATGTTTGAAAAGACGCCCCCATGGAAAAAAAAGCATAATGTTTTCTTTCTCTTGTCAATGCGTTGCATTTATTACTGTAAAACTAAGCATTATCCGTATTCTCCACTTGTCTTCCTCGCTCAATTCTTTATGTGGCCCAGCTAAATGTCTGAGGTTGGTTATATGGCACGGACAAAAACTTCAAAACTCTCCTGGACCGAACGAATAAAGACGCTGGCACTATTCGAACAATTATAATGCTTCAATTTCAACTACAAAATCTGTTAGTAGTTGAATTTAAAATTTGTTTAAATTCACTCACTTTGAAACATGCATTGGGACATAATTATAATTCTGTTAGCAGGTCCTGGTAAGTTGATAAATTGTTGGGACATTGTTAGGTCATTATGTGCGAGTTTGACCTCTTTTTACAAATTCAGCCATGCGTAACTGTATAAACAAAGATAAGGAATTGTTCGGAACGTTAGACTGATTGTTGTGCTTCCTCCTCCTGTATTTACTCCACGATTAACTAAAATCGCAATGCTTAGCCTTACATAATAAAGCAATCACCTGCGAGCATAAACAATTCGAGAGAGCTCGGATAGTGTGGTCCGCGCCTTCATGCTCACGAAAGCTGTAATAAATAAAATAGGTGATGCAGATCGTAAGATTTTTCATTATCCCAGAAATGGAAGTTTATGGGATGTCAACGAAAGCGTGTATTCTTTGGTGTGGAAGCTGAATTAAGCCCTTCATAATAAAAAAACTTTTTGGTGCGAAGAATTTCTCTCTCAGTTAAAGCAACGTACGTGATATCCCTTCAAAACCAAGCATTCGTCGATAAACAATTGTAACGCGACACGAATGCACATGTGAACTCGTGTGTCTTCAATTTCACAAGTATCATAAAATACTTATTTTCATGTGAAATCATGTTGATTCAATTTCACGTGAAGTTTCATAACACACATATTTGTATGTGAACGGATGTGGATTCAATTTCACATGAAGAATGATAACATACTCATATTTGCATGTGAACTCATGGGAGTTAAATTTCACATGAAGTATCATTAAATACACACATATATGCATGTAAATTCAATTTCACACGCAGTATCATAACACAAATATTTGCATGTAAACACATGGGGGTTAAATTTCACACGAAGTATCATAAAATACACACATATTTGTATGTGAACTCATTCAATTCAAGTAGATTCAATTTCACGCGAAGTATCGTACCAGACATATTTGCACGTGAACTCATGTAGATTCAATTTTACCTAAAGTATCATAATACCAAAACAACCTATTGAACTGCCATACCATCATTGCGTATTCATAATCCAATAATAGCCCTAATTCGAGTCGTTAAATTTCACTTCAAAGATTTCCCACGACAGATCATTATCAAATATGGCGGTCAGAAAAAGGAAGCGACACCGCTGTTACGTACGCTTTACCTACATCTGCTTTGAACTCTTTATCTTTGTTTTCGACTTCCCAAATTTGGTAACAGTACCTGTCGTAATGATGCTTGTTAGCGACTTGCAATTTTTGTGACATCCTAGTTTCGGATCCGATTGATCTTAGAATAGATAAGCGAATAGGTGTCGTTTATGTTGAAAATTTTCTGCCTCAATTTTTCATGCATGTTTTAACCTAATTGGCATTCTTAAATCATCCTCATAGCCCTATTTGACACGAAATGTACCTATAGATTGTTTTGCCATTATGTTGTTGTTGTTCGTGTTGGTTTTTTTACTTATTGATTTTATTACTTATCGATTTTAATCGGTAAGTATGTTGATAGGTATTTGTCTGTCTGTATGTCTGTTTGTCTGTTAGATGCACGCGATATCTCACGGAAGCGAGATTGAATCTGCTCCAGATTTTGCATGTGCATTCATCTTATCTTGGATTAGAAGTCTATTGATTTTAGTTGCTTGAAAAAAAGGTTGAGAACCCCTGATCTGGTCCATGCACGGCGTATTTCTCAATACAATCGTAAACTTCTCTCTCATACTGCGTAAGTTTTGACGCAAAAGCTTTCTCTCACTTTAGGTTGACTACACGCATTACGCATTCTCTCAAATTTTAAAACGAGAGAATCACGCACATCTCACGTTTTCTCACTCTAAAAAAATTAAATCAAAAGAGTAACAAAGGCTTTGCCGCCAGGGGCGTAGCCGGAATATCTTAAAGAGGGATCCTGAAAATTCTAATTGCCAAGTAAGACCGTACAGCTAACGGGGGCCGGAAACGTGGGTTTCAAGAGCTTTTAGGGTCTAAAAAGCGTTTCAAGTTACGACAAATTGCTATGCACGTTACAGAATTTTTTTTACATATTATAAGGGAGTCCCGACTCCCAACCCCCCTCCTGGTTACACTCCTGGTCAATATAACAATTCCACATTTGTGGCAAATGTGCATGGATTTAAGGTAAATAAGACCCGTCTGTCTACTTATAGCACTTTCTTCTGCCTACTTTACAGTTAATATACGTTTTAGAAGAAGAGGTCTTTGGAATTGACACGGTCAGTAATGGAATTGACTTGATACTTTTTAGCGCATCGAACAGTTATTAAGCCCAGATCTCCAGTGAAAAGTAAATATTACAGTCCACACACATTCCAATCATAATCCCCCTTCTTGTAAGTAGTTTTTAATAATAAACGATACCACTGCAATACACTAATAAAAATAGACATAATACTCTAATAGGATTAACGCTTATAAGGGTATTGAACAATTTGTTGAGTTGCCTGTCTTTGCTTGAAAGCCCAAAGTAAATCACACATTCCAACCCTAATCCCCATCTCGAAAGCATTTTGAACTGACAGCCGCAATGTTATTGAACTCTAAATAATAGGTTTGAGTTAAAAATAGATTCGTCAAGTCGGGCGCCTTTTATACGGAGTTAATTACCCGTATCGCTCGGGGTTCGGATTTGGTTTATCACGGGCGGTAATTTCACTTTCTGAAAAATAGGTGAAAGAATTTGCTTTGATTTTTTATTGACGTGGGTTCGAATCCCACTCAAGACATTGGCATTTTTATTGATGAAATGGTCGATATCGATTTGTTTCTGGTGTGGGTTCGAATCCCAATGAGACCAGTATTAGCATTATTTTTATTTAAAATGGGTGGAATGGTCTACATCAATTTGTTTTTTGGCTTTTATACGAATCCTACAGGGCAGCGAATGTTTTCAAATCAAATAGGTTTTGCGTTCAAATCAAGCTAATAAACAAATTTTTTGAAATCATTGCAGTGATGAGTCTATTTTACTTCTGAGTGAGTGCCCGCGAACTTGCTTGGAGAGAGCTTTCTTCCAAAAAAAAAACAGTCACTGGTTATTTTACATATGAGCTTCGATGATGCTTCGAAGTATCAGATGAACCATAGGAGTTGTAGGTATGGTTACTAGCTTAATATAGTTTCGCGCTCAATGCAAGTGCGTAGCCATATCTTCATAGCAATTTTTCGTCTGAAACGCTTTTTAGACAATCGAGGCTTTTGAAACCCCATGTTTGACAACACCAGACCCGCTAACTTGGCAATTAGAAATTTCATATTCCCCTTAACCCCATTTAAAAATTCCTGGCTGCGGCTTCGTTGTGCGGTATTATATCTTCTAAAATTTTCGTAGGCATTTAACATTTGTTTGGAATATAATTATCGTTCACAAGTTTACGGGTATTACCTTCTGAAAGAAACTTCTTGGTTATTGTTAAGCTCCCATTCATTAAGCAAAACAAAAGAAAACATTCAGATCATTTTTTGAAAAAATTCGTCTGCGGCAAGGTTACACGCACTCGGTCAGAACTAAGGAAACTCGTACTTAGGCAAAGTTATGCAAACTTAGTTCTATGGAACCGCACTCATGCCGCCGTGTCTCTGTCAATATAATGGTTCAAGTGAAGAACAACTAATTTATCAATGTCAGCGTTTCGGTGGTGAAATTTTGTCCGTTTCTGTAACTCACGGGCGGAACTAATTGGCACCAAAGACCAGCGTTTCTCACAAAAACAAAAATGCAAATGCATGAATTATCATGTTTTCTCGATGATATTTTCAACATTGAAGTGTTTTTCTCTCACTTTACCATTCCTACTTTGATAATTACCTGATAATATTTGCAGAGGGATTCCAGGTCGTTGAGAATACCATAACATTGCTGATAATTATATCATATTGATGACGCCACGTTAACTACTAATGATACACTTATGTTTGTAACATGTTTTGGAAATTTAATTAACGGCGCTCCGGAAGTATTCGTACCAAGATGACGCACAACCTGAACAACCCTAACCTGGTACACATAGTATGTTAAGGTTGTGTGCCATCTTGGTACACATACTTCGGGAGCACCAATTTAACATGTTAGTGGCCTGTCCCTAGTTGAACACGAAGACGACCTATGGATCGTTTTGTTGTTATGTTATTTTCGCTAGAAGGTTATTATTTTTATTTATTTTAAAAATTTCTTTGGCTTTTATGGGATTCGTTTTCACAAAAGTTAAAAGTGTTCGATAAAGACTTTAGGGGGGAATTGGTGCAATCGAGGCGCTAACGTTGCTATTTTTCGTGTGACGTCACAGGGAACCTTTTCGTCAGCAACAAACCAACAACAAGTCCTAATATTATTAGGCCGCTCCGGGAGTATTTGTACCAAGATGACAAACAACCTGGACAACCCTAACCTGATACTCATACTATGTTCAGGTTGTGCGCCATCTTGGTACGAATACTTCAGGAGGTATACTTGACGAATACTTGGTACGAAAAAAGGTCACGGATTTTCACGTTAATATACCATCTTCTCTGAATTTAACGAGGTACTCCCGAAGTATGTGAACTAAGATGACGGACACCGGAACGTAGTATGTGTACCAGGTTACGGTTAGGCCATAATTTCAGGTACAAATGCTTGGAGTCACTTGGCTAGTCCCCGAACTCTTAATAGGACTACAATAAAGAAATTGGAATAAAATTATGGCCTAACCCTCATCTGGTACACATACTACGTTCCGGTGTCCGCCATCTTAGTTCACATACTTCGGGAGTATTTTTTAACTGTATATTATGACTCATATTGTGCCCATCCATTACGACGCATGCTGAGCCTCACGTATAAAGATGCAAATGCCGCTAAACATTGATATATTTGTTTGTAATGACATTGTACTTTTAATGACATTGTTGAGTCATTGTGGAAATATTTTTCCCGAAAAATCACGTGACTTCAAATATTTGTGACGCCATAGTGTATCTGATAACAATTTTCGCAAGGAACAATGCTGCCATGGCTGCCACACCCCAGATACGCCTCTGACAATAAATAAGTAAATATAAAAACGTCATATTTTTGTTGGTTTAAATTTATTCACAGTGAAATGTTCAAGGGTAGAAATCCATTGTTTTCCGCGCATTAATTTCTTGTTATGCAAATATTCCTTGCTCTGTATCTTTTAAGGCTTTTAGTTGATTGATATGCGTGTCCCATCGACTTTAGAAGGGTTAGCTATGATGTGAAGAAAAATAAAGTTAAATAAATAAAAAATGAAGTTATTGAATTGAAAAACGAAATAAATTTGATTATTGAATATGTGTTGGTGGATAGGTGTATATTCGTGTTAGAGTGGCCTTAAATGCGTTAGTCATTGTGATGAAATTGAATTAGCGCCACCTAATGTGGCCAACGCGGCACCATCGTCGAGCGATCTGAAGATGTTAATAGTCGCATGGCAAAACTTGGGTTTTATTTGGTTAGCTTGCGTCAAGGTTGCTACATCTTGTAACTTTTTCTTTTTCTTTTTTTAAAATAGCAGTGATGTTTTAATTAATAAAAGCCTAGAAAACGGTCTAAATGAGTTTTTCTCGAATGGTTTCACTACAATAAAAAAAAGAAATATATATATAGTTAGATAATCCAAACAACTGAAGTTACAGAACAAAATTGCTTTTAATGGTATGCATGTGAGTGCGTGTAGGATGTGTGTATGTGTTTGTAAGAAAACCATAAAATACGATCATCAAAAATTTAGATAGTGAACATTTAGAAAGTATGTGTGAATATGGCTTGTGTGTGTAAAGTATAAAATAAAAAACGAAAAATTCAGTTATAACTAATCATGTTTAGAACGTATGGGCGTGTTGGTGGAGTGTGTGTGTGAGAGAGGCGTACATGTTTGTTAGTAAGACCGCCGAAAATATCGCCTATCAAATCAAAGTAAAAAAAAATTCTAAAAATATTAAAGACATGTTCACCTGTGATGTAGATATATGAATTATGCGCGTGAATATAAACCACGTGACTTTGCCACACCCATTCTCTTGCTCGTATCTCATTGGTTGGTTTAGTATATGACGTATATGTCTCCCTCGTCTGTTGTGAGTGTCACTTAGGAAGCTGTAGAAAAGAAGTGGCAATGTCTTTGAAATTTGTGTTGTTTTTGATTAGTGGGCATGAAAACGCACAAATAGACAAAGGATTTGAATAAATAGGACAAGATTTACATATTTATCCCGAAGATGGGAAAGCCAACAAGACGGTTCAATCATATGGTGAACCACAGCCCCTCGTCCGGTTACCAGTCCATGTCGAATATGGGATTAGTTAGTCAGTTATATGATTCAGATGCATGTACTTGATGGTCGCAAAAGGTCAGAGTAATTTATTTGCTGAAGTTTCTGCTTTCTTTCACTCGTCTAGTAAACACTATTTAATTCTATGTTTGTTACACCGATATTGAAAATCTTTGTAAGGTTCTTACTTTTCTAATGAAGGCGGATTGCTTATCATAGTCCTTGTTCCCAACGTCCTGTTTGTTGTCACTGCTTCAATTAAGTCTTTCCATTCCACATTGGGAGGGTTGTGTCGAGTCTGGAAAACCAAAATTATCACTTAATGTTGTTGCAACATTTACACATCTTGCAATACTTGCACCATTAATCAAGGTATTTTGATTTTAATTTCAACGAGTATGTGGTTGCACTATACTTTTTATGACGTCGCAGGCTACAGATTTATAGTTCAAACTGATGAACGTGCCCACGGTGTAATAAATTTGACACGGTATGTACATACGGATCGTTTCAATAATATGTTCGTGCTGGTATTTTTCTTCTTGTTATGAAAAAAATCGCTTTTTTCCTTGAAATTTTCAGAGGGTAAAGATTGTTATTTATTGTAAATTTTTTATGGGATCTGATATTTCATCTAAAATTTTGCTGTTTTTCAAATTTCTCCGTGGGAACGCGATTTTATGACACCATGGCGGCTGGTACGGGTAATATTAGACTTTTGTGTCTATATGTCCATCATCGATTTCTTGTTTGGTCAGCGATACCAAACCGAAAAATTTCTGACTTTCGGGAATAAGTACATCCTTGGGTATCAGTGGATACATATAAATAGATTTATATGAACTGCAGGTGTCAAAATCCCTCGATAAAAAAGAAGGTAGGGCAAGAATACGGATTATTTTTGAAAATTTGAATTTATTTTAATGATATTTTCGACAGATACGTACTGCACTGTTTTACTCGTTCAGCAAGAAGCAAATTAGCTCTCTATTGACACGTAGCGGTACTAACCTTGATTAAAAATGTAAAGCCAATTCTCCCGAGTGTTGCATGCTTTTCATGAATTACACCGATCTGGAAAAAATTAAGAATTGTTAATGTTGGCGAAATATATTATGATAGATTATGTGCATATACATTTATCATTAGTGTGATTCTACTTTTATCGGATGTTATGTAATTTTAATCTCAACGAGGCTCTGGGTCATTTCAACTGGCTAGCCACTAGGGTAACAGAACAAGACTTTTCAAATTTTTTTACTCTCATATTTTTTTCATACACTTGTTACTTATCGATTTTATTCGGTAAGTATGTTGATAGGTATTTGTCTGTTTGTCTGTCTGATTTGTCTGTTAGATGCACGCGATATCTCACGAAAGCGAGATTGAATCTGCTCCAGATTTTGCATGTGTATTCATCATATGTCGTACCAGGAACCTATTGATTTTGGATGAATTATGGCGTATAATTAGCGAGTTATTATTTATTTAGTGATGGGACACAAAGTGTCACTATGGAGTAAGGGCGCTGTTTTGGGGTATCCCCTAACTTTCGATCGATTAGTCTTTGGTCTCTGACCGATATTCTCGTATTTAATATTTATTTTGTGGTGGGACACCGACAGGGTGAGAATGAGATCCACATGGTAATCCTATTTGAGAAACTCCCGTGGAATGGGATAGGACACTGTACATCTGTGTTTCACATAGCACAATGTCAACATCCCCGTCACAGCGATCTGATTACATCAGAGCTAAACTTCTTAACTTGGTCGTAGTACTCTACTACCTTTTAAATGTTTTTACTCTTTTTGTTCTTCATATACTTGTAATTATTATTTATTTTGTGATAGGAGACTGAGAGAGTTGTCCATGGGAATTGGATTCCCGTGGGGCGGGCTGGGGTAGCCCAGGCCAAAATTCTTATAGGATTAAACATGAAAAATGTCCCATGGACAAGCCTGATTTTTCATTTTCATGCAAAATTCTCAAAGTCTCAAAATCACCTCAGCTGCCTTTCTTTGTCCAGCAAATGAATGTCGAGATCCCAATCTTTTCCCGGATTTCCACTTTATGTAAATTTTATCAACGAATAATTTCTCATCTTCTACGTGTGATATCAGAGATCGCCTCGGAATGGTTTTTATTTCGACTGTAGAAACAAGAATTTATTACTGGTTGCAATGACCTAACGCAAAATGACTGGAACTGGCCAGTGGTCATTCGTTTTCCCCTAGGCCTAGGCGTATACGGAAAAATTCTAGCGAGGGAACAAGCAAAGGTCTTCAATAGGTACCATTTGCGATGACTAAATTAATTTAAATAAATTATTTGGGATTTGCTTAATTACTTTACTGTGACTGTGATTTGGTAATTTTTTGAAAGCATTTATTCAATTGCCTACATATGCTGACTTTTTGTATTAAACGCATGGACTAAACGTTCCTATCTTGTTTACATTTACAAGATGAACAGTTGATTTTGGATTCAGATTAATTAGAATAAACTTATGTTTTCTGATTTTATCGTAGAAACTTATTACTTTTTTTTATCACTATTGAAAATTAGGAAGATAATTTGGCATTCAATTATTTTTGCGTTGTTCTCTAGTTTTCTTTTACGAAATAAGCCACTGATGTTCAGTGTATTGAATAAAAATGCAGTCTTACTGTGTTCTCCCTTATTAGTAATCATCCATTTGTAGTCCAATGTTGAGGTCTCCCATCTGGCAATGTAGTTGAGACCTCTTCGATTATCACACATTGGATAGAAATGTAAAGGAACATCAACGGTCTCAGATATCAGCTGTTCAGTGCATTTTGTGTTTGAATCCTGCTGCAGACTGTCTGTTAAGTATATAAATAATGTTTATTATTAGCAATGCTGAATTACCCATTGAGCAAAATGAGCATGAGTTTAAAGCCATCAAGGGAAAGGGGGGCACCACAGAAATTTATATAGATAAATTTCATTAGTACCTCAGTGTTTAATGAAACACATATCTCAAAATTGGCCCGGTCAAAATAAAGTTCTGAAGTAGCCTATCATCTTGAACCTTTCTATCAATGTTTGTAAGTACGAGAAATGTTGCAATCGTACTAATCGTATCTTGCACGCAATTAGTATTGAATATATCGAAACTTACTCATCCGATTTCAGATAGCATAGAACGCCAGTTTCATTAAAATTATTTCTATATATAGAAAACCAAAATCCTAAGTGCGTAGGGCCCCTAAGGGCATTAAAAACACTACGTAACAGAAATTGAACAAGAAAATTCTAATTGCCAAGTTAGACAATGACATCTATCGTGTTTTATTTAAAGTCTTAAGGGTCTAAAAGCGTTCCAAGCTACGAAAAATTGCTATGTTAGATACAGGAAAATTTATTTACATTTCAGAAGAGAGGCCAGATCCTCAACCCATTGCCTACGCCTCGGGTGTTATAAGCAAATCGGAGTAGAAACAGTTTATGAGTAATACTTACCCATGAAACGTCCTGAACTTGTCATTGACGGTACAAGAATATCTAAAAACATGAAATGTAATTTTATAGTTACAGTATTTACACAAAAATATTTTTGTCTGAAGAAGATACAGTTTGATCTCATTTAAAGCTTTCAAATATGCTTGCTATTACGTTTTGCTATTGGGGTATCATAGACTGCAGCATGATGATAATTTTGATACAGTGCTATGCGTTCTCTGAATAGAAAATTGCAATGGTACCTGCGCATCTTACTTACTTTGAAACTAAAAAATGACTTTTTGGAGCATAATAGGACGCACATTAATAGTAAAACACATGTTATACGTCTTTGAAGTTTTTTACTGGCTCTCGCGAACAAATTGGGTTTCTGACGGTTGTTGCACAAAAAAAAAAGATTAACATGTGTAAATATTGTCACTAAAACTACCAAAAATCACGCTGAAATGTGCAAAAACCGTTAAAGGCAATGCCAAATCGTGGAATTCTGTAAAAACAGTCAAAAATAACCAAAATCTTGTTAACCGTGCAAAAACCACAAAAAAACGCGCCATGTACTAATCTATGCAAACTAGTCAATCAACTAACAAAATCATTATTTTAATCACGGACCTTTTTCACATATATAAAATTTCCGCTGATTGCAGTCAGCATCCATCCATGTTCCTGTCTTGTATCCGAACTGTGGAAATGCATCAAGCATAAGTAGTACCATGCAATCCTCGCCTCCGTGGTTATTCGGTTCCAAAGGCCCCCAGTTTTGAAACTTCTGTGGGAATTGAAAATAATGTTAGGCAAATAAGTGGAATCGAATTGTGTTTTTAATGGACGCCGGAGGGGTCATGGGGAAATAAAGAGGTAACCACCCCAGACAGCATGCTGTAGGGGTAAGTTTATTGCTTAGTTTGATGATTCAAATAATAATAATACAAACAAGAGAGCTACGCCCAAATATATGGACACGTCTGTTCGCAGTACAGTACGGTTTACCGTACCGTCAGATCACAGTCTACAAATATATTCACACCAAGCGAAGCAGTACAGTAGGACACAAAATGGCGTCCGATGTCCGCAGAACGTTTAATGACGTAATAGCAAACAAAAACAAATCTCACCGAGTTAATAGAAATATTTAAAATGAATAAAATGAATGAAAATTTTTATCTTCAACCACTGAAAATTTCAAAGCAATTGGTCCAGTATTCGAAGAGAAAAGCGGGTTTTTAATATTTCCACTAGGTGTGTTATTCTGTGTCAAATAACAAGAACAACAAGAACAAGAACAACATAATATTGAAACGATCGTTATGTCCACTACGTGTCCAACAATTCACTCTTACTCAACCTTTAATTCATTCATTCTCATGTATAACAACATATTTAATTTGTTTATCTTCCAAATTATTTTAAGTTGCGTATAAGAGGTATCATTATCAGAAAATGGCCCCAAGCAGGAGTCATGGAGGTGGCGAAGGTGGCATAAGGTTAGATCTCATTGATAAATACGGACTGGTTGGGACTCTGACAAATTGGTATAGATTGTGTGAATGGTGAGTCTTGAACCTTGCGACGCAAACATGAGTAAAATCAAAGGAATTATTACACATTCAAATTGTTTATTTCATTTTGCTTAAAATATTACTTCGCTTCCAGGCTTTGGTACCGGGTTCGAATTCTGCCATATCCAGTCCCCCTCGTTTTTCCTATCGTCCGCTCCGACATAGAATCCAGGTTCAAACGGATCGGCTGATTTCCAGTCGGACGGAAAATACGCGTTTGAAGATTTTAGGTGATTTTCGATGGCTGATTGGAGACTAGAGTTGTTAATGACAACAAGTCTTCCTCTCCAAGATTCACAGTTTTCTGAAGCCGTCTCGTACGTCACTTTATCGTGAAATAGTCCAATGTCACGTTTCTCGTAATGCAATGATGATGACGGCGCTGTTAATATGAATAAAATTTATTGCAATCGGCAAATACTGAAAGTCAGGTGGCGTAGTGGCTCCGCCAACTATTCCTTTAATTATTAAAATACTGACTTGGCTAATTTCGTAACTGTTCAAAGAATCAATAACGACTTTAATGATTAAATATCCAGAACAGGGCGGGCATGATCAAATAACAAATATTTTTATTTTCAATTAGCTCCACGCCCAATCATAAATAGGGACCTCCAGAAGTATGTGCACCAAGATGGCGCACAACCTGAACATAGT
This sequence comes from Styela clava, assembly GCF_013122585.1. Lineage (NCBI taxonomy): Eukaryota > Metazoa > Chordata > Ascidiacea > Stolidobranchia > Styelidae > Styela > Styela clava. Next base: position 2,259,397 of record NW_024102829.1, on the reverse strand, counting down.
ATGTGTGTACCGGTTAGAGTTCAGGTTGTGCGACATCTTGGTGCGCATACTTCTGGAGCACCAAAAATTGTTATGTGGCGCTCCCCACCATTTGAAACAACTTATTTAGATAAAAAAAAATCAACAAACCTTTCAATGAAATAGCAACTCCAGAAGTATGTGCACCAAGATGGCGCACAACCTGAACATAGTATGTGTGTACCGGTTAGAGTTCAGGTTGTGCGACATCTTGGTGCGCATACTTCTGGAGCACCAAAAATTGTTGTGTGGCACGCTCCACCATTGGAAACAACTAATTTAGATAAAAAAAAAAAATTAACAAACCTTTCAATGAAATAGCAATTCGAATTTCTAAAGACAATAAAATGAAATATTGAATCTTTGGACCCAGCATCGTGCTACTCAGCTAATGTATTCATGAGACTGAAAATAGAAATATTGAATGAAAATGAGTTTGGTTAAAATATCTTCTATGTCATTACATTTAAGTAATATATCATATCTTGAAGTTTGTTATAATTTTTGCATAATTGTTCCAAGAAAGGATTTACATTCTAAAAAAATATGATCGATACATTTGGGAATCAAAATAATAATAGCAGCAACAACAATTTAAATGATTCTAGAATAAATTCACTTCGCGTCCAATAATAGAAATTCTCTCTCAAACGTCTGAGCTAAAACTACCAGAACAACATTGCTTCTAGAAAATAAAGAGGCAAATTCGTGGATTTCGGGAGATTTTTCTGATTTTGACAAACTTCACGAGTCAAAACGCCAAATTCCCCGGAATCAAATTGCACACTGTGGCAGTTTTGACAAATTTTTTCAAGTTCTATTCTTACAGCTATTGTAAGCTCTGACAAGACACCGTGTGACCATTTAGCCGTCATCCTTCCTACTCCAAGCGAAAGTCTGAATATTTTTTATCGTTTCTATTGGTTTTATTATGAATCTTCGCCTGAAAGGCCGATGAAAACAAACGATGTGATTGTAAAAATACCCGAATCTATTTTTGCAAACAGTTTATATCGCAGTAATTGTTTGTGGTTATGCAATACAATCACCTTATGAAACCCTTATGACATGATAAAGTTCACGGTAATGGATTATGGTTATGCGGTTTTGGAATGACATAGCATAAACCGATACTTTGAGTTATACAAAATATATAAATGCTTGTCTGAATAGCTAATGAAAACAAACTATTTTATTTTGTACTATTTCTAAAATACCCTTGTACTATTTTTACAAAGCATTCAGATCGCAGTAATTGATTGTGGTTTTGCAATACAAACAACCTTAATGGAAAAGTAATTGTCTGTTGTGGGCGGCGACGCTTTATTTGTGTTTTCTTATTTGTTTACTTAGTCATGCTAATTTAAATAACAGCAACGATTGCTCAAAAATAGTTTGTGCTAGATTTCAAGAAATCCTGTTCAATTGGTGTTTGCTGCGCACGATAAGCTACCATAATTTTAAATAGCATCGGTTTCCTAACTTTTTGTTCGTCCGCGCCAAATTATCAGGAACACACTCACAGCGCACTTTTACAAAAAAATGCTTCTTTTAAATAAAACTCATTTCTGTGATCGTTAATGCTTACTTTACGCCTTTTAAAGTTTGTGAAAATGAAAGCCTAAGGAATGAGGACAAAAGGTTAATTGTTCCTTCTCGTCTCTGCCTGATTTTCCTTCGAAATGTTAAAAAAATCGCTCATGTTCGCTAAACTCGGTTTAGCAGATAAATAAACTGCAGCTCTCTATTGCAGCAAGCAGTGTCTACCTCGATTTTTACGTAACAATAGAGGATGACACTACGTAAAGGGAAGTAAACGGCATAGAAAGGTAAAATTAATTCAAAAAAATTATAATAAATACAATATGTAAAATATTCAAACATATTTTAGTTATGTTTAACACAATTATGTTATTTAATAAGTTTAATACCAAGTATAGAATAAAACAATGAAATTTACTAGAAATAAAAACCAATGGCTTTATATTTTTGTTAAAAATGACAAGCGATTTAAGAGCAATTCTACGCGAACCAATTTTGGTTCGCTATCTTTTGGCTGGGTAACACTGCTTTTAGTTGTAGCCTGACTGCCCTGATTTGGTTACACCGTAATTCAAACCTAAACTTATGTCCCACTTATGTCTCAGGTGAAAATGGGTACTCCTGAAGTATGCGCACCAAGATGGCGGACACCGGAACGTGTATGTGTGCCAAGTTGGGGTTAGGCCATAATTTCAGGTACAAATACTACGGAAGTCACTTGGCTAGTCCCCGAACAAGTAATAGAACTAAAATAAGGAAAATTGGAGTAATATTATGGCCTAACCCTAACCTGGTACATATACTACGTTCCGGTGTCCGCCATATTGGTATGCATACTTCAGGAGCACCTAAAAATGTACCCCAAGTAACACTTACATCTGCCACACCAAAATCTGAGAATTTGAGTTGTAATCTCCTATTTCTACAACGTTAAATCGCTGTTCAGTCTATACGGCATATTAACGAAAATCCGTGTATTCATGCGCGGTAACACATGAAAAATGAAACCATTTTAAGCAAACTACCTTATTTGAGGCTATTTAACGCGAAGATAGCGAAGATTTATACACATTACTCCTAAAAAAATGAAATTATTTTCAATAAATTCAGAAGTTCATAAAATGCGTCATGTGATACTTATATTGATCATATCTATAGATTATTTGTTATGAATAGGGCTGAAAGATTAAACATTTGTCTAAATATAGAAAGACCAAACATGTAATGAGCAATTCTCATGGCCTGCTTTTATGCAAAGTAATAGCTATAAAAAATTGTGATTAAGGTCATTATGTTGTGCTTATTATTCGTCAACTTTGTAACATGTACATTTGTTTTTTCTGTGATATTATGGTAGTAACTATTTCTCTTTCATGCCTCTATTAAGTTATCGAAAAACCGAAATTCGCTAAATTTATTATGCGTAAGGAAAATTAGTCATTAGATAAAAATCGAACGAGTTTCTAAAAAAAATTGGATTTGGAGCCTTTTAAACCATCAAACTAGGCGCAATATCCCCACCTACATCATTATTTGTAATATGTAATTCCCAGACAAGCGAAATTTAATCAATTACCTATCTATGTTAAATAAGTTTCAAAGCACTTTCCGAAGTTAGGGCTCGACTTTCGATCCAATCGGAATTGGATGAACTCTTCGAAACGTGTTATATTTCTATTTAGATTTGGAGAATGTGAAAATCTATGAACTAGTCATTTATAACAAATTAGTCATTAGATCAAAATCAAACGAGTTTATATGAAATTGCTTTTTGGAGAGATGTAAAAGAGGAAAGGAGAATCTTATTGGTGAGTCATATATTTTATAATAATAACTGATGATCCTGATCAAAGTGTTCGAAACCAGTTTATCTTGTAATACACGATTACGATTTTGGAAAGAAACTCAATTTTTTGTGTGGCCCAGCTAGATGGCCGAAGTTAGTTATATCGCCCACCGACAAAAATGTTTTACACCCTTGCAATAGATCATGGATGGGCAAGAGTTTCAGACCAGGGGCCAGAAATTTTGCCTACTTAGACTGTCGGACCATGTGAGTGTGACAAAAACGTTACATTTCATGAAAAATTTTTACAGTGGAAAACAATAAGCCTCGCGCCAAAACTAAGTTTAATCGCAAACTCAACAAATTTCTTGAGCGATTTTATAGCTAAGACATCCAAATTTGATGTTAGTTTTGTTGTGGCAGCATCAGACGGTCCAGATTAAATTACTCAACAGACTGGATTTGGCCCACGGGCCGTAGTTTGCCCATGTCAGCCCTGGATCATCAATTCAAATCATGTTACGGACTAAAATTAAATATTTTGTTTTTTCTACGCACAATTAAAAGAAGTGAAGGTATCCTTGCCTCGGGGCTTCGTGAAGTATTTAAAGCAATTTTCCATCAGTTATGAGGGCGTAAATAAATATGATTACATATATAAATTATATTAGGGAAATCGTGCTGAATATAATTGAAGTAAAAAGTTTGTGCTTGGGGCACCATCGATATCAAGTAAGAAGAAAATTTTGAAGAGGTTGAAAAATACAAATCTTACATTCCTAAGTAATTGAGCTTAAATTATTCAGGTCGCAAAATATACGTCAAAACAGTATAGCACATTAACCATATCTTTTTGCTCGCGATTAATTTTTATGTTTTTTTTTTTGCTTTTGAAAAAAGTTCTTGTACAGTACTTTAAAACATTCATAGGAAGGTTTAAGATGATACAATAAGTACTCTATCCCAACCGGTTTAATATTGAAGTCTGTGTCGTCTGACCAAACCGAAGTGCTTTATTTAACACTGATACAATCGTCTATAGGAAATTTGGTACACTCGTAGTATGTGTACCAGGGTAGGGTTGGGCCATAATTTTATTCCGATTTTCGCTATTTTAATTCTATTACGAGTTCGGGGACTGTCTTTGTTAGCCAAGTGAATATACCCCCTGCCCATAAGTTTCGGTCCCTTTACACAAGTTGATGTAAAGTAGGCCAACAAAATTAGTTACCTCCACTGTCATCAGTATAAAGACACCCAGACTTCTGGAGTGGTTCACAATTTCAAAACCAAATCCATTTCACGGTTCTCGTCATATATTATTAGGTTTCTAATTTCACTTTGATTACTTTGTTTTGAGATAACAAATACGTAAGTAAATAATTTAGGTTACCTTAACGTTGGTCTCAAATCACGATGAAGATATAGACCTAGACTGCTATTCATAATCTATGCAGCTTAGCGTGGTTACATATGATAACCCCGACAACAAAGTGTATTATAACGTCAATTTCTGTGTCATTTCTACATATTCAATAATTATGACGTAATTTTTTTTTAATATGACGTCACTTACAATATTATCACGTCAAGTTGTATCGTAGAGTCGTTATTGGGAACTAACCTTTTGACACGGCGTCTTTCACGCTTTTTTTAGCAAAGTCTGGTACATGCATGCAACCACGAATATCTAACAATTTATGAGAATTATAATTTTGACGTCACTTCCATCCCTCTGCCTTCCTCATATGAACAACAAACGATCGGTTATATATATTGAATAAAATTTATTATACAATGACAAAAAATATACTCAATTAGCGCTTAAATCGAATAAAAAGAAGAAAACGAGAAATAGAATAAACTTTGAAACATATGACAGTGCAAACATGGTAATAAGACGAGACAGTGCGGAAATGTATATATATGTATAAATATGGAGTGTTCATAAAGTCTTGAGATTTTTTTTAAATTGCAAAGGGAATTCATCGATACCCTATATTGTTTTGGCTCTCGCAGATGTATTAAAGGAAGTAAAAATACTTAAACATTCACTGATTGAAAACTAAAAACCTGGTTGAGATATATTTAGAACAGACTTCATAACAAAATTTGAAATTGTAAAGGGACTTTATGGACACCCTGTATATATGTGTTGGTGTGTGGCAAAGCTATTTAATCAATTAAAATTAGTCTTAGCATATATATGAAACACAAAAATAGGACAGTACGGATTGGACAGATCTTGGTTTGATTCCGAGGATTAGTAATATTCAACTCGTATGAATATTAGAAATATTCAAATAATCAGAAAACGTGCATTTTCTTTTAGGTATTTTGAATAATTTAATGGAGGACGGCTAAGGTTAGATGTTAAATTAGCGTATCAAAGCAAAGGTCAATAAAAAACAGAAGGAAAGAAGTGATTGGGAGCATCTACCGCCCATCAACAGCCTAATCCTAAAATCGAAGAATACAAAAAAAAATTTTGTATCGATATTAAAAAAAAAAAAAAATATGACTGCCATACCGCATGACCGGAACATTTAAGTATACCGGACGGGGCGCCGGGACAGCTTATCAAAATTATGACTGTCCCGGCTAAACCGGGAGTATGGTAAGCCTACTTAGAATTAGAATACTTACTAACGCTACAGCATCCTTGCATTGTACACATACGGACTTGAATAACGCTAACAAGTCCAGCATTAGTATTGCAAAAGTAATAAGATCGGCACGTATTTCGCTGTTGCCATGGAAACGAAACTTTTATTTAGACTTTTGATGAAGCGCACATTCCAAGAGTGACAAGATAACTCTCGAGTGACGTTGCAGCTTCGACACACAGACAGACAGACAAACGGAACGACCGAAAATAAGAGTCTCCCGGGTACTCCTGTAGTATGTGAACCAAGATGGCGGACACCGGAACGCAGTATGTGTACCAGGTTAGGGTTAAGCCATAATTTCAGGTACAAATACTACGGGAGTCACTTGTCCACGAATTGTAATAGAACTGCAATAAGGAAAATTGGAATAAAATTATGGCTTAACCCTAAACTGGTACACATATTATATTCAGGTGTCCGCCATCTTGGTTCACATACTACGCAGCGCCATCTCCCGAATACGGTTCGAATCCGGATAACGCTAGCATGTCTAGCATTAGTACTGTAAGTAATAACGCAAGCCTCGCAGCTTTGATTCAATGTTTACGTCGTTTTTCTGTTGCAAGGTCGAGAAATTCAATCCAAATGTTTTAATTTTGCGTTGTTTTTCCGTAGCTTGCTTCAAGTAGATCGAGTTGTCGTTTCCCTGCTTCTGAGTTCCCAAACAAACAATTCCTTAGGAATAGACTAATTGACTTATAAACGTTCAATTCGATTTTTCTTGCTTCGTTTAAAAAAGTTGGGGAGGAAGGGTAGTATTGAACTTCTACCGCCTCTAGTGGTAGATCACTCAGCATTGCCGCCTTTTCAAGGAGTACTGACTGCTGCATGTTGACATTTTCTGTGAAATAATAAAGTATATTTCATTGCACTTTTTCGTGGTTGTGGATATTTTAGAATTTTAAAGAAAAAAAATCGAAAAGACCTGTTTTGACTGTGGTGCTTGAAGCCAACTTTTTTGTTGAAACTGCGACTGCCTAGCATATACCAGGTCGCCTCGTCGTACCTTGTTTTTTCAAATAGCATAATTTTGTTCGTCTTTTTTCTATTTTTCATGTTCTGTTAAATAGACTGTCTCAAGGGTGACGCCACTCGACAATCAATATTGGTTTTCGGCGTCTCCTCTCACCCCGAATTGCAATTTACTTTATTTCTTTGATTTTATGTACGTATATTTTGCATTTTCAGTATGTTGAAGAAATAAATTTCCGATTGCTGGTTATTTTTTTACAGTTCCCGAATGTGAAATTAGTGGTAATGTTGTGCGCCAATTGCATAGAGTCACTTTTATCAAATAAAAATAATCTTAAAAATTTCTTAAAACCAGAAATCAAATATAATCAAATTCAAATGTATAATATATTGCATGGCGCTTTTTTGTAGACATGGCTATTTTAGAATTGTGATTAATCAATATTTTTCTTTTCATGGCCAGCAGTAATGAATGCGCAAGTTGAAGATCTCGGCTCCAAGCTCAATACTCCCCACGGAAATATAAAATATAAGGATATAAAAATTAAAGCATAGCAATTCTTTACTTATCAGTCTGCTCAGCCTGGCTGTCTGCTTGTCTGAATCCCTATTATAAGTAGGGCTGGGCATTTCGAATTGAATATTCGAATCGAATCGAATATTAAATTTTTCAAATCGGTTCAGAGCTAAATTTCGAATCGCCGCCATCTTGTTTTTATCTTGGTGAATTCTCCATTTTTTTTTTATTGGAGTCATATTTTTTCAACGAAATTCTAACATATGACTATTTTCTGTAGTGAGTTATTGATAAAACGTGTTTGTTATTTTGTGTGAACGCTCAGTAGTAATCTATCTGAGTGATTTATTCTTTATCTTCAGTAATTCATTTGTTGAGAGGACCAATTACTATAATAAAGTCGCTTACGATTTAAATCAAAGGTGTTCGGAAATGACCAGCAATAATTATAAGCAAAATATCTACCATCCCCCTAAATATGAAAGCACTCCACCCCTTCTTCTCTAAAATGAAAAACTGGGGAACATACCCATGTGGGTTGACTTGAGACCTTGAGGCCCGGGGCCTCCAAACTGATTTTGTTTTCCCTCTAGAAGAAAACACCCGTTCATCCTAGTTTCATTGCATGACAAGGTTATTTCACGGGATGTTTCCACTTTGTTGAGCATGAATTGTTTGAACATAATGGGATTTGGAATCCACCAATCAAAATAGCACTAAATGATAAACAGGGGACCAAGATTTGTGAAAGCCTCCGAAAAGAGAACCCAAGATCTGAAAGGTTGAGAACCACTGCTATAAGGTTTTAGCAACTTGTCACTTTGCCATGACCAAATCTTTTTGATGAAGACGTGCCCAAGAAAATGACAACTGGCAAGCAAACACACACAATTTTCACAAAAATTTTCTAAAGAACTTACTGTCTTGCAATCCTTGGTAAACCCTTAATCGTGAGTCAGCAATTTCTTCAATTTGATGAATCATGTTATTCTTCTGATAAAGTAAGGAATTCTTCCCTGGGGATCCAAGAATACGTTCCGATCCGAATGAAGCTTTAAAGAGATGAACAAGAAATATTTTTTTAACCAAAAAAATATTAAAGTTATACGTTACTATTGGCATCGCAGGTTACACACCTCGTGTTTAAATCCCTTCCTACGCATATTTAGTCTCTTATACAGAGATTTGTTTAGACTCAGAGCGTACCACTAGAATACTTATATTTACTATACAAAGACCGACCCAAAACTCTCCACCTCCCCACACATGAATAGCTCCTTGTGTGGAGCAGACGACTCGAATCCCTATATTTACTAAACAAATTTCAATCCGCAAATGCAGAGTTCTGCATAACCTAGTAGCTTCCCGTCAGACGTAGCCATGACTTTTTGAAATCAGAAGGACTGAAATTCTTAATTGTCAAAGTCGGGTCCAGCCGGATGCCCGGAAAATATAGGTTTCAAGAGTCTTTAAGGATATAAAAATTGTTACAAGATTGCTATGTATCATATAGAAAACGTTTTTTTTTTCACATTTCAAAACAGGGGTCCGACTCTCAACCCCACCCTCCTGGGTACGCCACTGCTCCCAACACATGGATTACTTACTTCTACAGAGCCTTTTTCAAAACCTACTATTCAAATCGTTATACTTACTATATAACTTCCAATCCACGACCGGTGATCTCGCAACTGCGCAAATGAACTCTGGATGAGTGAGAGCAAGTATTGCAGTGTATCCTCCATAACCTGAAGTGCCAACGATTCCAACATTCTCAGTGTCTATGTTCTCTTCAGGTTTCAAGTATCTGTGTAAATTGTACAAATAAAATGAACTGGGTATCTTATGATGTTTTCCAAAGCATCGATTTCCTTGTTTATATCCGTAACAATACCCAATCAGCAAAATGTCAACGATGACGTAACAATTGTAATTTTTGTATCGGTATGAACAGTATAAGTGAGAAACGTTTCTTGACAGTAAAGGGACATAGACTACTCAATTTATTGCATTACAAATGAGGTCTTGGGTGCGGGGTTTGCTATCAAAGTACGGGTGTGCGACCTGCGGCCCGCGGGCCAAATAGGACCCACACGAAAAAATTGTGCGGCCCGCGGAGAAGTGTCAATTTTGAATGGTGTGCGTCCCGCGAAACGAGTTTTCATTTTAGTTTAATCTGGTACGTGCGAGTAATTCATTCGCATTGCAAAGCTTATACCTGAGTTCAATTAATTATTTAGTATAAACGAAATGAACTGGGTACCTTATAGAACAGGGATGGCGAACCACTGATCCGCGGGTCACGAAGTGACCCACCGCGTTTTATTCGTGACCCGCCAAGGCACGAATAAAATAAAATACTAATATAACAGTGATAAAAATTGATCAGATCGGCCTTAAATTAATCTAACAATAACTGAACTATTAAATGTACCGTCAGTTTGGTAGCCAGGGCTGCGATCGCTCATACTCAAATTGTTAATTTTCGGGCCGGTATGGTAATTTTCAAAACTCCTAATCTGGATGCCGTGTCTGCACTCTGCATCACTGTGTAACGTTATTCAGCTATTGGCTCTGAGATCGTTTATGACTTAACAATGCAATTGATCTGTTTATTTCTCGCAACATCTCGTCTCTTTCGGAGGTCCATTTGCAGACTGTTTTAGGGGTTATACGAGAACCAGATGCTACTTTGCAGTTTATTAGTTTCTCGCTTACAATGCGGTTGAGAAAACAAAATCTTTCAGACTTGAAATAAAAACCTAGAAATCTGAAATAACAATGGGGCGGTACAAAATGCCCTAATGTGGTTGAAAGCTGATCGAAAAATATAACACTATCAGAATGGAATTTCCTCCAAACCCTTCGGAACCGTAAAATAATTTGCCGCATCATCCTAAACGTTTTCGTTAACTCATATACGTGTTTTCGTACTCTAATTTCATAAAATCGAGAGCCATAAAAAGTCCCTGATAGAAGTGCTGCATAAATAAAGCCCAAAACTACACCAAGAGAAGATAAGATTTATTTCGAAAGTTTCCTATAGATATAAACATTGATTATATATCTGTGAGTCACTCTATTCTGTTCCGCGATAAAAATATATTTTTTGACCCATTCCTTGAAAAAGGTTCGCCGTCCCTGTTATAGAATATATATGTTTCCCCGAGCATAGATTTCTCTATTTATATCCGTAACAATAACCAATCTACAAAAAGTCAGCGATGACGAGACAACTGTAAGTTTCGTATCTATATAGATAGTATAAATTAAATGAACTGGGTATCTTATGGATGTATCCCGCAGAGATTTGTCCAAATAGAACATCGTTTTCTCTGTTTATTTCCGTAACAATAACCAATCAGCAAAAATTCCGCGATGACATAACAATTGTAAATATTGAAGACATTTCGTTCGCTCAGACAGATATTCAAGCGTATGTAAACATTGCTTTGTTTTTGCCGTTTCTCGTGTTATTTGTCAGTTTTCAGTTGTGAAAAATTAGTTATAAATGAATTATATAAAAAAAAAAATATCCGTTAAAAAAGTCGGCTCTTTTAACAAGTGGCGTATTCGCGACGCAAGAAGACGCGAGTCAAGTTGAACACAATAATATAAAAAGAGATTTTATATTCTCGTAGTTGCGACTGGTAAAATATTTTACGCGACACAAAAGTCATTATACGCTGAAAAAGTCGACTCTTTTAACCCCCTCCCACTTTTGAAAATCCTGGCTGTGCCCTTGAATGCGATCTTGCTTGTTCCAGTCCTTGTTCAGAGTAAAAGTCGTTTTAAAGTCGCATAAAAAATAAGCTGGCAGTCATTCCAGCCACTTGCACTCACTCAATCACTGCTTTCATATCTTCAATCTCAAGGTTGCCAGGTTTCTCTGCAATTGACTGCTGAAGTCGATCTCCATTGTAACCCGACCCTGAAAAAAATTACTTTTTGATGAAATTTAAAATTGCATTATTATTTTTGCTTATTTTCATAATATTCCTCAACTAAAAGTTTTTTATTGGGGTTTTTACTTTGGGGCTAAGTTGGTCATTTTTTATCAACTGGTGTCCACATTTTACAAAGTGATGCATTCGCTTGAATACGGTTACGGTGTCCACCCAACACGATGAGTTTTTAATAAGATGACAAGAGGTTCCCAACGTTTATGGCTCGTGGCCTCCGTCCGGTGGGTTTTAGCACTCATGACTTCCGTTTATCATTCCAGTAATATTTATAGTGTTATTTTGATTGGTTGATTACAAATTCCATTATGTTCAAACAATTCTTGCTTAACAAAGTGAAAACACCCCGTGACATAACGTTATCGAGCAATAAAAATGGAAAGAACGTAGAGTTTTCTTGTGAAAGAAAAGTAAAACCATTCTTGCGCCTAGCATTATCAACCACTACAAACTGCCTCCGATTGGGAACCGCTGAGTTAGCCCCTTCGAAACTTTGGTACAAGCAAACTTGCATGGGAAACTATATAGTTCTTACAGCGCCAGCGGTCACTTATAATTTCCACACGTACATTTTTGTGTCCATGAACTCATATATATTAATTACCTCTGTAACTCCTCTATCAGCGCTATCCCCGTTATTAGTTGAACGTTGGGGACTTTTATTTGTGTATAACACCTAGCGCATCAATTTTCAACTCTTTTGATCAACTCAAAGCCTTGTTTTGAGTTAGAAGCATTACTAGACTTATGGGTGCAATATAGACATGCTCTTTCCACTATTAGTTGAATGCTGGGGTCCCCGGGACCTTGCTTTGTAACGCCTATCGCGTCTCTTTTCAATTTTGTTACAATTTTTTTGAAGAACTTGGAACCTTCTTTGAGTTAGGAGCATGGCTAGATTTATGAGTGCAATATAAACATACTCTTCCCGCTCTAAGTTGAATGTCGGGGTCCCTATGGACTTTGCTTTGTGTGTAATGTCTAGCGCGTCACTTTTAACAATTCTTTATTAATTTTTCAGTTGAGAGAGCGGAACCTTACTTTGAGTTAGGAGCATGGTTTGACCTATTGGCGCGGCTCTCCCGTAGTGTGTGTATCAGGTTAGGTTTAAGCCATAATCTTATTCCGATTTTCCTTGTTTTAGTTCGTTTACGAGTTCGGAGACCGTCTGTGTTAACCAAGTGAATATACCCCCTGTTCATAGGTTTCAGTTAATTTACACAACTTGATGTAAAGTAGGCGAACAAAATTAGTTGCCTCCATATTGGTACACACACCTCTGGAGCGCCATGAGCGCTATATACCAGCGGGTAAGAACGACACGTTAAACTATGTATCGACATGTACTTACCCCTTCCATCAACGAATGCAACCACTGCTCCCATACTCCTCACAATATATGAAGCCAGGCCGACTTGAAACTTGAAATCAACTGTTTGAGAACCGACATCATTTCTAAATATACAACGAAATACTAGTAAGCTGACCTATGGAGAAAAAGACTAACATAGGGGCACAAAGCAGCATTGAATCCGCCCTCTCCGCACATACACACACACACACGCACACACACACACAATGGCACAGCTTATACTCTGTTAGGTATCTCTATCTTACCCTGGGTATCTGAGGGTTTTGTTGTGAATTTAACTTATTTACAATGGGTAATTTGTAGGAATTGAATAACATGGTATTAAACATTCGAAGCGTGAGGATATAGTTCACAATAGCACTCCTGAATATACAACAAACAAAAAAACTTGTAAGCTTACCCTTCGTGAAAAATACTAATGTAGGATTACAAAGCAGCTTCAAACCCGCCCGCCCCCCTCTTCATACACACACACACACACACACACACACACACACACTGGCTAAGCTCATGCCATGCCTTGTTATAAATGCCATTTAATCGGATATTTATCGGATCTTACCCTGGGAATAATTCAGGATTTAACTTATTCACAATGAGTCTTTGGTATGAATTGAATAACAAGTGCATTAACATGACATTAGGCATTCGAAGCGTGAGGATTCACTTTTTACCGGAGTGGGTTACTTTGGGTACGCTTTAGCGCCGCCGTTCAGGTATTTGAAAATCTGGAGGATACATTGTTATCCACGAATCTGTTAGTTCAACTTTGACCTCGACACTCGACTTGTCGAAGTTCAAAACTTTTGAATTTATTTTGTATTAGAAATTCGAAGTTTAGAATTGATGCAAAACATTAATATTTCTTTGCAATAAATAAAAATTAAAAATACAGACAGTAATATTATTCAATTTGTAAAAATATTGAAACTTACTTGAAGAACACAAGAGGTCTTTTACCCGCATGAAGGCTCGCTGGAATTAGTAGTTTTGTCTTTATTGCTGAAAAATAAAATATAAATAAAGTAAAGAAAACGATGCAAAAAAGTCAGTTTTGTTTGAGAAAATTTTTTATGTGTTTTTCTGGCGCTCCAGAAGTGTACGTACCAATCAATAGGGAGATAACTAATTTTGTTCACCTACTTTATATCAAGTTGTATAAAGCGACTGAAACCTATGGGCACGGGGTATATTCACTTGGCTAACACAGAGTCCCCAAACTCGTAATAGAACTAAAACAGGGGAAAATGGATTAAAATTATGTCCTAACTCTGACCTGGTACACACACTACGGGAGCATTATTTCCCATTCTAGTACTGAGAAAGAGTAACGTGCGAATCCTTAGGTATGACTTTCAGGCATTGTGCCTCATCATAGGCTTTCAATTTTATAGTTTTAAGATGTGTATGCGACTACGTGCTCGAAGTTGCAGGGAGGTCAGCGTAAATGTTAGTCGGTCACGATTCAAACTAGGGTTGTGCAACCTGTGGCCCGCGGGCCAAATGCGGCCCACAAAGGAAAATTGTGAGGGCCGCGGAACGAGTTTTCAACTTAGTTTAATCTGCTATGCGCGAGTAATTCCAAGCTTACCTGGGTCTATGCTCACGACGTTACAGTGACCTAACAGTTAGTCTGGGCGAAGCGAACAACCCATGCCATAAGATCAATAATCAATAATTTTGCGCCTGAAACCCATGTTGAAAAAAGATGCGGTCGGCGATTTCATCCTGTTGTTTGTATCTGGCCCTCCTGCATTAAAGGTTGCACACCCTTGGTTTAAACTACCAATTAAATTAGTGATGTTCAACCTTTTTTGGTGTCAATATTCCAGAGGATCGGGGAAGCCCTGTGCAGTAGTTTATTCGCATTTCCTTATCTGAATAGTATAAACCGGGGCAACTCAACTGGAGGGTCGCGGTCGGAATCCGGACTCTTCAAATATTCGATTCGGTTAGCATCTGCTTCTTAATTTTGTTGCATTAGCCTCATTAACTTTGTTTGTGAAAGTTTATTTTTGCTAAATAACATTTTCATTTATATTTTTGAGGTTAATTTATTTAATATTACAACGGGCGTTGAGGATGTTGAATTTTTTGCGTTACTCATTTTTGAGACGCTTCTCTGTTTAAACCTGTAAGCTCTAGGCACTGAAATATAGTTGGGCGCAACGTAAAATTTATTTTTTTGAAAGACCGGACATCAATATTTTTGAAGTTTTGTTTCCGGATCTTTGGTGAAAATAGTTGAGTAGCCCTGGTATAAACTATGAAATTATATTAAAACAAATCTAATACTGGCAAAACAAAATGATCTTTAAAGTTTAAAGTGTAGCAAGTTTCATAATAGTGGCGAACCCAATAGGTATTAGCTATTTTTTTCAAGTGTGGCTGCGTCGAAGGTAGCAAACATCAAGGGAATGCGGTGTTTTTCGGAGAATCAGTATACGCGACAACGTCACAAGAATCTAGTATGTGCGAGTAATTCCAAACGCTGCGTTGCAATGTCTAGTGCAAAGTGACTAACGCAAGTCACAAGATCAATAACATAAATTTTCGTGTCTGCATGTACTAGATAGCCTATGTTAAGTAAAAGTGCGTCTCGCGGTTTCGCCTGGTTGTTTGTATTTATCCCTAAAAGTTGCACACACCTGTCATAGACTATTGAATTTAAAACTGTTACATAACTTCTGAATTATGTCGCGCAAACCCGGTTGAAAACCATAATAGTAAGCTTAGGAGACTGCCCCGTTGCTCAACGTATTATGTTTCTTTTCCTAATCCCAAATAAAGCACAATACACGCTTTCCTGCGTTCGTTCAACGGAAAAATAATAAAAATTCAAGTAACTTACCGATTCCGTTGCTGTAAATCGTTTCATATCTTGCGAGTGGAACAATCATATGCGCCAATGATTGAATAGAAGGTTGTGTGACACTAATCATCGTATTTGAGAAATTTTGCGCATTTGTACGGATGATACCACTGAACGGTAAACACGGACCTGAAAGACAAAAACAAAATTTTATTGTTGATAGCAATATCTGAAAAAGCTATTAAAATTAGAAACAAATTCATTTTCAATTACAAATTTTGCCTTAAAGATTGTTTTCTACCCAGAATTGGCCCGGCTCAATTCTTCATGCATTGGTTCCCAAAACAGGTCAACACGGTGAATTATCAACATGGAGCTTGGGGATATTACGACCCGCTGGCTGGATCCGGCCTACTGTAGTTTTTCATCCGGCTCACTTGTGTCTGCTGAAATTACGACTATAGTTTTTATGGGTATAAATTTCCGTCGGAAACACCGAGGAAAATAACCTCATACTGACCCTGATTGGTATATTGTGCTTCAATCGTCAGCCTAGCTTTTGTACATGAATTGCTTTTTATTCTCAGTTTTTCATATAGAGTTTCAAGCCTCCGTCCATAACCTAGTCAATTATTTGTAAATGGCCCCCTTAGGAAAGTAATTGCCCACCTCTGATATAGTGTGAAATAGCTTATAAAAAGAATAAACACTAACCCAGGCACCGTATCATGAACCAATCAGAACTGTTTCCGAAACTTGCGTCATAATAGAGACACCTCTTTTTCCCGCCACAAGTTAAATCTTCATTGTCGTTAGCGGAAGAGAGCGAACTGATATTCACAGAACAAGTTAAACATTTTCGAACTCCGCTTATATTCACTCGATAAACGTGCCTTGATCCGGAATGCTGTTCGTTGCTTATGTAATATACTAATCGTTTCGGGGCGTCGTAATGTAGCAGCTTTGTAACCTCCCAATTTCCGTCTGTGAGAAATCGCACTTTTGATGGTTTCTGAATGGAGAAATGCTGTTGTTAGATAAAAATGTGTAATCTTCTACAATATGTTATCACTTGTGTTTCTGTGGGACTGACTACTTATCCTTCTCCTATGCTTTTGTATCTGTGGATCCGCATGCAATATGGTGAGAGTAAAGGTGAGACTATTCAGTACTCCCGAAGTATGAGTACCAGGTTAGGGTTAGGCCATACTTTAATTCCGATTTTCCTCATTTTGGTTCTATTACAACTTTGGGGCCTGTCTGTGTTAGCCAAGTGAATATACACCCTGCCCATAGGTTTTAGTTCCTCACACAAGTTGATGTAAAATAGGCAAACAAAATTAGTTACCTCCATATTGGTACTCATACTCCAGAAGCGCCGACCATTCTAAGTGAGTCTCGCTACAAACTGCAACTACAGCAAGACTTTTGAATCACCCCTCCATTAAATCCGAAGTAATCGCGCTGTGTTCTAACAAAAGCTTGGTTCAAACTTATATTATATATGTACGATCGGACTATAGAGAAATAATTTGGGCAACTTTGTTTTTAAATATAGATATGATACATTGAATGTCATGATGGTACGCCAAAAACCGTTATATATGATTTGATTGGTGACCGTACATTTGAACCCATGTACATTTGAACCCATGCGTATATCCACGGGTTCAATCTATATGCGGGTGCTAAAACCCATGGGTTAGGGTTAGTATGGGTTTAACTATCCGTGAAACAAAAAAAATTCCATAGGTGCAATAGCATACAGGTGCAATTGTCATGGGTTCAAATGTACGTGGGTTCAAATGTAATGGAACCGATTTGATTATTCGTGGTAACTCATTGGAACTGCTTTCAAATTAACAGCCCACCTAACCTTCTGAAATGAAAAAGAGCGCTAGCTGAAGCGGTTTAAATCAGTGGGTTCTCAACCTTTTTTCTTTCGTGGCCCATTTTTTTTGCCCAAAAAGTGTTGTGGCCCATTTACTTTTTATTGCGAGGGAAAAACTACAAAAAAAATCAAGATTTTCCTGCAAAAATAGACACTTTCACCTCAATAATTAGAATGAAAATTACCACTCTGCAGCAAACAACAGCATCGTAATTGATTGCTGCTACAATGAAAGTTGGGACCTCCTGAAGTATGCGCACCAAGATGGCGCACAACCTAAACTCAGGTTATGTACCAGGTCAGGGTTCAGGTTGTGCGACATCTTGGTGCGCATACCTCAGGAGCACCGAAAGTTGTCTAATATGACATAAATAAAACTAGCATTTTTAGATAGCTCTGTGACCCACCACAAAATCTTTCTGCGGCCTAGCAGTGGGCCATGAGAACCAGTGGTCTAAACTGACGATTACAAATTTAAAACCCGACTCTCTCTCCATTTGAAATCGCCTCGCTATGCCCCTGTTGCTTACAATATAGGACTGCTTGTACAGAGCCGTCTTAACAGTGGAAGACACATGAAGCGACGTATGAAACATAAATTACCTGAGTTTTATTGACCATTGCAAGATGGCTGAACTCCCCTTTTCCTCCATGATCGTTCGGTAAAATATGAAAGAACACTGCAGAATTGTCCGATGGTAGGGATGGTTGGTTCTGTTGAAGCAAAAATATCATTAGAGCATTTGTGCATTTCCAACGTTAACAAGGCTCTATGTATAATTTGTTTATCCCCGAATTATTCCGGAAGTTAGGTATAAGGGGCATCATTATCAGAAACTTGACCAGGGCAGCAGAAAAGTGAAAAGTTTGACACGTTCCTGAACAAAGTTAAATCCATTGCTCTAATGACTGGGTGAGCGATTCCAAACTGGAACGACTACAGCTCTTCTAAATTAATCAACTCTTTGAATACCAGTGTATTCTGGTAACCACGGCTTTGGTCTGAGTGAGGGTGGGAGTGAGAGTGGGGGTTAAGACAACGTATGAAAACATTTGTTGAAATTTAGACTCACAAGGTTATTTAGCCATCCTGCTTTAGTATTTGGCTCTTCGTTTTTGTTGGGGACAGTTCGTCTGAGAACGTTATCCATGCATGTCGAAATATTTGAAAAACATTGTTGCGTCACACTTGCTGTCATTGTTCTATTAGACCACGTGATCAAA
This sequence comes from Styela clava, assembly GCF_013122585.1. NCBI lineage: Eukaryota > Metazoa > Chordata > Ascidiacea > Stolidobranchia > Styelidae > Styela > Styela clava. Next base: position 2,240,632 of record NW_024102829.1, on the reverse strand, counting down.
AGTTCGTCGTCATTTAACCATGTGAGAGAATTAAAAGTATCGAGTCGTTCGCTGTAAAAAAGAGAGCAATGATAAAATATGTGCACCGAGCGAATATTGGGTCTCGTGGGACTCTGATGAAATTTGGAAAAGGGAAATGGTTTCTAGTGTTTCTACATTTCTATTCTATTTCTAGTGTCCCTCATCTGCCCCACTATTACAAACATGTTCCTTACGCACAAAAGATTTTTTTTGTAAGAATTGGCATTTCTTCACGCAGGTAATCTGCGACGATAATCTGAGATAAGCGAACAGTCAAGTCAAGATATTTTTCATGCCTAATACAAATAAAAAATAATCAAATTGTTTTTGTTTTAAATGACGTTTCATTCTTCACGCCAAACTAGATCATCCGGTTCAGATAAGCTTACCGTACGTATCATCCAAACAACTTTTTGTTTGCGTTTATACTCGCTAGCCCCTGGGCCCGCTACGTGTTAAGGACAAATCTTCACAATTAAAAATTTCAGACTCCCTCCCCCATTTTTAAATTTTTGGCTACGTTCTTGGATTAGGTTTTTATTCCGTGATATCCAGCGATATCGATAAATATACGTTCAACGTTCTAACTTCACAAATAGAGCATTTCATTTGGTTTTCAGGCCAACAACCTGTCCCACTTCTTACCCATGCAATGTCGGCTTTATAAATGTTACTTGGTCCAAAGTCTTCATGTCGATTGAATGAATGCTGACAACGGGATTCGGATATCCGGCCTGAAAATAAAGAATATCTCGTGTTACAAGGAATTTTATTTCTTGTGTTTATAATAAAAAGGTTAAATATGTGTGAGTTTATATTTACCTTTCTTTGGGCAATTGGCAGAAACCTAAACGATAGCTTAATTTGCAAAGACTACGAATTGTCGAGGAGCATAGAGAGAAGAAAAACTGCAGACACTAGAAAGCCTGGACCAAACTTTAATACTGTCACAGTTTAGGTTTTGCCACTGTGAGAGTTAGATCAGAAGACCCAAGATTCCGGATTGGTTATTTATCGATGCGGCAACTCAATACTTGAGACATAAAATACAGACATAGAGACATAACCAAAAAGCAGCCGATCTCCAGCCCGGCGGTCGAAGTAGAAAGCTCGAGAAACATTTTCTCTGCACGTGTAACGTGGTCGGAGTCTAATAATACAATACTCAGATCTGACAAAGCAGCATTGATCGAGGTGTAAACATATAAACATGAGAAATATATCACACAACATAAATACCGACACTATGGCCCGTTACGTTACAATACAAATAAGCAAAAAAAAAAGACAATGACCTCAGAGAAAACACTTCCGTCTTCAGCAAAAAAGAGGAAAGAAACTAATCAATAGATGGATGTCTAAGATGTTAATATTTCGGTACTCCCGTACTGTGTGTACCAGGTTAGGGTTAGGCCTTAATTTATTCCGATTTTTCTTATTTAGTTCTATTACGAGTTCGGGGACTGCCTGTGTTAAGCAAGGGATTTTAGAGATTTCAATCATTTTATACAACTTAATGTAAAGTAGGCGAATAAAATTAGTTTCCTCCATATTGGTACATACATTTTTGGAGCGCCGATTTTTCTCAATGACTAATTCCTCAACAAGTTTGCTTTGTGTCCATCAGCATTTATACTTTAAAAATTGTGCTACTTAGGAAATTACAAACACCAAACTACACTACACCAAAAAAATCACAATCTTTATAAAAGTCATAATATAAAGTGTAGCGCCAGAGTATCATGCATCATCTATAAAACCCCCAATAAAAAGAAAACGCCGGCGGTCATATTGAATTAATTGAAGAAGCTTTCACTACTTACTTTCGGATATTTGTACTTTATAGTCTTCTTGTATATTGTGTTATCACTATCATACTCTGTTACGTAACTATCGTGTACATGTCTGTCATCAAACGTTGCATAAGCAAGGTATTGGCCACTTGGCGACCACCAGAGTGCGGTAGAGGATTGAAGAACTTCTTCTGAAAAACAAACAATATATGTATTATACGAGAACAATGTTGAAATAAAGGATGTTCATGAGGACCTTTTACAATTTCAATTTTGTTATGAAGTCAGTTTTCAATATATCTTCACCTGGCTGTTGCTTTTTGAATCAGTAATCGTTGAAGTATTTTTATTTCATTTAATACATCTGTGAGGATCGAAAAAATAAATGGTATCGATAAATTCCTTGTGCAATTTTAAAAAGCTTGGGATTTTATGGACATTTTATGTGCACAAAGGGAGATTATCATAATTTTTGCTGGAAGCGATTGAACAGAATTATTCCAAATTTAGCAGAAGTTGACTACAAGCCCAGGGAAACCGCTAATGGGCACACATAAATATGACTAATATTAGAAAACGACTCTAACTTCAGTCCTGATGATAACAACAACAACATCTAACAAATAAAACCAATTTTGCAAGTCCATCCAATTTGTATTCAGTACCATATTCTTTTAGTGGGAAAGTCCGTAATATCATAAGAATTAACCATTTATGGATTTTGAAACTATTGTGAAACCGCTAGATGTCGGTAGAGGGATAGGTCGCACAGATATATTACTATTCAGATGGCGCTAGAAGTCGCAAGCGGTGCATTAAGTTGGTATGCCGGTCTCAAATATAGATATTTTTAAGCTTTTATGTATTGGTTACATGAGCACAATCTAACACTTTCTGATTATTAAGCTTGGATCATAAGCAGAAGGTCCGCCACTTATCTGTATGTAAAAACTTTTGTACTTTTGTTAAAAAAATATTGATCAAATGTGAATGATTTGGAACAAATAATGAGACCCACCATTACCAAAATAGAACCAAGATTTAATTTTTTGTGGAAAAATAAGCAAACACATGAGTCTCATTAAAGCTCCTGGAAGTCGCAAAAAAATTTGTCCATGCCAAGTGGGTCGTAATGAAAAAAGTTTAAGGAATATTGTCTAGATATTAGGTTTTCCATATTTTTTCGGGATAAAGGAAAGGTAAATCACAAGGTTATCTCTAGATCGGGGCTGTTTAAACATGCAATCTCGACCCCTGATGGGTTGCGAAAGGGCTCAATGGGAGCCGCAGTATCAAGGATTTAAGAAGTTGTAATTTTAAGCAAGCAATTAATAACTTTACCTCCATAAACCCAGTCAGTCATCCCATTCTGATACACTCCCAGAATCCCTCCGCTTGTCAGTTTTTTTCTCCCACTATCTTGCTTTAGGTACAAATCTCCGTTCAATGAATACAATATTGTCTTCCCATTTGGTGTGAAGTCAGCGTACTGAAACACGCTCACTGTTTCATCATGAAGTAACTGTTCTTTGGTTCTAAAAAGTCAAAGTGAACACTGTTTTTACTTTATCGTTTCCATAAGTAAGACAATGTGAACACCGAGTAAAGTTTTTTAGTTCAAAAATAAAGATTAAATTATTTGAACCAGGGGTGGCGGTTGTTTGGTTCTAAAAAGATGAAAGGGAGCACCTTGTCTAGATTATTAGTTCCAAAAACATGAGTGAACACCTAGTCGAATACTTTGATTCTAAAACTAAAACAGATTGAACACAGAGGCAATATCCATGGAATTAAAAACAAGCAAAAGCATACACCGACTTGAAATCTTTGTTCAAGTCAGAATTGCAGAAAAAAATGCACTATGACGATCAGTATCCCAACAACATGTAGAGCATTTCCTATTAGCCTATTTACTGGGGATAAAGTACCCAGCTTACAAGTATTATCATAGATTGATTGAAATGTAATACAGCAAAACAGATCAATGGACATTTCAACCTCACAGGGAGTACATTAGGTTGAGTATAAGGATTTTCCTTCCGTCCTAACCTACCTCAAAATAAATTTTATAGTCAGATGTTGATAATTTGAAGATATATATAAATGTTTTGATTCATATTAATCAACTTGTTGCTAAAATCAGGATCATCCATCACGTTAGCTAGGATTGCTTGGCTTTTTCAGCCGTTGAACAGTCAGAAACATGAGAATATTTGAAGGGTACATAAGCGATCTATAAATTGTCCAAGCGTCATCGATGAACAGAAAGTTCGGGAACCCTATCCAAACGGTTCCATTATATTTGAACCCACGTACGTTTGAACCCATGACAATTGCACCTGCATACTATTGCACCTATGGAATTTTTTTTGTTCCACGGATAGTTAAACCCATACTAACCCTAACACATGGGTTTTACCACCCGCATATAGATTGAACCCGTGGATATACGCATGGGTTCAAATGTACGGTCACCTATCCAAACGTATCAGGGGCTACTTATGCAGACACCTGTTGTGAATGTGCGAAAGTTTCTTTTAAAAAATAATTACTCAGAATAGACATACCTTGTTTCAATATCATAGATATAGTAAGATGCGTTGTAAGAGTAAGTATATATCGGGACTTTGTTGTAGATCAGCAAGGCATATCTTCCGTTGTTTGAGATCTTGTAGTCAACAATGCCGTTGTGTTTCTAGAAAAAAGTTTTTATGATATTTTATTGTGACGATTTTTTGAGTATTTCTCTCTAAAGAAGGATCTGTGCAATCAGGCATCTGTGTATTGTAAGACAGGGATGTCCAACCCGCGGCCCGCATGCGGGCCGCATACGACCCACATGAAGAATTCGTGCGGCCCACGTAAAGTTTTTATATAAATACCGACATATAAACCTATTTAAAATAAATTTGCCTTGTGTGATATCAAATCTTACTAGAATTTAGGCTATAATTTCGCGTGACTCCGCCATAAGAAAAGCTGATTTCACAAAGGCCACTCAACCGTACAACATCTGTGGCGATACAATGAGAATCAAAAGGATTGGGAAGAGTTGTAAAACAACGATGTATGCCTAATATGCCGTAAATCTGTTTCGGGTTTGAAGTCTTATAGGTTGAAATTTATGAATTTGAAGCCTGGGAGTACGCTGACGAACGAAAATTTAACAAGCCAGTTAGTTTTACATTGTGCGGTATCAAAACCACCCGTTGATATTAAACAGTTGTGCAATGACAATCAAAAGCAAGTTTCGAACTAGTTGAAGAGAAAAAATGTTGACTTTATTTATTTTTTCTTTTGATTATTTACGCCAAAGTATGTGCATTTTTTATATAAGGTGAGTTGCATGGTCCCTGGTCTTTGTGTGCATCTTGTGTTCAGAAATCCGCAAAATTTTTGTGCAATTCAGGCGTTTGATTTAGCGACGCTCAAATTCAAACGTAAATCGGAATTGTGTTGAAGTTTTGTAAAAGGTCAGAAAGTTCAAAGGGGGGTTCTGAAATTTCTAATTGCCAAGTTAGATCGTACCAGCTAGTGGTTTCAAGTCTTGAGTTGGACCTCCTGAAGTATGCGCACCAAGATGGCGCACAACCTGAACTCAGGTTGTGTACCAGGTTAGGGTTCAGGTTGTGCGACATCTTGGTGTGCATACTTCACCAGTACCCTTGAGTTTTCAAATCTCCTAAAAGCGTTTCAAGCTACGAAAAAGTGCTGTGTATGATTAAGACGATTTCTTTTTTACATTTTAAAAGAGAGGGTTCGATCCTCAACAGGCGCCATTATTAGTAATAATGGCGAAACTCAGTTTCTTCATAAAACAAATAGTTACCAATGTCTTTCCTGTAATCAACATTCTAGGTACGTCATCAGGTGACGTCATCATGACGACATTTCCTTCTTGATCTTTATATACAAGGTTTGAACCTCGCCAAATTCCTTCATCAATTTTCCATTTTTCTTCCATTATATCAGTCAAATTAACGTTTGGAATGACAGGAAATTTACTTTCTGTATGAAATCAAAAAGAAAAGCTAGAAAAGCAGTCACCGATATCTGATAATGATCGGGCCCTCAATGCTTTTTAGAGGTCCCAAGCACTTAAGATTTTGATGCCTATATAAATTGAAGAATAAGTTTGAAACTAGTGATCCATGTTATCTGAAATTACATATCCTCGCACATAAGCCGAGTTTAAACCCCAAAAAAAGTTGCTAAACTGAGGGATCGGATTATACGCGGTGCCTTGAGCGCGTGCTTGTTTTGCTTAATGGTTATTTTAGCCCTCTTTTTGTACACATATATACATCCTCGCGGTGTCGTAAAATTGTGCATGTCCCAACTCAGTGTTCCCTCTAAGGTGTGCGCGTGTGCGCGCGCACACAGCTTTCAGAGGCTGCGCACACGCATAGATTTACTGCGCACAGACGTATTTCGATGTAATGTAACAATGTGCTCGGTTGGCAGGTTGAGAAAGTTTGTTGTTGGCCCACTTATTTATTACCCGGTTGGAACGCCAAAATTTCTTCATTGGTTTCTGCACAAATATTAGTCATTTCCAAAAAAGTGCGCACACCAAAATTTCTGCGCACACATACTACAAAAAATTAGAGGGAACATTGTCCCAACTGTTCCGCACTTATCACCTTATTATCAAACTTGTCCCACTGTTCTGAGTTAGGATGAATGTTTGTTTATTGATCAACAAACCTTCGTAGTATCTACATACGTTTGTTGTTTGGGCGCTCCCGTAGTATTCGTACCAAGATGGCGCACAACCTGCTATCCCTAACCCGGTACACATACTATATTCAGATTGTGCGCTATCTTGGTACGAATACTACGGGAGTACTGTTGTTTGTACGTAGCCTTCATTGTTCGGAGCATTTGCGTGATATACCCCGTAAAATATTATTAGTAATAATAATTTTACATTCAGCAATCTTGAAAATCAATATCTCTGTACTTTTATAGTTATTCGAAAAAACCTTATATTCTTCGACTCATATTCTTATATTCTTTCTTTTATTGGGAATGTTTGGGCATATGCTGACCACGGGACTAAGCCGTGCTCTACAACTTTTCTGGGTCAGGTGGTGGGTATGGGGTTCGATCCCGAGGTCTTAAACCTACGATGCATAAGTAAGCATCCGCTCCATGTACTTACCCGGGGTCAATAGGACAACTGATAGAACGACGAGTCCGCAAACAACCAGAATCACGAGCAAAGCAATGGCGATTCCTTTCCAATTTCGGCTTTCAGGATTGCTCCCAACAAGCTCCTGAAAAGCAAGAGGAGATAGGATTAAAAATGATGCAAAACACATACAGGTATGTGATTCCCCTTGTGTGTGTGTGTGTGGCGAGCATGTGACTTGGGAGTATGTGTGTGTTTGCATGTGATTGGCTTAACACAGAAAAGTATGTGACTTGGTGTGTGTGTGTAATCGTATATGTGATTTGGTGATATGTAGAACCATTGTCATAATTGCTGCTTATATGTATATACAAGTATGTGACTTGGTGTGTGTGTGTGTGGAATCGTATGTGATTAAGTGATATGTGGAGCCATTCACGGAATCGTTGTTTATATACATATATTGCAAAAAATAAGAAGAAGAAATAAGTTGAAATAATACATAACAGATAAAAGCATGTGATTTTGTGTGTGTGTGGGTGTGGAGGGAGGTGCAGGTGACAAGTTAATATGTATGACCACTGTCAGAAACGTTGTTTATATAGATATATTGCCAAAAATAAATAAAAATGATTTTGGAGTATTACATAACAGATAGGAGCATGTGATTTTGTGTGTGTGTGTGTGGATGTGGAGATGATATGAGGAACCATATTGTCGTAATATTTGGTCATTTTATGAGCGAATCTATATGTGTATCGGAATGTGTATATATGTGTGAATAAATACAGAAAGCTAAACAATACGAGTCATCCGCATACTGCAAATGTGCACAAACAAATTCTCATCTCCATGTTAGGCATTCTTTCAATCTCTGTCGGAAAACAAAATCAAAACGTATGATACAAAATGATTTTTTGTATGTCTGTGTGTGAGAATATGTGTGTAAATAAACACATAAAGGATTACAATACGATTCAACTTTACACATACGAAATCTCTACACTTCTCATTTTATCCTCGTGTATGTGAGTTTGTGTGGATCATTAATAGCAACATGTGACAATCCTTATTTTACACAGAGTTTTTATTTCTCCCTCTATCTCTTTATATGTGTACTATGTGTTTTCGTGTGTGTGTGTGTGTGTGTGTGTAAAAAAAAATACATGAATTATTACAATACAATTCAACTCTATACCCTTCACTTCATCTGTGTGTGTGTGAGTTTGTGTGAATCATTTATTTGGCAACATATATATCACACGGAGTTTTTGTTTTCCTCTCTATATCATTATATGTGTACTATATGTTTGCGTATGTGTATGAAAAAACACATAAATCATTGCCACATGTGTTAATCCATACAGCATGAATACAAACAAATCAATTCCCATCTTGCTGTGGGACATGATTCTAAGCTTACAAATAGAACAAACGTAAAATACTGAACTCTGACTATACGTGTCTTTGTTTGTCTGTATGTGTGTGAATAAACACATAACGCATTGCGATCATTCATGCAAATGAAAAAATCAATTTCCATTCTGATGTTTGGCATACTTTAATCGGAGAACAAAACAAAATGTCAGACACGGAATATTTACGAATCGGTATATGTGTGTTTTCGTGAGTCGCGAGTGCAAATAAAAAATAAACATTACATATTTTAAAAATATATATATATATATATATATATATTCGGTTCCGCATGTATTTCCCAAATTAGTAAACCAAGTTGAAAACATTGGATTCAAACCCAGGATTCCTAACTTGTGATGCAAACAAAGTCAAGTTCAACTCCACATCACTTGCCAAATTTACTAAATAAGTTGGAGGCCATGGGATTCGAACCCAGGATTCTTAACTTGCGGTGCCAACAAAGTCAACCACAAGTCCAACGCTTTATCTACAAGGCGTTCGATGAAGAACAAAACAAATTTTATAATCCTCATTACTTGCCCAATTCACTGAACGAGGTGGCGGACATGGGATTCGAACCCAAGCTTGTTAACTTGTGATGCTGACAAAGTCAACCACAAGTCTAACGCATTATCTACAAAGAGTTCGCCGAAGAACAAAACAAATTATAATCCACGTAATTATTTACGAATTGGGAGGAATCCAAACTTTCCATTAAGCAACGTATTCACAACTTAGAAGAGTTAATCCTGCATTGATCTCAGACTGTTCCAATCCCAAGAGAGAAGAATTGTTGTACTTAGCGCTTCCCTTTGATGAATATATAGGCCATCCATAAAGTCTTAAAATCGCATTTATCGATACCATATATTGTTTTGGCTCTCACGAATGTATTAAATGAAGAAAAAATACTTGAACATATATTGATTTAAAAACAACAAACCTGGTTAAGATATATTGAGAACTTACTTCGTAACAAAATTGAAATTGTGAAGGGACTTTAAAGACAGACACCTTGATGGTACCTTGCTTACATGTATTGAAGATACATTAGGGCAGTGTCCCGCCGAGTATTTTCCTGTGGGCCTCCAATGAATTTCAATTATGACAGTGATGCACAAAATATTTCAAAAATCCAACATCGGATATTAATTTTTTTTAAATGGTTTATGTTTTTATATCAAACGATCATACATTACGTTCCTTTCAACTAAACAAATTGAATATCCATCAACAAGTTTATTGCGGGATTAAATCCATTACAAAATAAAGAATTATACTGAGATATTACATACACGTTTTAGCTTTTCTTTATTCCCAGTATGTTTTGGATAAATTTATTTATTTAAAGCAGCCAAATATTTTTTATTAGAACACGGACTGTCCGGATGAAAATTTGACTATTTTTGCTTTCGCTGTTTTATAGTTTTTTTCAGCCCATTGGCTTCGTGGCTACTTGGAAATTGAATGTAGCTTGTTCTTAAATTTTTCTAATATTTTAATAAATTACGCCACGGCGCTGATTTCCGACTCAGTCAAACTTGGACATATAGCTATCTTTATATTTAACAGTCTATCTGGTCTACACAAGGGCATACACAGGGGTGCGGGTCGGACTCCGTTCTCCCATTTTGAAATGTAAAATAAAAATCATTTTTCGGTATCATACATAACAATTTCTCGTTGCTCAAAACGCTTGTTAGACCCTCGAAACCAACGTTTTCGACCGGTTGGACCCGATAGCTGTTATGTTCTAACTTGGCAAATAGATATTTCAAAGTCCCGCTTTCGAACATTCCTGGCTCCGATCCTGACCGAAGACAATCTTTTTAAAAGTCGAATAATCCTTATCTTTCCGATTTATACTCTCTGATTGATATTTCGCGTGTCTAATCAACATTTTGAATAATTAATGTGATGGCTGTTTTGAATATGAGTCAAATTGTGAATCTTATCATAAAATTATCTAGAATATATACAGAGATGGCTTTAGAAAATAAAATCGCCTTCACATTTAATTATCGTTTAACCAAGTACTACAGCGTTATTGAATGAGAGTATAAATAGAAGCCATGTGCAAAAAACAAAAGACATTGCGTTTCAATCCCGACAAGCATCTGCATATATTGCTGATATGCAGGAAACTACATTTCTCACTGGGTTCGTTTATACTGCAGTGGTTCCGAACCGGGGGTTAGTGGCTCCCCAAGAGAGCCAAAGAGCAGTTGAAGGGGGCCATAAGGCTAGGCGCAAAACAGATTTTACATTTCCTTTACAAAAAATCCCCGATCTCTCCAGTTTCATTGCTTGACAAGACTATTTCACGGGGTGTTTTCACTTTATTGAGCATGAATTGTGCGAATGTAATGGGATTTGGAATCTACCAATCAAAATAACACTATAAAAACCACTGGAATGACAAACAGAAGGACCCATGAGTGCTTAAAGCCTCCAAAAGGAGGCCACGAGCCATGAAAGGTTAGGAACCGCCGGTTCATGGATTACGTAAAGCAACATTAAAACTAGGGAATGACAGTTTTTATTGCATATTAGTTCTTGAACACAACTAAAAACTATTAACTAAATAAACAAAAATCCAAAACATAGAAAAAAAGTACAAGTTTACAACAATACATGAAAATGTGTGTCTAATCTGACGAATAAATTACAATTTTACGTTACGGGAAAGGTATTTCCCATTGGCCCTCGTTACGGAAGTAAACAAGAAAGTCAATGCTCAAACAAATGAACTACGAACCTTTCCATCCTCAGCAGAGTTCTGGCTTCCATTTATTTTCTTTATAGACGAAGGAGGTGGCGGGATGCTGAAATCCTTCATTAATGGCATAACAGCAAACGCAGGAGTGAATAAATTGGATCTTGCGGCTAGCATGATTGCGTTTACTAGTTTCAATATTTGTATGGAAATGTCTAGACTTTTAAAAAGTTCAAGATTTTTTTAAAGTAAATCAGGTTGACACACCCGTCTGAACAAGCAGTAAAGGCCAATATTGCCGTTTTATCTATTATATAGCCTACCGGCAAAAAGTGTTGCACACCTAGGTACTAAAACGATAAAGAATTATGATGGTCGGCGACGCGGCTGTAAATGCGGTTGCCGCAGAAATCGTAGAAACCTTCTTTTACTTATGAGTACTGCATCTATTTTTATGTTAATTTAGACAGGTCTAATATTAAACTGAATTAGTGATATGTTCCGGGCTAGGATATGCACAACTTGCTGATACCGCACACCAAATCGTTCAGACTACAAACTCTTAATTAATTAATTAACTAATCAATCTGAATACCAACGACTTAATAAACAAATCAATATTTCACTTCCAAACCGTTTCAACCTCCGCCTAACTAATACAAGAGGACGATGCTCAAATATAAATGGACACGAAGCCAAAACGTACCGTAAACTTCACGACTAACGCAAACGTAACCGCCACAAGATGCGCATTTTTATATAACACCCTCGCACACAAAAAATCCAAACCCATACGAAAGTTTTTGAAATAAATAAAAATAATAGCATTCTAACGAAAAATACAATCTTCAAGAACTGAAAATTTCAAAGCAATTGGTTCAGTAATTAAAGAGGAAAGCGATTTTTACAACAAGAAGAAAAAAAGAATACTAACAACAAGATCAAGAACAACAACATATTTAACAGAACGACATTCCGCACATTTGTGTCCGATGATTCTATTCTACATTTATTTTCACAAGGCTTGCCAATCTGACGAATATTATACGAAATAACTGACCTAAATGTATCGGAATGATTTGAACGGTGGAGTTTTGGCTATACTGCTAGACAATTTCTTTGTATAGAACTCTGGCTTGCAACCGTTCAACCTGTACTCCTTCTACTTTTATTTATGTCTGCTACTTTTACAAGACTTGCCAACTTGACGAATAAGATCTGAAATAATTGAGCTAAATGTATCGGAATGAATTGACTGCGTCTGACAGTTCCCCGACTGTATCCCTTTCAATATCTCGCATTAACGTCGCGATGAATGAAACAAATACGGCTCAGAAAATTAATTCGCCCAAGAAAGACCGAAACAAATATACTGGTGTAGCAATAGAGGGGAAATTGATGTAAGAAGCAAACAATAGCCAGCGTTTTCAAATGCCTCCTAAGACGCTCAACACTTGCGGCCCATGGCTAGTACCCGAACTCGTAATAAATTGAAATAAGGAAAATTGGGATACAATTATGGCCCAACCCTGATCTGGTACACATACTAAGTTCCGGTGTCCGCCATCTTGGTTCACATACTTCGGAAATATCCTTTGAGAGTGTCCTGATGTATAGAACTCTGCTCCATACAGACACATCTCTATATAAAGACTAAAGAAAACTGAACTAATTTGAGTGGAAAGACTTGCCAACCTGACGAATATGTACTAAAATAAATGAGCGAAATGTATCGGAATGAGTTGAATCATCTGACAGTTCCTTGTCTATAAACCTTTCAATATCGCGCATTAACGTCGAGAAGGGTGAAATAACTAAGACTTAGAAAATGAATTAAAGACAGAGACTGAAAACGCCTAAATAAATTGATTCAATATCTAAATAAATATATTCAATAACTTTAAAATTCGCAGTTCAGGAAATATGAGGTGAACAGTTGGTTAATTAATAGTTTTCTATTCTTATTTTAGAGTTTTTGAGAATTAAATGAAGCCGTTTCAATCATACTGCCTAACTTCAACTGCTCTGAATATAGCTCTGTCTTGCAACTCTTCTATCAATACTTTTCCACTTTAAGCTGACGGATTGCTGACTATTTTTTAATTTAATCAAGCTAATCCGTAATATAATTTAAGCAATGATTCTATTCTTATGTTGACGCTACATTTATTTAATTAATCAAATCAATGAAAATCAATTTCTCATATATGAAATTGATTTCATTAAATATATGTTCCTTTAGTTGGGGATTTTAAAAATATAAAAAATGTGTTTAATATGGCACTTTTTATGACTTCTAATACGGCTCTACAGGGGCGTATGAAAAGGGGATTGAGGGCCTTGGACCCCCATTCCCCCTCAGCCATTCGAAATGTAAAAAAGAGCATTTTTCTATACCCTACATAGCAATTATTCGTATCTTGAAACGCTTTTTAGACCCTCAAACTCTTGAAACTCACGTTTTTCGTTCTTTGGACCCGCTGACTGTTGCGATCTATTTTGGCAATTATAATTATCGATAATATATAATCGTTTGGCTTTGTAACAATCTGACTCCTTAAACAATATGAATTTATTCCGCACTTTTCACTACAAACCGAGCTTTGAACAAACAGCCAACAATGCAAAAGAGCTTTATAATATTTCCTATTTCTTTGGGGGGCTGGCCCAGTTTGATAAGCCGCATTATTTACTTATATATTGGCATGTGTTATTTTAATTACGTGTTCAATTTATTTCTTATTTAGATTAAATATCATTTGCATTTATTTTTCAAATACTGTTTGAGCCCACCTGCGAAATAAGAGTACTCAAAGTCAAAAAGTCTCGTACATTATATCTTGATTTGTGTAACGAAGTTGATCCAATGAAAGCTCACAAAATATACTTGCCATTTTCACGGAAAGAAACTATGCTATTCCTATATCGGCGCGGCGGTGTGGCTCAACGGGCTAAGCGTTAGGAATACGCTCGCCACCGCACCTCTAACTACTCTGCGTGGGTTCGCAGGTTCGAATCCCAAGCAGGGATGGTTATGTGCGAGAGGATTGCTGGACTCCTCGCCGTCGCTGGGTGGTTCACGTAACCTCTGGTCGGTTACGGCTTCCTCCGCCACCAAGTCCATGCTTTCGAAAAAAAATAAATAAATACAGTAAATCTAATCCCATACCCGACTTGGAATGGTAACCGGACGAGAGGCCGTGGTTCGCCATATGGATAAGCCGTCTTATCGGCTTTCCTCTCCCCCGGGATAAATATGTAAATCCTATCCTATCCTATCTATCTAATTCTATCTCGTCCAAGCATCCTTGTGGCAACTGACACATATGGATCCAAAGTAGAAAGTAAACAAGAAGAAAGAACTTGCAGTTCAGTACACAATACCCTAATATCTTCTGTATATTATGAAGGTCCGGAATATTTTCGGTACGGCATTGCCTACTCATTACATCCGGGGGGAGGTCATTTCCGGTATCAACCAGGGTACTTTAACATACGATGCGAATTCTGAATATTGAAGATAAAATGGACCTTTCAATCGTTTTAATAATATTATGTTGTTAAACTTGGTGCTTTTCTTTCCGCGTTGTGAAAAAATCGCTTTTCTCAGTAAATAATGAGTGCTCCCGTAGTATTCGTACCAAGATAGCGCACAACCTGAACATAGTATGTGTACCAGGTTAAGGTTAACAGGTTGTGCGCCATCCTGGTAGGAATGCTACGGGTGCGCCGAATAATGGACCATTTGCTTTGAAATTTTCAGGTTCTATTCTATTTAATTTAATTCTAAATTTTCTATTTTATCCAAAATTTCGGTATATTTATATTTTTATAAAATCACGGTCTTTAATCCGCCAAGCGTGGCGGCTGTTTCCGATTTGACGCGACGCTACGCAAAATTCGGAGATTATTTGATACAGATGGGCGCGGTACGAAAAGTATTTTGTTTTGGAATTCATGTTCAAATATATGAGCATCTTTCACAATATTTTTCCAAACCAAAGCCGCATGAACTCAGTACGAGGTCACAAACGTCCGCGGGCATGCAAGTTATCAAATATTCAACAAGTCGCCATCAGATATTGTCCGGTACGAGGCTTAGTGCATTTCAAGTTAACACGGATCGGAAACAGCGTCAGTAGCCAGATTTATTTGCAATAAAAACAACCGTTGATGGAAGAGCTCTACCATTGGACGAATAACAAATCTAAAAGCTTTTCTCTATACAAGGATGCCGTGGCGTATCTATGTAAAATGACGCCCATGGTGAAGTTTAAAATTTCACCCCCTTGATCGTTGTTTGACAATTTTTAATAATCGTTGTTGTTAAAATGGATTCGGTGTACGGTATTATTTAAGAAAAAGCACGGTCTCATTTATTTTTCAAAACTTTGTACGATTAAAACCTTTAGCGCGTTCAAACAGCACCCAGGTCACGAGCCATGACAACCATACCCTTGATACGCCACTTCCTTCTTAGCTATTCGATCTTACTGCATTATTAAGCCTATCTTGAGATTGAAACCGTGTCTGTGCTCAATCCGGTAATATATCTTATATTATAATCTCTTATGTGGAGTATCTTACAACCTGGAACCCAGAACAGGGCTTTGTAAGCTACTACTTGCAATAAACCGGAATCCTGTCTCGCCTCGAACAACCTGCATCATTACAAACTCGATGCTTCGCATAAGCTAAGCGTCTAATGAACGGTCATATATTAACCTTAGTGCAGCTCTCAACTGCCAAAATAAGTTGCCTCGAATGAATTCCGCGTAATGTTAAACCTGTAAAATGGATTCTGAAATATTAAATACTTAATCTCGGCCATGCCTAAATTTATTCCTTCCCCTTTAATCATTTTCTGAGCCGTATTTATTTCGCCCTTCTCGACGTCAATGCGCGATACTGGAAAGCTTACAGACAAGGAAATGTCAAATGAGTCAACTCATTCTGAGATGAATGCATTCGATTAATATGGAGCGTAATAAGATTGCAGTATACTAAGTATAAAACAAAAATGCTTCTGATATTCTGTACGGATAACTCTTGCAACCTTAAAATATGAGACCATCATGCCATCAATCAATCTTACTGCATTTAAGCTTATCTCATTACGGTCTAACTTAATTATAAATTAAAGTCACCTTCCTATCAAAAATACCTGACTGCCCTTCCTCCCTCCTGTATTTGATAGGTCATCTTACTCTATTAGTAAGTCTATCCATTTTGTTGAAAAAAACAAGTGATCCAAGGAAATTTTCAAGTAATCCAGTTTTGGTTCGCGACTCATATGTTGGGAAACATTGCCCTAAAAAGGCCAAGTACTTAGCTTAAAAAAAACTGTTTTAACGAACATAACCAACATACTTGAGCAAAGATGACAGCCTCTGATAAATTTGTCGTCTCGGAAAGCATCGCCCTAAGTGCTATGTTTGACAGGTTTTAATTTAAATAAACATTAAATTTTAATGCAAGGTCGCGTGGCCATAATGTGGAATTCAGTGTGTGAAGTGCAATTTAAAATTGAGCCTCGGAATGCAAATTTTATGAACTGTTGATCACAGTCTGCGACCACATCTTACAGAGTGTAAAAGTGATAATAATGAATTATATATGAAAGTTGTAGCGAGCTGCGATAGCCTCAGTTTTTGGTGAAGGAATACGAAAAGTAATCATCATCAAGTTTTATAACAACACATTCATAAACACGCAATGCTAATTAATAGAGGCCGGCTAGAGGCGTAGCCAGGAATAATCGAAGGGGTTGGGGGGAGGGGGTATAAATTTTCAAGAGTCTTAAAGGTTTTAAAAGCGTCTAAAATTTACGAAAATTTGCTATATGCGACACAAAAATGCTGCCACAACTAAACTGAAACCAAATATTGATGTTTTAGCTGAAAATAACCTCAAGAAATTTGTTGAGATTGCGGTTAAATTCAGTTTTGGCACGATGCTTATTGGGTACTCCTGTAGTATGCGCACCAAGATGTCGCATAACCTGAACCCTAACTTGGTACACAACCTGAGTTCAGGTTGTGCGCCATCTTAGTGCGCATACTTCAGGAGGTCCGCTTACTGTTTCCCACTGTTGCTTTTGTAAAACTGTAAATATTCATGAAATGTAACTTTTACGTCACACTCACATGGCCCGCCAGTCTAGGTGGGCAAAATGTTTTGCCCATGATTCAAAAACCTTGCCTACCCCTGATATCGGATTTGAAAATAAACTAGCGGGAACTCTTGACCTTAACTAACGAAACCCTGAGCTGCCGCAGAACCTGGGTTGAAAACTACAGCCGCACAACAACATATGAGTGTTCTTCTAACGCTCTGTTTGGCGAAGTCATTCAACGCCAGATAAATACATCGACTTATCGCTCTTAAATCCTGCATCAAACTGCGCAACATTCAACGCAGAACGTACACTCGAGAGACGTTGTTTACGTAAAGCGTAACTCACGCAAAATACAATAAAATGCATTATGCGTAACGTGCGTCATGTTCGTCCCCCACGCTCCAAACGTACAATCAATAAATCAATGCTACGTCCAAATATTTATTTAATTTATTTACAACGGGGATGGTTATTTCATTTTAACTGAGAATTCTTAATGTGTAAAAGAGAAGCGTGGAAAATGAAAACTGAAAATATGTATAAGTCCAACTGAGGCCACGAATTAATGGTTCCAACTGGTTATTTTGCCCCAGTACTTATTATTTGATTTAATTTCTTTGATACTTTATTTCTTAGGTAAAGTCAGGATATCGTCACGATTTTCGGATGGTGGACAAAGCCCTATCCGGCCAGAGCATACGCGAACCACCCTCGGCGACAGAGAGCAATCCTCACACTCATAATTATCCTCCACGAGATTCGAACCTGCGAACCTATGCAGGGTAATCAGAGGCGGCGATGCGTATGCTGTGGCTTCTTGCATAGAGCCATGTTCGGTGTGACGGTTCGGTTCGGCGAACTGCAGGGTAATCAGAGACGGCGATGCGTATGCTGTGGCTTCTTGCATAGAGCCATGTTCGGTGTGACGGTTCGGTTCGGTGAACTGCAGGGTAATCAGAGGCGGCGATGCGTATGCTGTGGCTTCTTGCATAGAGCCATGTTCGGTGTGACGGTTCGGTTCGGTGAACTGCAGGGTAATCAGAGGTGGCGATGCGTATGCTGTGGCTTCTTGCCTAGAGCCATGTTCGGTGTGACGGTTCGGTTCGGTGAACTGCAGGGTAATCAGAGGCGGCGATGCGTATGCTGTGGCTTCGTGCATAGAGCCATGTTCGGTGTGTCGGTTCGGTTCGGTGAACTGCAGGGTAATCAGAGGTGGCGATGCGTATGCTGTGGCTTCTTGCATAAAGCCATGTTCGGTGTGACGTATAAGATGACTTGTCTTAAACGCTTGAAACATTTTCAAAAGAGGGGGGTTCTGACATTTTTAATTGCCAAGTTAGACCGTAATATTTAACGAGTCTAGCGGATTCGGCCAGAAAACGGTAAATGCGAAGTTTCAATGGTTTTGAGGGTTTAAAAATTGCTTGAAGCTATGTGTGATACAGAAAAATGCTTTTTCTACAGGTCAAAAGGGGAGGTTCCAATCCTCAACCCCCTCCGTCTACGCTCCTGGCTTGAGAAATAAATGTTGGAATTTTATCCATCAAATTCTCTCAAATCCATACCAGTCAAACATTCCCTGATCATGTATGCATGGGTGAGCATTATATTATTCTGTTTGATGTTTATGCATCGATGGACTAATTACATACATTGACCGCAGTTTTTTTTTACAAGTACGAGAGATGACACATGGAAAATAGGAAATTGGGATTTTTTTTTTTGATTGGATAATATGACTAGAAGTCATCGATGGAGTAAGCCCAATGGGCCTTTTCCATTGATGTATATTGTATAAAAAAAGCAAAGAAAAAAACGATATATGAAAAACTTCCTTCAAATAGGGGTTGCCGCCCACCCCATAGAATTAATCAATCAATCATTTATTTGCAAACAAAAATCAAAGACAGCATGAAAAACGTGTTGAATATTATTAAAAGCCTATATATTGTATTGTAAACGAGCTTTAAATATGCGACGAGATTCGCAGGGGACCACAGGAGGCGTTTAAGTATCGAACATTACCCAATGATGCACAATAAAGGGCGCTCCGGAGGTATTCGTAGCAAGATGACGCACAACCTAAACAAACCTAACCTGGTACACGGACTATGTTCAGGTTGTGCGCCATTTTAGTACGAATACTTCGGGAGCACCCAATAAAGTACAGTCTGACTTTGAGAGAATTGTACTTGTGCGCAACGTGCCAGTCACAGAATCATTGCGCGACCGAACGTGAGCGAGCTAACATCTGTAATGTGTATAACCAGCTTGGCAACATAGTGCGTTTTAGTCATATATGATTGAAAAGTTGGCAACCATAAGCGTAAACCAATCGATATTAGAGCATATACCTATTCCCTCGAGATGTCGCACTCGAGAATTAGAAAGTAAGTCCGGTAAATTCTGGAAAAATGTAGAATAAGGCATAAGCAGCATTGAGCATTGCAAGTACTCAAGATTTTGTATTTGGAGAAATAGATGTGAACTGGTAACCAAACGAGAGGCCGCAATTTATCATATGATAATGTCGCAGAAAGAAAGAGAGAAAGGGGTTTGATATTTTGTCAACCAGCAAATGAGCATTGACACAATAATAAAATATGAACAAAATACGCAAAGTTATTCGGTATAGACTTTGGGGGGAGGGGGTGGATACGGCCCTACGGTCATCAAGGTCAGAATCCCCAATATTCAGTATTTGTACAGGGGGTAGCCAAGGGGGTTTGAGGGGTCTAACCCCTCCCTATTTAAAAGTGGAAAAAATAAACTTTCATATCTTTAAGACTCTTGAAAACTCTTGAAGACTCTTGAAATGTTTTCCTGTCGGCTTGCTTATACGGTCTAACTTGGCGAATAGCAAATTTTAGAATAACCCTCTGATCTATCTTAATATGTGTAAGATTACGTTTGTTGTGAAGATGTAAAATAAGAGGTCAACTGTTGGAGAATATTTTGTTAACTCTCGTTCCAGCTACTGCGCCACCTAGTTGGGCAAAACAGCTCCACGAAGATCGAGCCAAGCAGAGATTACCAGCGACATCTCGCGACCATTCATCCATGTCCCTAATTCTACACTCGTTCTAGTTGGCCTCAAAGACGACATATAACGATTGATAATATTGGCAATAGAAATGTACTACGATCAGTACTCACACAAAAGCTTTGACGCCTTGCTACTACCAACTAAGGATGCTAAGTATGACTACTTACAAGTATCCGATTCTTATCCGATTCCTAATTTTCCGATCCCGATTCTCGATTCCTCGAAATATTTTCCGAGAAAACATACCCGCTCAAACAATGCTATGTGAAATCAAACACAAGAGCGATGATCAAATATGTGGACAGACAAGAAGGCCAAAAGTAGTATGGCTATTCAATCTGCCACAGGAGATGAATCGCACAAAAAAACGAATCCCTCGGAACCGACTGAGACTTTTGAAATAAGTAAACGTAAAGCCTTCTAGCGATAAATACAGATATATATATATATATATATATATATGTGACGGCCTTGCCATAAAACATTACACATTGTTTGCAATCCAAGTTTTAACCGTAAGAGTCGATTCCAATTCTAGTCGATTCCGCGGAGAATCGAGTCTGTAATCGAATCCAGACTCGGTTCGGCCATCCTTACTAACGACACATCAATACATACAAACTAAAAACACATATGATCATAATCTTACCATTAAGTTCCCCTGCATTTGTGCGATCTTTATCACAGGCGTAGATCTTCTGCCTCCCAGAGTAAATCGTCTCCCTCTTAGGTATTTATCCATGGTTTTACATTATTTATTTACACTAGCATACTATCGTAGCAAAGAAAAGAACAACAAGTTAAACCAACGGATTTAATCACTAAGCAAATTACGTATTAGCGGAGGTGCAATGCCCTAGTGATTAAAGCAGTGGTTATAGAACTTGCTATGCCGCACCTCTATTTTAGAATTTGCCAAGTCTCGCGCCCCAACTCAAAAATAACTAGATAACAATATGCTACAAATAACGAATAGTAAGGCGAAAGTATGTTATATTGAAAAAAAACGTTGGAAATTCGTGTACATTTGAAGTAATGTAAACAATAAAAATAAATAACCAAAGTGAGGCGGGCACGATGAAATCTAACAAATATATTTTTTTCTAATTAACTTCACACCCCTCAGAAAATTGTCTACGCCCCCCTTGTGGGGCGCGCCTTACCATTTAAGAAGTACTGGATTAAAGCATTAGACTCAACTATGTCAGTATCACGTGGAAAAATCTATCTTTCATAAAAATAGTAGTAACATAGGTTCTAGGAAAATTCGCGGCAGGTAATTTCGCCGCATAGGAAAAATCGCCGCATGAAAAATCGCCTTATTTAAAAAAGATTCGTTATTTGAGAGCATACGCTGAGCTTATAAACCTGACTGTTTTATTCACTCACACATACTTGTTTCACAGCAAAATGCTCCTGCGATTTTTCCTATGTGGCGAAATTTCCTGTGGCGAATTGTCCGGATATGGCCACATATACAGTAGTTAAATAGCAGTTGATGCTTACACAGGGACTTGTTCAGAGCGAATGGCGTGAGCAGGCGTCTTATAAAAAAGTACTAGTTGTAAAAAAAAAACTTCTTATTCAAAAACCTATATTTTCTAAGTTTTCCTGACAGTGTGACTTGAATTTAAAGTTACAACCTCTAACTACCGGTATATCCATCACAAAAATAAATCACTATTCACAGATTTAGTGCTTGCAGGTATTCTATTTATAATTTTTCCGTCTTTAGTTGAGGGTCGAAAAAGGGTGGAATGCGGATTACATTAAACTCGACCCCTTAAAATCCACTCCAGTGAAAGCTCAATAAAGTTTAAGAGGAACCGATATTTATAGACGCACTTGGCAATAATATTGATCTGTTTATTACTCCGAAGCGGTGATTGTCAACCGGGGTTCCGCCAGTACAGTCCAGGGATTCCGCAAGTTTCCTTTCAACTATG
Organism: Styela clava; assembly: GCF_013122585.1. Classification (NCBI taxonomy): domain Eukaryota; kingdom Metazoa; phylum Chordata; class Ascidiacea; order Stolidobranchia; family Styelidae; genus Styela; species Styela clava. Next base: position 2,218,439 of record NW_024102829.1, on the reverse strand, counting down.
AGAGTCTTTAACTGACATGGGCATACTACGGCCCGCGGGCCGAGTCAATCTGGCCCGCCTGATGCTGCACAGCATAACTAATAAACAATTTTGATGTGCTAGCAAAAAATAGCTTAAGGATTTTGTTTAGATTGTGATTAAATTTAGTTTTGGCACAGCGCTTAATGTTTCCCACTTTTGCTTTTGTAACACTGTAAATATTGCTCGTAAAATGTATATTTTTACGTCGCACTCACATGACCCGCCAGTCAGAGCGGTCAAAATTTTTGGCCCTTGGCTCGCACCACTGGGCTATAATAACGTTTTCCTATTTTCAAATATATACTTGCTACATTTTAAACATCATTTTGTTTTATCAGTATTAAGCTTGCTTCTATATATATATTTATAGTTTATGCAATTCAGACAATAAAGGTCAAACGGACTATTGCCCGGGGATTCCCCGAGACTCTGAGATGTTTCATTGGGATTCCAATCTACCAAAATAGCTGAAAACCGCGGAAGAATTTCTCCCATAACAAAGTTACCCATTAACTTGTCTTACCTCTGTTTATTATTGAGTAATAAATGAGCATGGACATACTCTATAACAGCGCTGGACACGGTTTTTCGACCAGGCGCCGAACATTTTGGCCACCTAGACTGGCTGGCCGTGTAAGTGAGACGTAAAGAATATATTTTATGAACAATATTAGGTGTCACAAAAGCAAAAGTGGAAAATAATAAGCCTCGTGCCAAAACTAAATATAAACGAAATCTCAACAAATTCCTCGAGCTATTTTCAGCTAAGAAAAACACAATTTGGTTTTAGTTTGGTTGTGGCAGCATCAAGCGGGCCAGGTTGAATCACCCAACGAGCTGGATTTGGTCCGCAGGACGTACTTTGCCCATCTCTGCTATACAACCATTCTCGATTGCAAAAAAGCTGATTTTTTCATTGTACTGGCTTTAATCAACACAGTTACGGAGCTTGTTTCACGGGGTGAAAACATGGATTGTTGTGCAAAAACGCTTCAAAATCGCTTTTCAACGCATAATCGGGTCAATTGATTCCAAATATTCATGACTAAAAGATGAAAAAGTCGCTCGGAAGATAACACTTTATTTTCAAATTCTCCAGCTATTTCTAAATGTAGAAACAGTACACAATGACGAGTTGCTAGGTTGTTCAAAGCTAGGCGGAGTACCATGAGCAACTATTTACCGCAAAAAGCGACATAGATGTAAGCGTAGACGAATAGATCAAAGAAGACCAGTTGTATACAAGTTTTTTCAAATCAAAATCTCAAGCTCTCAACTAAAAGTTGAAAAATTACCGATACTGACTCACTAAAAGCTGTTTTTCTGTTTAAAGCTGAATAACAATTGGGTATAGTGATGTGGCAAAGACACACTGTGCCTATCCTATACTGAAACCTGCCCTATGTCGACTCAATTTCATTTTAGAATAACACAAGCACAATCGATTGAGCGTCATATCTTTTGCCAACCTATCGCGACTTCTAGACCTGACCTCATATGAGATAATCTTGTCGCCACCTACTCAATTATTTATCAGTGCGACCTGATGCCGTCAACAACATCAAGCATAGGCGAAAGAACTTTGTAAACAACTGAACAGAATGACCTTGTAGTACAGACATGGGCAAATTACGACCCGCGGGCTTTTACAATGGTACTCCGCCTAGCTTTGAACAACCTAGCAACTCGTCTTTGCGTACTCTTTCAACAATTGGAAATACAAAGAAGTCCTCGGGTTACGACGTTTGCAACTTACGCTGTTTCGAGGTTACGAACGCACTCCATAAAAATATAAAAGATAATACTGTACTGTAATATCTAAGCCTTCAAACTGGATCATTGTGATAAAGAAGAATATCAGTGCTTTGGGCTCATTGGTTTTCGTCATTTACATCGTACTTTTTGCATTATATGCGGGCCAAATCGAGCCCGTTGGGTAATTCAATCTGGCCCGCCTGATGCTGCCAAAATCAAATCGAAATTGTATTTCAATGTTTTAGCTAAAAATAGCTCACGGAATTTGTTGAGATTGCGGTCAAATTTTGTTTTGGCACGAGGCTTATTGTTTTCCACCTTTGCTTTGTAACACTGTAAATATTGTTCGTGAAATGTTACTTCTTACGGCACACTTACATGGCCCGCCAGTCTAGGTGGGCAAAATTTTTGGCCCCTGGTTCAAAAATCTTGCCCACTCTTGTTGCAGAATTATAATCCTTTGTTGGTCAAAAATCGCAGGTTCAAACCCCCCTATCACCAACTCACCCAGGTTTTAATAAATTCTCTAGGCGATGCCGAATCAGAACGTGTGGAATTGTCCTTTTACACTGTTATTAAGTCAAAATTGTGGGTCAAAGTGGGTTCAGGCCCCATGTCCTCCACGAAATTCCCCCTCCTATTGTAATGTAAAAAAATATTCTGTATTAAGTCGCACCTGCGAATCCGAGTCATTTCATTTCGATGACTCGATTCACTTCGAGTCTTAATGGCTGGCCAAAAGCGTAGCAAGCCCAAAATTGAGGGGGGTGCACGAATTTATGTCCTACTGCAAATGTCGCAAAATTACATTTTAAAAATAGCTTAATTTTTTTTGGGGGGGGGGGCATGACCCACATGCTTCCCCCCCTGTCTACGCCTATGTGGCTCAATCCTCTCCAACTTTCCCCTTATCACCAATAACTATTATTACCTCAAATAGATGGCGAATTTGTTTATTTCGATATTTCGACCTATATAACTGACATGTACCCTGGTATTAACGTAGTCGTGACGAGGTGGTTACGTACGGATTAATCCGATTTATTGATTTATTTCATGTCCTGAGGCGTCATCGGGGATGAATAACTGTTTACTGTATTATTATATGCTTTTCTTGAGAAACTTTCAGCGTTATTACAGAATTGGGTACTCCCGAAGTATGTGAACCAAGATGACGGACACCAGAATGTAGTATGTGTACCAGGTTAGGGTGAGGCCATAATTTTACTCCAATTTTTATTTTTTTATTTCTATTACGAGTTTGGGGACTAGCCAGGTGACGTAGTATTTGTACCTGAAATTAGAGCCTAACCCTAACCTGGTACACATACTACGTTACGGTGTCCGCCATCTTTGTTCACATACTTCGAGAGAACTCAGAATAACAGAGCCGTAAATATGGCCCAGTAGTCAGAACGTTGGACTTAATTATGCTGGGATTGTGGGTTCGAGATTGGAATTAAAAAAATTTCGTAACAACCTACAAAACGAGAATATCGGTCGGAGACCGAAGACTTATCGATCTTAGATCGGTAATTAGTTAATAACTCACTAATTATACGACATAATTAACCCAAAATCTATTAGCTTCTGGTCCGAGGTAAGATGCATGCACATGCAAAATTTGGAGCAGATTCAACCACGCGTTCGTGAGATATCGCGTTCATCTAACAGACAAACAGACAAACATACAAACAGACAGACAGACAAACAGACAAATACCTAGCAACATACTTACCGATCTTAAGATCGATAAGTAATTAAAATTTATTTTAAACTTGACTGAGCTATGAATTGTTGAAATGTTATTTTTGTTGTTTCAACCCGTTTCAACAACGTCAGACATTAAATCTTTTTTCGAGATATATTGTAAATTGTATCAGGCTAATGACAAAACTACTCATTTAATAATTGTACGAAGACATTTGCGTTCGTCCCAGATCCAGGTGTTTCACTTGTTTCCACGGTGATTTTAAACGACGTTCGTTTCAAAACCGATCGCCCTCCGACTGAAGCAGAAAGTTCCAGAGAAAGTTTCTTAAAAAAAAAATTAAGTACATTTCTCAATGCGGCCCTTTGGGAAAAAGATTCTACGAATTCGGCCCTTGCAAGAATACTTTGCTCTGCACTGCGACATTGTGTGAATAAACAACGTGAGTTTCAGGAGTTTCAAGAGCCTAAAAAGCTACTAAAGATACGTAAGCTACGAAAAATTGCTATGTAAGATACAAGAACAGTTTTTTCTTGCATTTCAATAAAGGGGGCTACGCACTTGGCACTAACACAGTGAACCTTTTTGTTATTGTGGAACCCCTGATATAATTTTTCGCTTTTTATGGATCCCCAATTAATAAAATTAAAAAACAACACGAAATACTCGTAACACAGAAAGCTGAACAACAGCTCTAGTTTGTAGTACTTACTCTCGATCAATATCTACATTCTGTGACTATGGTGCAACAATAGCGTTCTTGTTAGTTGCATAACAATGATTAAAGTGACGCAACAACCGAAAGTATTTCTGTTTTGTCTATTAATTAACTGCTTAACTGCACTGTGACTAAACTTCCTGTTTAACGAACTGGCCTACATGGAGTTTGAATGAGACACGGTGGTTTAAGAGTAATTATAATGACGCATCAACATGCTGAAGCAAGAAATGATTTCCTTTGAAAAAAAAAAAACGCGGAACCGCTGAGGAACCCTATAAACTCACGGAACCCCAGTGCATGCAACCCTAGGGTTCCGCGGAACCCCTGTTGAAGAGCACTGCACTAACAGCTCGACCCAAGTTATATATGGAAGGAAATAATAAAATACACAATGCGTAATATATTGGAGGAAAACTTCTTTCGGATACTGACTCCTGTCCTGAGTGCGACAACTGATTTCAGTCAACTCTATCACGACAAGTTTGCGATTTCTTTGATATTATCCCTCTCATTTGCACAACACTATTTAGGCCATAAAGTAAATTAGTGAGATATTGACAACTGCTTTGCTTGTCGATAACTCTGCCTTCAAGAGCAATTTGAGTAATTCATCTTACGTTGCGCGCTAATTACTGTTATTATAGGACAAAAATTGCATTTTAAGTGCAGTGAGTCCCCTAATTGAATATTTATCTATCCAAACGACAAATGTGTTATTTTATATATACATCAAGCGAAGTGATAGGCAAGAGTTTTGAACCAAATTCTATGGTGCATCAGATCAAGGTGCATCAGATCACATTTTATTTGGGGGCCATTTAATCAACTTCAGACATCTAGCTGGACTACAAAAAAAACTTGAGTTTATCCAGAAACTACGAACAATACAAAGTCAAATTTCCTCCAAAAATAAAACGATGAAATTCCACAATGGAGAGAGATTTTATCCTTGTTGCAAAACACTACACTATATTGTGCAATTAAACTACACGATAATTCTTTGCAACTGAAATACCCCCACCCCCCCCCTCAAAAAAAAAATTAAAAGAAATTATTAAAATATAAATCTCTCAATCCCAATCTCACCGATTGGAAATTGTTCCTCTAACACTTACAATAAAACCATACTATTATTCATCACAATTGAAATTTCTTCTACAATAACAATAAAATCCACCAATGTGGAGGAACTTTCTTGCACTAAAAATTCCAACGACACTTCACAATTATTCTCTCCCCGATCGCATATTCATCCACGCGACGAAATAAACTAATAAAGGCAATTTCCCGAGATTGAATGCAATTTATTTTTCTTAAGTGCACTCGAGGGTGACGAAAAGCTTTATGACATGAATAATTTAATATTTTTAACCAGCCAATCAATACGTTACAGACGAACTCGTCATGAAGCCATTACTCCGTTGTTTCGAATGACAGTAATGAACCGGCGCCGTCATAATTTGACATTTTTAATGGGTTTATGCTAAGAGCGTTATGTCGAAATATGTTGGCATTGTATATTAAGGGTCAGGTTGAACCCCCAATTCTGTAGCCACTCCAAATCGGGGGAGGGGGGGAGGGGGGATATATTTTTTTTTTGTATATTGACTTAATACGACGCATACTCGTGCCTTTTGATAGTATTTGGATTACTGATAGCAAGCCAGGAAACGTCGGGTTTTCAATGAACCGCTCAAGACTAGAGTAAAATGGGGTAAAAAAGCCGTAAAAATTTATGTCTCACTGCAAATGCCGTAAAATTACACTAAAAAATATAAACTGAAAATCATGGCCCCCGGCTCTTCCTCCCTGACTACACCTATGCTCGAATCCCATGACCAGCATCTCATCCAGAGTGCAATACAGGGAACCCATAAAGTCGCGCACCAAGGTTACACTCACAATTTATTATGACGTCGATGTACGTCAGTAGGTGACGCTGAATAGGTGACGTGGATTGTTATCACGATAAATCAGAGAAGACTGGGTGCTCCCGAAGTATGCGAACCAAGATGGCGGACATCGGAACGTAACATGGGTAACAGGTTAGGGTTAGGCGATAAGTTTTTTCAAATTTTCCTTATTTTAGTCCGATTATCAGTTCGAAGACTAGCCAAGAGCCTCCCGTAGTATTTATACCTAAAATTATGGCCTAACCCTAACCTAGTACACATATTACATTCCGATGTCCGCCATCTTGGTTCCATACTTCGGGAGCCCCGAAGACTGTGTATCAAGATCAATTTGTTTTGCACAAAGTGCCCGCCACTAATGCAAAAATGTAAGATTTGAAAAAAAACACTCCCGCCACGTTTCAAAATACCAAATTTGTAACTATCTAATTAGATTTAAGGTTCGGATTAGAAATGATTTTAAAAATTTAATTTTTAAGCGCAATCAGCATTCCTCGCCCCAACCCTAACCCTAACTAGATAATTACTTTTTTTTTTTTTGAGTGGCGAAGGGGTTGTTTTCGGACGGGTACTTTGTACTGAAGATCCAACTTCTTTTGAACACTAACTCTACCTGTCTTTCTTGAGCGCTAACTGCTTTGAGTCAACACTATTATGATAAGTTCGTGAATTCTTCGTTATCGTCCTGTTATAGTCCCACCACTGTTTTTTGAGCTGTTTTTTTTGGGTACTGTTCATCTTTTACAACATGATAAAAAAAAGTTATAGGAAGGGTTCGAATAACTTGACCTAAAATTAACATAATCAAAGATTATCATGCTGAAAATAATAGCAGGTCATTACATAAACCAGTGGTGTGCAACCGACGGCCCGCCAAGTCATTTAGTGTAGTGTTAACAAATAGATTTTTTTCCCCATCAAGCATAAAATCCGAATCCGACAGTTTATGTTTATTAAGAAGTTTCTCACATGGGGAAAAATGCATGATGTTTTTTTTTGCTTTTGTCCCTGCGTTAAATCTTTCACCGCTTTTCCCGGTGCATTTAATACTGCAAGGCTAGGCAATGGCCGCATTCCTTTCTCTTGGCTATTCCTGCTAAATATTTTTGTGGCCCGGCAAGATGTCTGAAGTTAATTATATGGACAACCGACAGAAAATGATACACACCATTGACCTAAACTTATTTGAGAGACCAACTCTACTCGTCTTCTTTAATCCTGCTCAACTAACTGTCTGCCGTAAACTTCTCGTCTCTCGTTCGAGAACCCAGTCAATTTTGTGGTAATTCTCAAACGTTGGGACGCGCCTCACAAGGAGTACGTAGACATGTGAAGCTAATTAAAAATTAAAAATATTTGATAGATTTGATCTTACCCGCTTAATTTGAATATTTACATTCTACAACTTTTCATTTACGTTCCATCAACGTATTTTTAATTTGTTTTTTAAATAAAACTTACTTTCACTTTACTATCTGATCTTTGTAGCTTATTGTTAGCTAGTTATTTTTGAGGTTGGGCGCGAGACTTGATGAATTCTAAAAATGGGGCGTGGCTTGAAAAGTTTGCGAACCATTGATTTAATTAGACCACAAGACACAGCAAAACTATACTAACCTAAAATTAACATGATCAAAGAAAATTATGGTGAAATTAATAACATCTAGCTAAACATATTTGAGAGCGGAATTCTAATCGTCTTATTTAGGCCTGCTAGCTAGTTAACTAGTCTACCGTAAACTCCTCGTCTCCCTTTCGAGAACCTAATCAAGTTAGTGGTATCTTTGATATCATTTTAATTAGACCACAAGACGTTATATCAAAGGCAACGCGGCATGTGCTGACGAAAAAGTCTTCTGTCCCACACCTGAGTTTGTGACCTCATACACGGAGTAATATTACAGCACACAAGGGATGAGTATCATCATTGTTGTGGAATAATGGACTTTTCGTGTACAACAGCTATTTAGGAAATAGTGATCAATTTTTGGAGGTCGCTCGTTTCGCTTTGTCGTGTGGTAATGGTGGGTGTGAAGGAGGTGTGTCAACTTTGCATGCAAAAAGTGTTAGTTAGTTGGTATTTTCTCTGGATTTCAAAATAAATTATTTTTATACCTTTCGCCACCGCCGTGTGATGTCTTCTATTTGATACTTAAATTTAGCTTTCGGCTCTCCGGAATTTTTTTTGTGAGTTCGCGAGCTTTTGTTGTACAAGTGCTAACATTATTACAACAAAAAATTTTACTCTGTAAACTCTCGTCTAATCGCAGTCAGACTTCTTCAGACAAGCAGTTTGAATAAAATATGTGAATATTTTGTACAAAGCCCGTTTTAATTCGATTATGATATAGAATCATTTGTTTCGACATTTGTGGTTTCGTTTCAAACATCATGAATATCAAATAAAACGGGTTTTTTTGCCACTAATGCAAAAATGTGAGATTTGAGAAAAACACCGCCACCACTTTTTTAAATAAAAAATTAGTTATTATTAATTAGTTATTATTAATAATTAATAATTATCCAGTTGGGATTAGATTACGTTAAGAATGATTTGAAAATTGGCATTTCCAGCGCAATCTGCATTCATAACCCAAACACTTACTTGATGATTACTAATTTTCTCATGCTGACCTGTTTTTTTTTTAATAGTAGAAAAAGCAAGCATATTTGTAAGTGTTTGTTAAGTCAAAGTTGATGTCCTTCAGACAAAACAAAATATTTTCGTATAAATACTGTAACTGTAAAAATTCATATCATGTTTTCAGATATTATTGCACCGTCATTGACAAGTTCAGGACGTTTTATGCGTAATGAAGATGATAATACTGAATAACAAGAGAGCTACGCCCAAATATATGGACACCTCTGTTCGCAGTACAGTACAGTTTACCGTACCCTCAGATCACAGTCTACAAATATATTTACACCAAGCGAAGCAGTCCAGTTGGACACAAAATGGCGTCCTATGTTTGCAGAACGTTTAGTGACGTCATAGCAATCAAAAACAAGTCTCACAGAGCTAACAGAAATATCTGAAATTAATAAAAGTAATAGCCTTATGGAGAAAATTTCCATCTTCAGCCACTAAAAATTTCAAAGCAATTGGCCCAGTAATCAAAGAAAAAGGTTTTCCACTAGGTGTCCAAAAAGTGTCGAAGAACAACAAGAACTAGAACAAGAACAACAAGAACAACATAACAACAAAACGATCGTTATGTCCACTAAACGTGTCCAATTACTAATTTTCTTATTCTGAGCGTTGGCGGGATGTTTTTGGCGGGGTTTTGCACGTTAGAACCAAATTTGCTTGAGGCGTGGTAAAGCATTAGCTTATCGAATACATTATCAGTAATCCTCGCAGTCTGTAGTAGTTCAGCACAATAAATATACAGTCATTGAAAGAATTACAAGAATTCTAAGTGTATCACACACAAAATATTCAAATCATTTTAAAGCGAAGTTTACAATCCGATTCTCACTCAATTTCTAACATACTCAGATATTAATAGTTTTACTGTAATACCATTACTACAATAATACTACTATTGAATTTTCATTAAAACTTTTAATTAGTTTTTTGAAATATATCAATGTATGATACAAACAAACAAAATTTTATATTTTAAAAAGGGGGGTTTCCGACCCCACCCCCCTGGCCCAACGGCCCCTGTCCCAATGGCTCAATCGAATGTAATGTGCCAAGCGCCCAATCCCCCGCGGTCAACAACAAAATTGCGCCAATTGCCCGTAATATATTACGAATAAAAGTCATAATTTTTCACATCCATTATCGCTCTGATAAATTATTGATACTAGTTCAGTAGGAAGCAATACCCAGGGGAAATCCTAATTTTAAACATAGTTGCGATAATATCGGGAAATCCCCTGGGGATACATTAATTTTGCGGTCTAGGGCTGATTATTGTAATAGCACGTATCATACATGGGCCTTGCGTGGTTTTAATAATAAATTACGTTTAAGCAGGGAGTCGTGACATCAATTGTGAGATAATAACATGTAATAATGCAAAAACGATGTTTATTGTTTGAGCCGCCCAGAGTTTGAGCGTTGACGTCACAATGACGTCACATGTGTCAACGCGCACAAAGAAGCAGCGAGTCGTAACGTAACATCAATTGTGCAATAATAACATGTAATAATGCGAAAACGACGTTTATCATTTGAGTCGCTCAAAGTTTGAGTGCTGACGTCACATGTGACGACTCGCACAAAAAAAAATCTATTCAAAAATAGAGACTCTATTACTGTGATAATATAAAAATTAACGTTGATAATTGGAAACGTCAAAGAAATTAAATTTTTGTCATAAAAAAGCTCAGTCAGAATCAAGTTTATGAGGAACTACAAAAATAAATGAACAATTCGTAATACTTAGCAAACGGCTTTTATTATTTAAGTCGAAATTTACAAATTTTTCAAAATTTTGCGTCAGATTGAGATCAAATTTGTGACGTCCACCCGTAAAATTAAAAACTGTGAGCAACTACTGAGTCAGAGTCGATTTGTACGTCGCATAATAATCGCAAAAGAATTTCATTTTAAATGAGTTTTGGTGAACTACTTGGCTGTAATAATTTGGAACTGACGATAATATATTTTAGTCGTCATACTTTAAAGTTTTCGTACAGTTTTTCTCATGCATGACGTCACGCGTGGCGTCACAAATCGTAAAATAGAAGCCATTGGAAATCAAGTTTGTATATTCAACCGCTGAAACAACTGACGTCGATGATTTTTTGTAAAATTTTACGATATCGAGGTCACAGGCGTGACACAACTACTTGAAAAAACACAGAGATTCCCTGTTCAATTTTTCTCAGTTTGCGATTACAACTTGCAAAAATAAATGTTCATCCAAAACTAAGTATGCCGGAAACCACTCAAATACTAGGCTAATAACGCGCAATAGTTTGAAAACGACGCACATTATTTGAGACGCAATTATTTTAATATTGTTGACGCTGATTATTTTAATATTGTTTATCAAATTTTGGCTAGGATTTGCTGGAATATACGGCACTTACGTTAGGGAGCTCTCAAACGTTTGGTGTTATGGTGCCCGTGAAAAGGTTGACTTATTTATTTACGAAGCCTCACAATAAATTGATAAAATCAATAACAAAAAAACACATTGTTACTTACCGATTAAAATTCCTGAGAGAATTAAAATTACTTTATTTAATTACTCAGATGTATTTGCTGCTTTGTAATAATTCTAATACTGTATTTCAAATACCTTATTGTAATTTTGCTAGGAATTACGTTACTTAGACGACATCACAATTAAAAATAATAATTCAAAATTTAAATCGGTAAAAGTTTAGAATTTTTGAAAAGTTCGCTTAGATTCACGTCACGACTTGCAAAATTAAATGCTTATTCAAAATCAAGTTTGTTAACAACCATTCGAATACTCAGATTAATGTTCTTGATCCAAAAATTTTACTCAGATTGACGTCACTCTAGGTTTAAAAATTAAAGCTTTATTAAAATATTGTTTACGAGCAACGACTGAAAACTGATATACTTTTTACAATTTTACTCATATATAGGTCAGACTCGTGATGTCACAACTTGCAAAAATAATTGCTCACAACATCGACTTCGCGAGAAACTTTGGAAACACTCATATAAACACCACAGCGGAACCATGCTCAAATATATGGACACGACTTATCGTACCTGATCAACAGTGCGTTACCGATATCAAAGAACTTCGTTCGCAAAATCAAAGCGGAAGACTGACCTGAGCTTAGCGGAATGAAAAACGTGTTCCCGCAAATAAAAATAATACAGCGAAATTTTATATATCAAACCTCATATCATTCATGGGAAATTCAGCAACAAATAAAAATAATAGTCTCCTAACGACAACAATAATCTTCAACCACTGAAAATTTCAAAGCAATGGGTCAAGTAGTTGAAGAGAAAGGTGATTTTTTTCATAAAAGGAAAATACTAACAGGGAAATTAAGATGAAAAAGAATAACAACACATTAATAACAAAACGAGCTATAGGCAGTAGTGGGATTCAGCCGGTTCGCACCGGTTCTATAGAACCGTATCACGAAATTTTATGAGAACAGTGAACCGGTTAGCATCGCATAACTTTTTGTAACAGAACCGCCTGAAAAAAATGACATTTGTGTGATGGAACCGGCTGACAAAAAATTTGAACCCCACCACTGTCTATAGGTCCATTTCGTGTCCAATAATTCATTAATTCGCTAAACGTATAAAACTCTTGGACAATTTTACTTCTATTTACAACATATGCGTGACGTAACAACTTGCAGTGGCGTCACAACTCACACCTTGCAGAAATAAAATCCCAGCCAAAACCTAAACACATTGTAAGGCCTAACAACCTATAGCTGTGAGCATCGCGCTCGCATTATTTACCGATCTAGCAAATGCACCGTAACTGATTGTACATGAATAAATAATTACTTTTTAGTTTGCAATTATTCTCCTGTGCCTACTTGCTTCAATGGGCAATTATTCAGCTTGATTGCGTCACAAAAATTAATTAGAAAAAGTCGATGAGACAGAAATGTTGCACTTGGTAGCCCATAACCAGAGGGTGTTGAGGGTCGTCAACCCGCACTCTCCTTTTTAAAATGTATAATGTCGGCCACAACCCGGCCCGCCAAGACATTTAGTGTGGCCCCTGTTAACATTTTTGCCCATCAAGCATAAAATCCCAATCCTACATTTTTTGTTTAAAAAGGCGCTCACGTGAATAAAAATTGATAACGTTTTTTGCTCTTGCTGCGTTAAATCATTCGACATTTTGCCCACAGCCTTTTTTATTGCAATTCCTTGTTTACACGCAAACACGAATCTTTTGTGTGACCAAACTAGATGTCTGACGTTGGTAATATGGCCACCGACAATTAATTTTGTCTGGCGGGCCATATCAATGTGATGTGAAAAGTTACATTTTATGAACAAGATTTAACAACGAGAATATCGGTCAGAGACCGAAGACTTATCGATCGAAAGTTAGGGGATCCCCCAAAACAGCGCTCTTATTCCATAGTGACACCTTGTGTCCCATCACTAATTAATTAATTAATACCTCGCTAATTAAACGACATATTTCATCCAAAATCAATAGGCTTCTGGTCCGACATATGATGAATGCACATGCAGAATCTGGAGCAGATTCAATCTCGCTTTCGTGAGATATCGCGTGCATCTAACAGACAGACAGACAGACAAACAGACAAATACCTATCAACACACTTACCGATTAAAATCGACAAGTAATGAGCATCGTGCCCAAACTAAATTTAATCGCAATCTCAACAACTCCTTGAGCTATTTTATTGCTAAAACATTAAAATTTGGTTTCTGTCTGGTTGTGGCAGCTTCACACGGGCCGGATTGAACTACCAACGGGCCGTATTTGGGCCACTGGCCATCGTTTGCCCATATGAAGCTAGAGTCTCCTTTGCTCGAACGTTAAGAAAAAAAAATAAAAAAAAAATAAAAGTATAATTTCATAACCGTACCTCCAAGTATTCTTGCTTTACGTTGTCCGGTAACAGGTCCCTTTTTCTTCGGAGGGAATTTCGTCCGCTTGACTGGGAATTTATTTCGCCGGCAGTCATAGCGGCTGCTGTGGTCTCTTGATTCATTTTAACTAGTTTATGTGTTTGTTTGAAAACTGACAAAAAAATAGATTGGGAAATCCAAAAAAGAATCTAAGTCATACAAGAGCGTAGCCATCACCAGTATCATTTGGGGGGGGGGGGGGGGCAATTTTTTTATAAACGACGTTTGACTAGTTCAGTACTTTATGTGTTTGGAAACTAACAAATGGATAGATTGAAAAACACAGAAAAAGAATAGAATAGTACAAGAGCGTAGCCACCCCTCATTTAATTGGGGGGAGGGGAATTATTTTTTTATACGACTCTTACTCACGCCTTTTTCTCGAAGCGTGTAATTTTACTTTGACTAGTTCATTACTTTACGTGTTCGGTAACTAACAAAATGATAGATTAAATCAGAAAAAAAAGGAAAATCAATGTATTGCTTCTCTATAAACGGGATTATTTTTTAAACTGGCCCCGACCATATTCAGCTATTCCCAACCTGCTGGCCATATCGCAGTTCGTATGGCGTCTATTAGCGATATGAGGCCATTTATTCATCCCTTTTCCTAATCTGCTATCCATATGACAGACCAATAGCCCTCTGCGGAGAAGACCAAATAAAATGGCAATTTTGACCATTGGTGTATGCGTATGACATCCCTATTTCGAACCTACTGTCTATATGGCTGCCCAATAGCCCTGTATGTAGGAGACGATTTCAATCGCGATTGATACCCTATATCCATCCCTAATCCTAACCTGCTGTCTATATGACAGTCCAATCTCCCTCTACAGAAAAGGAAATTCAAATAGCAATTTCGACCATATATCCATCCCGTATTCCTAATGAACTATCTATATGGTAGCCCTTATGAAGAAGGCCATTCAAATGACGATTGGGACTTTATATCCATCCCTAATCTCAACCTGCTGTCTATATGGTGGCGGTCTATATGGTAGCCCTCTACAGAGCTGTCTATATGACAGTCCAACATGCCATTTACAAGAGATGTAATTTCGATAGCTATATAAAACCATATTTCCAACCCTATTTCCCACCCTTGCTATCCATATGACAACCCAATAGTTCTCTACGTGGGATATCACCCATATGGCCCTATCCCAACTTATTCCAACGACAAGTTTACAATAACAACAAGAAAAAAGCGAACCAAGTTTATACAAATCCTCAAACCTACGTCAGAAATAGCCTCGACATTTACAAACCAACTTTCATATACAGCTCTAATTACTTGACCAATACCTCATTGAGTAATCACGCCAAACTAATTAAAATCACATCTGTAATGGCACACTGCGGTATGGTACTGGTCCCAAAGAGAGAGGCGAACTTAGCACGTTTTAAAACATTTTTTTAAATTCGCTCCTTATGTTTATAAGTTCACCTAAGTTCCGCAGAGTGTTTATCTTGCAAATATAATCACTTTTATCATATTTTCAAGCATGGGGGTACTTTAATCTCATTTAAAAAGCTTTTGTTATCAGTATACCATACGTGATAAAGTATAATCAAAATTGTAATCGGAGTGGTCGCATGGCATCGATATTCGCGCGTGTCGAACCCTCTCGGGACCGATATCGCCGACATCTCGTTAAGTTGAAATAACATTACATGTAGCCATATAACGCAAATTATGGTATAATGACCGTTTGCTTGATTGCCTATGACAATGGATCCAACCTTTCATGGCTCGCAGTTCCCTTCAGAAGTCTTTCTGGACTCATGGCCTTTTGTTTAATATTCCAGTGGTATTTATAGTGTCATTTTGATTGGTAGATTCCAAATCCCATTATGTTCAAACGATTTATGCTCAACAAAGCATCTGCTCTATAATTTAACCATAGAATCATTTCGGAAATTCCGTTTATCGTTACAATTTCCATGAGCAAACTTTTCTCGCCTTTGCAAGAGGGTTCTCGTAACTGGTGAATTGCAGTATATATACCACAAATCATATTATAATGGGTATTTACTATATTGCCTATAATTCAACTGCACGCTGCAGGCCAGTGGCTCCCAAATTCTTTCGTAAAATTTCCGTTATTGCCTATTTTGGAACTTTTTATTCTCCCATCACTATGCAATAAAAATTATTTGTTCAATTTTGGAGATTTAGCTAGAATTGTGCGTCAGTAGCACTCGCGCTATTTTGCAGTTTAAGTAGTTTATGTGTTCATAAATAAGATTTGGTAGTGATGATGATGAAAAAATAAAGAATATTTGTAATATATCACACATATAGATCGCCTACCCCACTGTCCAGACTCTTTCCAGATTACATAAATGAACATGAATGAACCACTCAAACAACTCAATTTGAATTTCGCTTTTTTTTTCTTCTTTTACGCAGAGCTTCCCAAACTAGGGGACCTTTCAGATGGCGAGCAACGAATTTAAGGGATCGCAAAAAGTACACCAATTTCACACAAAGTACTATCTATTGTACTTTTTTGGACTTTTGATCCGAAACACAATTATTAAAACAAGTACAAAACATAAATCTCGCGATTTCGATAAAATACATAGGATCAGAGAAGCGGCGAAATTGCATAACGATGCTGTCTTCACAGATACTTCGCAAATATATATATATTCGAAAAAGGGGGCTCCCGAAGTATGCGAACCAAGATGGCGGACATCGGGATGTAATATGTGTACTAGGTTAGGGTTAGGCCATAATTTTAGGTAAAAATACTACGGGAGGCTCTTGGCTAGTCTTCGAACTGATAATAGGACTAAAATAAGGGAAATTGGAAAAAAAATTATCGCCTAACCCTAACCTGTTACCCATGTTACGTTCCGATGTCCGCCATCTTGGTTCGCATACTTCGGGAGCACCGGAAGAAGTCGCGAGCTTAAAAGTTTGGGGAGCCTTCATATATACATATGAACTGTAGTATTTATAACCTTAAAAAGTGATTATTCTTTTATTCTCGTACTAATCACTAGTGAGAGGAAACACATTTAATCCTTGTGTTAAATGTATACGTTTGAATAGTTTAATATAAAAGCGGAAAATAAATAGTGCCAAAGGTGAAGGGAAGTGCAGTAATTGTTCCGGTTGAGCAACCAATAGCAAACAACTCATCTATGTGCCTCTCATATATAATCCAAGTTCGATCAAATGTCGGAAAATCAATAATCCAGAAGGCGGCAAAGGAAGCTTCACTTTGACGCAAGGCAAATAGGCAACTAAATGTGGTACAAAAAACAACTGAATACCGCCACCAAGCGAATGCGCTATAATGTGGACTTTGCCCGCACGGGGTCGGTAAACTGCACAAAATTCCCACGACTCAATATTAGCAGTTTTACCACATATCTGTATAATTTGAAATAAATTGAACGGTACATTGCATACAAAAATGGCAAAACAAAACAAAAAACGTGATCAAAAATGTAAAATTTTAATATATAGGTAAAATAATTGATTGTCTATATACGATTTTGCATATGTATTTATTATGGTTATCGATTAATGATATTGTAGTTGTACCAATCAACTGTGATTTTTTCAAATATCAATAAATATCACCGGCAATTCAAATGTTTTGTAGTTTAATTTTTATGGGGCTTTTTGGCATATTTGTAACGTAATGTGATTACTTAAATGATGAGTGGGGCAACAACTCCTAATTGTTGCGGGCCGCGGGCCAAATCCGGCCCGTTGGGTAATTTAATCTGGTCCTCCTGATGCTGCCACAACCAAACTGATCCAAACTTCGGTTTTTTAGGTGAAAAATAGCTCAAGGAATTTGTTGAGATTGGGATTAAATTTAGTTTTGG
This sequence comes from Styela clava, assembly GCF_013122585.1. Lineage (NCBI taxonomy): Eukaryota > Metazoa > Chordata > Ascidiacea > Stolidobranchia > Styelidae > Styela > Styela clava. The sequence continues at coordinate 2,200,881 of NW_024102829.1, read as the reverse complement.
CGCGAGGCTTATTGTTCTCCACTTTTGTATTTGTAACACTGTAAATATTCTTCATAAAATGTAACTCTTTATGTCACGCTTACATCGCCAGTCTAGGTGGACAATACTTTGGTCCCTGGTTCAAAAACCTTACCAACCCAAGATTTGAAGCGATTTACAAAAATTAGGTCACATATTAAGTATACAAGGATAAACCCTCTTACTTCAATTCTCGCTTTCTTCTCTTTTCGTTCTGTTTCTCCGTGATGGTGGTGCGTACTCAACATGGCTGTCCCCTGAAAAATAAGAAGAAGTGGAAATTGAAACTGCCTACATGCCATTACCATATGTTTGCAAACTCTAAGTGTGGTTGAATTAAAAATTAATTTAAGAATGACATACTTATACTGCTACTGCTACTATTGATATATAACGTTTTCACGCCTCCGTGGCCCCAATAATTAAAATCTCAACCAATCTTACAATACTGAAATAATATACGATTTTACCCATCAGTTAGGACGCATCACCGTTTTGTTATTCAACAATTTATTGCTCTTTGTGTCTTATTTCTAGTTTAAGTTTATAAAATTTGCTCAACTGTATGGTCGTAAATCTAAACAAGAGAGCTATGTTCAAATATATGGACACGTAGCGCCACCCAGTGGCAAAAATTTTGATGACGTCATAGCAAGAAAAAAAAGTAATAGCCTTCTGGAGAAAAATTTTATCTTTAACCACTGAAAATATCAAAGCAATTGGTCCAGTATTCGAGGAGAAAAGCGATTTTTTAAAAATGGAGACGGAGACAAAAAACAAAAACAATAACAACAAAATTTTGAAACAATCGTTATGGCCACTAAACGTGTCCAATTACAGTGTTTTTGGACCTTTTTGGTGGTGCGGGACCCCAGTAAAGCATTCCAGAGGCTCGAGTAACTCACGTGTAATAGTGTCTGAATTGTATAAACTATGAACTTCAAATATAGGTAATCCAATGCTGTCAAACGAAAATGATCGTTAAAGTGTAGACAGTTTAATAATAGAAGAAAACATATTAGGTATTTGATAATAATATCTAAACAGTATTATTAATACAGTTATTGGTATCGACTCTCGGAATTGGATGGAAACTTGCGGAACCCCTGGACTATACTGGCGGAACCACGGAACCCCGGTTAAAACCACTGTTATGTAGTACCCTAGCGCAGGGCTACTCAACTATTTTTACCGGAGATCCGCACACAAAAAAATTTAAAATTATTTGGGTCCGGTGTATCCAGAAATTATATTTCGGCATTCTTAAACGCGCACTTCCTCGGCCGGCTAATGATTATTAGCTAATCAAGATTGTTTATTATGGTGTTATAGCTATTTTCATATATATTCAAAACTATAAAAGTTATTTTATAAAATAAAACTTCAAAAGTGAGGCTAATGATCCAATGATCCAAAATAAAGAATTAGGTGCGGTCCGAATCAAATATTGGAAACGTCCGAATTCGGACCGCGGTCCGCCGGTTGAGTAGCCATGTCCTAGCGGTCCACTGTCACCTTTCCCCGATTCTGAATATTTTCGGCTAATGCCTGGATAGACCGAGCTAAGTTTTCAGCAAAAAAAAATTGAATCTTGGACATGTGTGAATGAATTTAGAAATCATATGAAGATTTCCCTTAAGTAGGTTTTGGGGGAGGATCACCATACCATCCGAATTTAGTATTTTTATAACTTTACTCTACATACCTTATAAAATTCCTCAGAGTCCAATCAGTTATCAGTTATCAGTTATCAATCAGGTGCTTGTATTATTCTCGCAGCCACACTCTCGCATCCAGATTAATATAAGATTCTTATTAGTGTCCTTATCTGTAAGATGCGAAGATACTAAAATTAGTTATGGGTGACGTGAAATCACAAGAGTTGCTGACACTATATAGAAGTATGCTGGTGCATTACGCACACTCACTCAGAGGTAAAGAAGATTCTTCTCTGAGCATAAGATGGCCACTGTGATGCCAAGCGCTACTGAAACTATATTATGGCGGAGCATTACGTGCCTCTGAGCAAAGTTACGGAAACTCACTCTTGAGTATATAAGACTCTTCTACGAGCAAAGTTATGTGCGCTTACTCAGACGTAAAGGAGACTCATCTCTGAGCAAAGTTACGGGCACTCACTCAGACGTAAAGGAGACTCATCTCTGAGCAAAGTTACGGGCACTTACTCAGACGTAAAGGAGACTCATCTCTGAGCAAAGTTACGGGCACTCACTCAGACGTAAAGGAGACTCATCTCTGAGCAAAGTTACAGGCACTCACTCAGAGGTAAAGGAGACTCATCTCTGAGAAAAGTTACAGGCACTCACTCAGACGTAAAGAAGACTCATCTCTGAGCAAAGTTACAGGCACTCACTCAGAGGTAAAGGAGACTCATCTATGAGCAAAGTTACAAGCACTCACTCAGACGTAAAGGAGACTCATCTCTGAGCAAAGTTACAGGCACTCACTCAGAAGTAAAGGAGACTCATCTCTGAGCAAAGTTACAGGCACTCACTCAGAGGTAAAGGAGACTCATCTATGAGCAAAGTTACAAGCACTCACTCAGACGTAAAGGAGACTCATCTCTGAGCAAAGTTACAGGCACTCACTCAGAAGTAAAGGAGACTCATCTCTGAGCAAAGTTACAGGCACTCACTCAGAGGTAAAGAAGACTCATCTCTAAGCAAAGTGGTAGTAAACTGCCAATTGGCAAGGGGTTTTAAAACAGTTAGATTTATCACGATTTTATAGCTAGGTATGTTTCATGTAAATTTGCTAAAAACAATCACATGCACTCATTCAGAAGTGAAAAATCTCTCTGCAAAGTTACGGCGACCATTGAAATATCGAGATTTACTGAAAATATATACAATTATGGAAGTGCATTACGCGTTACTAATTTTCGATTGTCGCGAGACTTAAGCAGTTCGATTTAACACTAGAGCTAGGCCTCGCCTCATGCAAGCTAGCTAAAAACGAGGTCACACACACTCATTTAGGGTTGATGAATTCTCATATTGGAGCAAAGTTACCGTTGAAATGCTAAGACCGAATGAAACTGAATTGCCTTACGGAGATACGTTACGTGCACTAATCAGGAATATAAAAGGCTCATCTGTTAGCAAAATTACAATTGGCCACTGAAATAGACAAGGCTACTGAAACCCTGAACATATGTGGATTTATGATTGTGTACTCAGGGCAAGTGTTTTTAATGGAAAACTTGCAGGCACCACTGACGGTCTGAAGCTATCAATACGTCTATTAAAACGTCTTTACGTCTTTGCCCTTTCTGAGTCCTCACGCTATGCCAAGAAATGTATTCTAAATCTCTAACGTTTCATCTTTCATAAAACTCAAAGCTTAAGTCTGAACCCAAAGCGATTGTTATCTTTTTTTATTATTATGCATCGTTTATCGATACTGTTAAAAATACACGCAAATAACATTGGAATTTCATGATCCTAAAAAAAGAGGTAATTTTCAAGAATATTTCATATCAATCACTGGGGACACATTCCCGATAGAAACAAATCACAAAAAGGATTCTTAGGAAAAGTAAATGTGACTTATCTCTAAGCAAAGAAATAAATAACGATTCAAATATCAATAACCATGCAGTTAAAATTTACCGGTAGCCAAAAAATACGATACTTTATTGAAATGTGTCCTAATAAACTGACGTTTAATCTTCTACTGAACCCCAGGGGCGTAGCCCCATATGCTGTAACTGATTAAGATACATTGTACAGTAACGCTAGTAATCTCGGTGTTCAATTAGAAAACTCATAAGCCGGGATGTTCAATTTGAATTTAATGTTAATATCGCGAGCTTCGAATATCGTTATTCGTGTTTAAAAGAATATCGAATATCCCCCACACATTCTAGCGTTGCCGTCCTACGTTCAAATTAAAAGCATTTTACAAATATTTTATTTAGTGGCTAATCGTAATCGTCGACGCAATAAGTCAAAGCCAACATGAAAGAATATCAATCAGCACCGACAAAAAGAAGGCCCACCGATAACCGTTGTGGATGTTTTTTTACTTCACTATTTTATAATATTTTACAATTGCTATCATATATTTTGAGACAGTCTAGGGCTAGGCGGTCAAGTCAATATATCTATAAAGAAATCGTGTAGTTGAGCAGAATTAAAATTAATACCTGTGTAGTGGGATAATTGTGTCGGAATTTAGTTTATCGATGTCGACGGACTAAATGACACTCGTACCTGACGACAAACAGTCAGAATTTATACCAGTGCCAAAAGTCCATGTGCCGTTAATAAGGAAGGACCCCAATTCCACTGTATGATTTAAAACTGGGCGCCTAGTTGCTTTTTGTTATGTGCTGTGTTGATATATTTCTTCATAAAAACTATGTAATATTAAAAATGTCAATATAAAAATTTGACAGCGAAAATAGCCAAAATAGTTGAGCTAGTTTAGCTGATTAATAGCTAAAAACACGTGAATCCTATTTTCTCGCGGGGGTGGAGACATGTATGGCTCATAGCTCACGATCTCTCCAGACAAAAATAAATTAAAAAGTAGTATTCCAACTTATCTTTTAAAACATTCTGGACCATATCAAAAAGGTAAATATATCGGGAATATCGGCCTTAATCTAACCGATACCGATACATGGCCGATACCGAAAAAATGGCCGATATTGCCGGTACCGATACCCGATACCGATACATCGGTACATCTCTACTTGAAACCCTATTTAGACCCACAATCAGGAGCGTAGCCAGAAATTTTCAAGGGGGGGGGGTTGAAATTTTTTTTTTGTCAAGTTAGATTGAAACAGCTAGGGGGTCCGATCGAACGCTGGATTACGCGTGTTTTTATTAGTCTTGAAAGTCTAAAAAGCATTTCGAGCTACCGAAAATTGCTATCTATGATACAGAAAAATGATTTTTATTTACTTTTTAAAAAGGGGGGGGGGGGTGGACCCGCAAAACCACTGCCCTGGCTACGCCACTGCCCTCAAGACTCATGAAAACACACGTTTTTCGGCGTTCGGCGGAACCGCTAGCTGATTCGACCTAACTTGGCAAATAGAAATTTCAAGTTTTTAGGGTGATTCAAATTAGAAAGTGATACACGATCCCCCGTTACTATTAGTCAAATTGTAACTAAACCTATATAGTTTTGCGGTATGATAACTCACTCAAAAAAAATAGGAAATTCTCTCTGAGCAAAGTGACCAACGACCATTGAAATACCAAGAATACCAAAACTAAATAGAATTAAGGTTTTACATCCAGATAATAGTAGAAATAATATTAATAGATAAGTTACAAGCGCTCACTGACGCACTGAAGCTATTAATACGCTCAGAAACACCTAAAAAAACTACCCTTCCTATTTTTATTAGATCTACAACCCAATAACTAGACGCTTAATCTTCTACCAAACCCAAAGCTCTCGTTTATTGTTTTGTTCGATTACGCGCCCTTTTTCGATGCTGTTAGCAATACACGTAAATTACATCGAAATTTTATGATTATACAATTTGATCACATGGGACACAATTTCAACAATTTGTTTCAAAATTCAAAAAGAATGGGGATCTTTCGGACAAGGCCCCGCCAACAAAAGTATTCCCGCCAACGTAAAGAAATAAGAAAATTAATATCTTTAAGTTAATGTTAGGAAAGCAGGAACTGGGCAGGAACTTAGGAAAGCCCGAACTGGATAATTACTAAATTGATTATTTTAAAACTGAACAGGTCTTTTTCTCAAATTTCACATTTTTGCGTTTGCGGCGGGGGTTTTGTATAAAATACCTGAAAATTTTTTTCCAGAAATGACTAAATGTTATACGCAGAAGATTGCTTCTAAACGATACTGGTAAAATATTTCCAATCGCTTAATGACGCAATAAGATTATTATAGGCCAACACTACAATATAGGTGCAGTTCTCTAATTCATTGTTAGACCAGTTATAGCGCTACAAAGAGAGGGTGTCCATATAGTTCTAAAAAATTTTCTAATATTGCAAAGGGCCCTCACAGATGTATTAAATGAGGTAAAAATACTTCAACAATTACTGATTAAAAAACAACAAACCTGGTTAAGATATATTGAGAACTGACTTCATAATAAAATTGAAATTGTAATATGAACTTTTCGGACGACACCATATATAATACACAAAAGCAACTAAATAAACGATTTTTTGAACAGTGTTCCTTTTTACCTAACTTCAATCTAATCTACATCCATTATTCATCACCCACAACAAACGCGGGTTTGTAATTTTGTTTTATTGCAATCCAGGGTTGCAAATAGACCAATAAAAATTGATTGCAGAGTTTCGGAATTACAGCTCTGACATTTAAATTGTGTTGTTCAAATTAGGTATTTTTAAACCCTTTTTACGGAAAAAGCTTTTGAAAAGCGATCACTTTCACGTAGAAGCCAAATTCCAAGTAGAACGAATTTTTTACGTTTTGAAATTTTCTGACCATAAGGTTCTAAGTCAATTCGAGTTCATGGCACATTTACTCACTGTTATTCAAATCACGAGGGATTGAAAAGAATATTTTTACTGTATTACACTAAATTTATTAGGTAAACTACTAAACAATCACATTAATTTTACATTAAATAAAAGTTTTACATGTACATGTGATCGAGACGAGCCTATTTCTTGGGAAGTTCCGTGGACGTAGTGTGTACCAGGTTAGGGGTTAGGCCATAATTTTATTCCGAGTTTTCCTATTTTAGTTTTATTACGAGTTCGGGGACTGTCTGTATTGTCCAAACGAATTTATCCTCTGTCCATAGGTTTCAGTCCCTTTACGCAACTTGATGTATAGTAGCAGAACAAAATTAGTTACCTCCATGCTGAGCTTCGATTTCAACAATTTTTATCATTTCATGATAAAAAAGCCCGAAGTACGAGCAGATAAAGACATAGGAAATAGGCTGATATTTGTCGACGCACTCAAAATTATCTTGCGACGCACAGTTAAAACCACTATCCTTCTCAATATTATACAATGTGATGAACATCTGGTTTGAACCCGTGATTTTTATCTGCAATATCGACATCTTTCGAGTTAAACTCATTACCAATCTCTCATACTTACACTGGTATATAAACCGACCCCCGAAAAACGGCCCCAACATGTGAATTTATAAAAGTTTGCTAATAAGCGTACCAATCGCTGCTTCACGTGTGCGCGTTCACGCTCTTTTCTTGAGAACTTAGCGTGGTTTAAGTTGTAGCTGTTGGGTTTAAATTAGCATAATGACATTTCGTTTGAGTGCGATCAAAGTTATTCTCGTATAAGCTAACCTCTTAGTTTGGCAGCCATGAGTTTCAAACTTGCCTTATATGCGAGGGTTTATTTCATTGCTTGCTAACAAACCTGTCATTGACTTGGTGCCAGTATACTGTTATAAACAGGGTGTTGAAACAGTAACGCAAAATGAACAGAAGTTAAGATGAAATGCTACTCAAAACTTTTAACGACTGACACTATTTAACAGTATTGAATTACTTTGAAATGCCATTTAAACATTCCCCGACTGACGCTCTTTAACAGTTATTTTTTAACGTTGCCATAACGAAAAAATTTACCTTGGTTGTGCGTAACTTTTTTACCACCCTGTATATATACGATTTTCATTTAAATAACTGCGACCTGTAGTGACATTGATACGTGAAGAGTTACTTGTGCTCGTGATCTAAATCTACAATTTCAACGTAGTCCATCCAATTAAAGAGTCCCGCTGCACGCTAACACAAATGTACTTCTGTAACGTTTCGTCCGACCAAAGTTAGACTTCCTCAGACAAGCAGTTTACAACAATAGCAAGGACTTCTCGCGTTTCCAAAATCATCAAGCACGGTGATAGATAGACATACCCCTTATTTACAATTTTCATTATTCTACACTAAATATTAAATGCTCGACAAATCCATACAAATTGGATCCGAAGGCAATTCATGGGGACAATCAGGCGCCTGAAGCACTTGAGAGCAAATAAATGTCTGTTAGATCGATAAAAGTACACTTTGTCGAAAGTGTATCATAAAATGTATTACAAATCGGGGTCACGCTCATTCGCATGTTGATATTATTACCTGGACAACGTTTTCAAATTCTCGAACAAGGCAAAAGACAAGCCTTCAGTGACGTGTCTTTGTAATATCGATAATATTTACACTTCGTCGAGAGTGTACCATAAATTTATTACAAATCGGGGTCGCGCTTCTTCTCGTGCTGATAGTACCACTTGAACCACGTTTTAAGTTATCGGAACAAGGAAATAGACAAGATCTCACTGGTGTGTCTGTGTAGGATCGATATGATTCTACTTTGTCGACAGTGTACCATGATTGTATTACAACTCGGGGTCGTGCTTTTTTGTGTGTTGATAGTATTATTTAAATAGCGTTTTCAAGTTCTCAGAACAAGGCAAAAGACAAGCCCTCACTAATGTGTCTGTTTAAGATCGATATAATTTACACTTTGTCGAGAGTGTACTATAAAGTATTACAACTCGGGGTCGCGCTCATCGCATGTCGATAGTATTATTTGAACAAGCTTTTAGGTTCTCGGAAGAAGGCAATATATAAGCCTTCCCGGGTTTGCACATGGTTGCCATGCCTTTTGGAACCACTGAAAGCTTTCTTGTACAGCATTGCGGACGGAATGTGTGGAAAATTTGCAATCCTAGCCTCGAAAAGAATCCCGGAAAGTCAGGGGCGTGGAGCACTTATGAATAAAAGAATGTCTGTGTTTAGTCGATATGGTTAATGATGTACCATAGACTTATATATATCATCATAGTATGTTGATGATATACCATGGATTAGTTAAATATCGGGGTCGCGCTTCTTGTTATGTAATTACATGTAAATTAAACTGCGAATGCCGGGGTCGCGCTTCTTCTTATGTATTTACAGTACGGTGTGTAACTTGAACTGCGATACCATAGATAAAATAAAATTAAAAATAAATATTATAAATATATAAAAAAAAAATTATGGCCTAACCCTAACCTGTTACCCATGCTACGTTTCGATGTCCGCCATCTTGGTTCGCATACTTCAGTAGCACCCATAGATTACATAAATATTGTGGTCGCGCTTCTTCTTATGATATTATACGTTTACTGAACGGCGATACCATAGATTTGTTACATATCGGGGTCGCGCTTGTTTACGTATATAGACGCAAATTGAACTGCGATACCATATATTCGTTAAATATCGGGGTCGCGCTCCTTGTTATGTAATTACATGTAAATTGAACTGCGATACCATATATTCGTTAAATATCGGGGTCGCGCTTCTTGTTATGTATTTACAGTACATGTAAATTGAAAGTGATTCAAGAGTCTTGCTGCACTCTAACACAAATATATTTCTGTATTCTGTATATTTCTGTTTCGTCTGACCAAGGTCAGACTTCTTCAGACATACATAGTTCAACTATCAAATTGAACTGCGATACCATAGATTTGTTAAATATCGGGCTCGCGCTTCTTCTTATGTTATTATATGTAAATGTAACTGCGATACCATGGCCTAAATATCGGGGTCGCGCTCCTTCCTATGATTTTATACGTAAACTGAACGGCGATACCATAGATTTGTTACATATCGGGGTCGCGCTTGTTTACGTAAATGAACGCAAATTGAACGATAAAACCATAGATTAGTTAAATATCGGGCTCGCGCTTCTTCTTATGTAATTATATGTAAATGTAACTGCGATACCATGGCATAGATTAACTAAATACCGGGGTCGCGCTCCTTCCTATGATATTATACGTAAACTGAACGGCGATACCATAGATTTGTTAAATATCGGGGTCGCGCTTCTTTACGTAAATGAACGCAAATTGAACTACAAAACCATAGATTAGTTATATATCGGGGACGCGCTTTTTTAGGTAGATATACGCTAAATGAAATGCGATTTGATACTTCGCCTCGCCATCCTCCCGATCAAAGGCTATTGGCAACAGTCACCGAAACAAACACAGTTCAAAAGTTCTGGATACGCTCCTGCACTCAGCTAACATATTTGTTTCAATTAATGAGAAAATTTTACCTGACTGGAGCCTGTCCAGTTCAATGATCAATCCCTAAATATGATGTTCCGTCTCTACCGAAACCAAAGCAAAAAACAAGCAACGAATTACACCTTTGGATCAGAACATTATATTAAATAATCTCATCTTAGAATGCTGGTAAAATGACCAGAAGAGCATACTAATAACAGTTTTACATGATAGAATTAGATAGTACTTGGAAATTAAAATAACACTATAAATACCACTGGGATGATACACAGGGCGGCAAATATTGCTAAAAATCTCCAGAAGGGGATCACAGTTGGGAACCACTGGATAGGATAGGATAGGATTTACATATTTATCCCGGGGGAGAGGAAAGCCGATAGGACGGCTTATCCATATGGCGAACCACGGCCTCTCGTCCGGTTACCATTCCAAGTCGGGTATGGGATTAGATTTACTGTATTGTTTGTTTTCGGAAGCATGGACTTGGTGGTGGAGGAAGCCGTCAGCCACTGCTGTATAGTATAATGTTTATATTCTGAAGGAATATAAACATATTAATATGTGTTTTTAAAATTACTTTTATATTGCATAAAGCAAAAAGGTATTTATTTCAAAAACCTAAATAAACGAAGGAAAGCAAATCCTCTTTCTTAGTTTCAGAAAACAAGCTTGAAGCGAACATGATTTTGATGTTTGGCTGGTGATTTTGTACGAACAATGATGTCATCCGATGATGTCACTCAGAGTGACGAAATAAATTGTCAGTATTTCAACATTTTTATTTACTGAGTTTAATGTTGTCATAACAACAGTGATGTCACTCAGAGTGACGCATTAAATTGAAAGTATTTGCTGAAGTTGATGTTGTCATACCAACAGTGATATCATCCGGTTACGTCATTCAAAGTGACGTCATTCAAGTAGGTATTCCATAATTACTTTTCAACAAATCAAGTTTTCGTTTCCCTTCTTCGGAATTTCGAAACAGGCAATTCTTCAAAAATAAACTGATTGATTTGTGAATGTTTGATTCAATTTTCATCGATTCTTTTGAGTTTTTACCAGAAGGGGAGGAGTAATATTGTACTTTTACCGCCTCTAGTGGTAGATCACTCAACATGGCTGCTTGCTCAAGAAGTATGGAGTGTTGCATGTTCACTTTTTCTGTGGTAAACGAGATAAATATGTTTTAAATGAAATGAAGAAAACTGAAATTGTGGTCTGAGTATGTCCCTAATAATTTGTAATGTTATGCATGCACGTTGACACCTGAAAAGTATGCGTTATGTGTTGACAGTGATGAACCTGATTTTTTAAGTCAACGTCTGTTCACTGGGATCTAGGGCTCTTAGCGCACTGATGGTCGCTTGCAAATTTTCTATCGCGATCTTTAGATTGTTGGGTTTATTTGTTAATATATTTATTTTTTAGATCTGCTTTCCGGACGAGCTTGTGGTCAAGAAACCGCTCTACTTTTTCCGGATCAGTACTGATCGTTATATCAAGCAGCCTCATAACCTTAAATATCTCTCTAACGCAGGGGTGGGCAAAGTTTTTGGACCAGAGTGAAAAGATTTGTTCGACTAGACTGGCGGGCCATGTCAGTTTGATGTAAAAAGTTACATTTTATGAACAGTGTTACAATGAAAAAGTGGAAAACAGTAAGCCTCGTGCCAAAACTAAATTTAATCGCAATCTCAACAAATTCTTTGAGCTATTTTTACCTAAAACATCGAAATTTGGTTTCAGTTTGGTTGTGGCGGGCCAGATAGAAATACCCAACGAGCTGGATTTTGTCCGTGGGCCGTAGATTGCTCATATCAGGGCTAGCTGGGCCGAAAATGTTATTTAAAGAAAAACAAAACTATGAACGCTCAATGAAAAACAGACTGGCCTGAGTTAGTCAAACCGTTAACCCAACATATCTCATTCTGATGAATCAGAGTCCAAAAAATTTTGAAAATTTACCGAAAATTACAGTACTTCAGTATGTCTGAATTTAGGCTTGACAGAGACTATATCAGAGAAATCAATACCATCAACAAACAAACTTACTGTCTTGCAATCCTTGATAAATCCTTAATCGTGAGTCAGCAATCCCTTCAATTTGATGAATCATGTTATTTTTCTGATAAAGCAAAGGATTTTCTCCTGGAGTACCAAGTAAGCGCTCAGAACCGAACGAATCTGAAAATAAATTTTCCTATTTTACCATGAACCTTTTATTTTCGTGTAGCAATGTTCTGGATCTGTATATGTTAGGGCTCTAATACTCGTTTCTGGCTCCATCGTTCTAAAAACGACACCAGGTCCGACGGCGATTAGATTTTATTATTAGTGTGTGTTTTCCCAATTGTTTATATATCGGGGACGCGCTTTTTTAGGTAGATATACGCTAAATGAAATGCGATTTGATACTTCGTCTCGCCATCCTCCCGATCAAAGGCTCTTGACAACAGTCACCGAAACAAACACAGTTCAAAAGTTCTGGATACGGTCCTGCACTCAGCTAACATATTTGTTTCAATTAATGAGAAAATTTTACCTGACTGGAGCCTGTCCAGTTCAATGATCAATCCCTAAATATGATGTTCTGTCTCTACCGAAACCAAAGCAAAAAACAAGCAACGAATTACACCTTTGGATCAGAACATTATATTAAATAATCTCATCTTAGAATGCGGGTAAAATGACCAGAAGAGCATATTAATAACAGTTTTACATGATAGAATTAGATAGTACTTGCAAATTAAAACCATGAACGTTTTATTTTCGTGTAGCAATGTTCTGGATTTGTATATGCTAGGGCTCTATTACTCGTTTCTGGCTACATCGTTCTAAAAACGACACCAGGTCCGACTGCGATTAGATTTATTTTCTTGTGTGTGTTTTCTCAATTGTTTTTATCGTAGTTATTTTGATTTGAGTCCTATTAATACTTCGATTGGTCCCATCGAACCAAGGCACGAAGAAGGCACGGCGCTCCAGGAGTGTGTGTACCAATATGGAGATAACTAATTTTGTTCGCCTATCAAGTTGTGTTAAGGGACTGAAACCTATATAGGGCAGGGGGTATATACACTAGGCTAACACAGACAGTCCCCGAACTAATAGAACTAAAATAGGGAAAATCGGAATAAAATTTGGGCCCGAGACTAACCTGGTACACACACAACGTGAGTACCGAAGACACGAGCGTATCTGCTCGCGTGATTATCCAAGTCTGTTGTGCCGCTGTTTGATTAGGAATAAAGAGTCGGCAGTCGAACCTTGAGATCTTTCGAATTTTAGCGTGGTTGATGGCGTTTGAAGTATAAAGAAAAAAGGGACCTCCAGAAGTATGCGCACCAAGATGGCGCACAACCTGAATATGATGTGTGTGTGCCGGTTAGAATTGTACGACATCTTGGTGCGCATACTTCTGAAGCACCGAAAAAAGAAAAAAATCTGCGAAACGACGAAGGGACTTTGAGATGCCAACTCCGAATTGCAAAAAAAATTTGAACAAAATCTTTGGTGTATGCGAAATTATTTCAGTGTCTGTCAAGAATGCGTAGTCAATTTGTTTTTCTCTGGTTTTAGGCAGGAAGATTTGAATATCACCATGAAACGTTTGGAATTCAAACCCTTTAACTCGGGTCGGATTCGCGTAAGACTTAAAGATACTTATAATGAAAGATTAAAAATAAATGTTATAGATTACCAACAACTTTTTATTAGCAAGATAACAAGTGACACTAACTGTACAACTTCCAATCAGTCACAGGATCTCTGGCAACTGCACATCTAAACTCCGGATATGTGAGAGCAAGAGTCGCAAGGAAGCCTCCGTATCCAGTATCTCCGACCACACTTGCATTGTGGACATTAACATCGTCTCTTCCGGCGAGGTATCTATAAGAGATGAAAATTGTGAAATTTTCTCAATTAGGTGGACTGAGTTTAATTATATAAGGGTATTGTATGGCATGGCATATTAGTTGAATAGTTGAAGATCTGAGAATCAATCTTTATGTTTTGAGCTTAACCCAAAGCAGGGGCGTAGCCGGAAATTTTCAAGCGGGGTGGATTTTTGTGGGTTGTCAAGAATTTTGAAGAGTTAAAAAGCGTTTTGAGCTACAAAAATTGCTATGTATAATACAGAAAATTGCTCTTTTTTACATTTCAATGGGGGGGTTCCGACCCACCGCCCCCTCTGGGTACACCGCACCCTGGGTACGGCCCTTACACAGAGTGTAACGAATAGAGTAGGCGTCACCGGGTAAAAAGAAATTAAAATCGTTGCCACGTAACAGTGACAGCGTCTGTACGTTTTGAACCTTATCTAGGGCTTTGTTTGCTTTCCTAATTTTATAGTCTTTTTGCATTTATTTGTTTTTTCAATCATTTTATTATTGCTGATAATGGAGTCGAAATAAACTTATATTTATCTTATCAGTTACTTACTCCAGCACAGCTTTCATATCTTTGATCTCTAGAACGCCTGGTCTCCCGGATATAGATTGTAAGATTTGATTTCCACTTCCCCCTGAACCTGTAAAAGTAAAAATTCTGGACGTTTCAACCTGGACATAATGAAATCAATGCTGGTTTAGTGTGTTCCCAACACAGTATTGCGATAATTTAGGCCTAAAGTATCACGCATCAACATAGGTCCCGGCCCATGCTCAGCTGAACATATACATTTCAGAAGAGGTAATATTTTGGTGGGCTCGCACAACGTTGGAAAAGTTTATATTTAAGTACTTTCGGTTGCATGAAGGGCTACAAGGTACTTTGATACTGTGTATTACTAACTCTCGACTGACATCAATTATCGCGACTTGAAATCCCGCAAGCAGCATCTAATAATTTTGCAGGAGTACGTGTTATCAACAATGTGAAGAGGGGTATTTTCGAAAACGTTATCCATTTATGTAAAGGTGTGAATTCGGAGACTAAACTCACAACTTAGGGCGATTTGAAATGTAATTCCAGATCCGACTCCCTACTATGAGTTCGACACTAAACACCAAACATACATATACAACCCTGAACATCAAGCATACTTATAAAACCAGAGACACGTATTCGTAGACAAGTATTCCTATACACATATCAAAACCGAGCATATATATACAGTTAAAACACAAATCATACATATGCAACCTACAGCGCAAAATTTACATATACATCCCAAACATTAATATACATATTCAGCTCAAACACCGAGCATACATACACAGCCAAAATTGACAAGCATACATATTCATATATAAACACTGAACTTACATATACAGCCCAAACACCAAGCGTACATATACAAACTACAACACCAAACTCACATATACAGCCCAAATAACAAGCATACATATTCAACCTAAAACAACAAACTTACATATAAAGCTCCAAACAACCAGAATACATATCCAACCCCTAACACTAAGTGAACATATACAACTCGAAACTTCAAGCATACGTATAAAACCCGAAACATCGAGCCTACATATAAACCCAAAACACTGATGATACATATCAAACCTGAAACACAGAACATACATATACAACCCAAAACACCAACCATACATATGTAACCCACAGCGCCAACGTTACATATACAGCTCAGAACACCAATCGTACATATGCAACCTACAGCGCCAAACTTACATATACAGTCTCAATCATCAATCATACATATGTAACCCACAGCGCCAAAGTTACATATACATTCCAAAACACCAATCATACATATGCAACCTACATTGCCAAACTTACATATACAGCGCAAACCCCAAGCATTCATATAAACCCTACAACGCCAAACTTACATATACAGCGCAAACATCAAACATACATATACAACCAAAAACACATATCCAGACTCACCGTGTCCATCAACAAATACACCAACAGCCCCGATATTTGTTACAATATACTCGGCCAGTCCGACATCAAACTTGAAGTTGACTGTCTGTGATCCTACGTCGCTCCTGAAAGATTGATAAAAATTTTCATAAATATCCCGTGAGGGGGTTATAGAGAGTCAATAAGACGGCAAGTCTCGTTAAATTGTGCCCACTTATGCTGAAACATAATGTCCCTATAAAACCTGAGTGTCATACCCAACCTGGACTTGTGTCATTTTAATATCTGCGTTTGTGTTGTGTTAATATCTTTTTATACTGGTGTTTGGGCTGCATATGTAAACACATATGTATGATTGGTGTTTTGTGCTGTATATGTAAGTTTGGCGATTTAGGTTACATATGTACTCCTCCGTATACCTTTTTTGCAGGATCCTAATTTAGGCAGTTCTGGTCGGGTTTGGCTATTGTGCGACATTAGGAGCCTCCGACCAACCACAAGACATGAGAAAAAATGAAATTTCGGTATTATTTTTGTCGGGAAAGACTAGACGTCGGCTGCTTTTCAGTTGCGTTCGCTGTTTTTTTTTCTCGAGAATGGCGCTGCCGTATCAATAAAAACCAATCCAGGATTTTGAGTCTTAATTCAACACAGAAATAAAAATAAACTGTGACATTAGCAACCGGATGAGAGGCATTGTTCGACTAAAGCAGAAATTCTCAAATTTTATTTTGTCGTTTTTCGTTGTCGTTTTGTCGTTTGTCGTGGCGAATTTAAAATAAATATGTACGTGGTACTACTCTCCAATTCAAAGCTGTTTTTATTACTTAGTTCTCAACGTGTCAATACTCTTGTATTTATTATTTTTCTTAACACTTAGTAATTTATATCGCTCATTTGTTTAGTATTAAATTTCAAATTTCCATATTATTCCAATCTACTGTATCTATGTTCACTCGATTTAGATACTGAGTTAATTTGAACCAAACAATAAAACGAGTTTAAAATTTGAATATGATCTATATTTCAAACTGGAGTCTTTTGACCTTAGAATTGTCTTAAAATAACCTAAGAGTATTGAAAAGGAAAACCTTCGCTAAATTACAGTAAAATAATGCGATTGCTCAGTTTTTAGATTGAACCTAGCTAAATTAGTTTCGCCAGTGAATGGCGACTTTGATAGGAACGCATTTAAAACAGTGGGCCCGTCACCCACTAAGGGGGCCATAGAGTAATGGGATGTGGGCCACAATGCTAGGCACAAAACTGATTTTACTTATCCCTTGTGAAGAAAACCCCATTTTTTCTATTTTCATTGCTTGATAAGGTTATTTCACAGGGTGTTTTCATTATCTTGAGAATAAATTATTCGAGCATAATGGGATTTGGAGTAGCCTACCACTGGTATAATAAACAGGGGAACCATGTTAACAGCCTTTTTTGGAGCAAACGTGTAAAATCAAAACTATAAGTATCATGAATACATACTGTGGTATTGTGCGCAGGTTAAGCATAACTGTTTAAATTTAAATTCTTGGTTTACGATTTGAACAAAAAATTCGAAAACACTTACTTAAAAAATACAACTGGCCTCTTCCCGACATGTATGCTTGATGGAAGCAAAAGCTTGAATCTTACCGCTATAAATAGACAACAAGGTAATGTAAGTGAGTGTAAGGGCTAGGATAGATGTAAAGCTTTGTGGACGTTGCGCCCTTCAGTTAGAGTGTTGGACTATACCAGGGATGGTTAAGGTATTTGGATCAGGGGCCAAGATTTTTCTCACGTAGATTGGTGGGTCATGTAAGCGTGACGTTAAAAGTTACATTGTATGAACACAATTTTATTTACAGTGTTACCAAAGGAACAATGGAGAACAATAAGTCTTGTGCCAAAACTATCTCAACAAATTTCTTGAGCTATTTGACAGCTAATACATCAAAAGTCGGTTTAATGTTGGTTGTGGCAGCATCAGGCGGGCCAGATTGAATTACCCAATGAAGCAGATTTGGCCCGCGGGCCGTAGTTTGCTCATTTCAGGACTAGACTATCTTTTCATCACGGGTTAAAATTTCGGATCCAAATCTCATGCCCGTCACCGCCCCAAATAGAATGTATACATTGGATGGGAAACGCCGAAACCGGAAAGATTCCTCCTATCTTTGCTGTTATGCTGTATTGCAATTTTGCGTAATAAAACAAAGAAATTGGTTGCCAAAAAATCAAATAGGGTGATACCAGCCTGAATGTCACCCAAACGATCATGCTTATTTAGATTTTAATTCTGAATAACTAAGTTTTGTGACGCCATACTGATGACGTCATCGACTTAAATACTTATATTAACAATACTAAATACCAAATAAACAAAACTTTTAGCCGGAATGTGGAGGAATACATTGATCAGGGAGTGCATTGATAGAATGTTTGTAACTATTGACGTACTTCAATGCTCAAGCGACTAAGACAGTGGTTTCCAACCTTTTTCGATATAAATTCCCCCTTTTCTAATTTTTGAATTTTTGAACCACTGATCCAATATAAAACTTACGCGAAGAGTCTCTCCATATTGTTTCGTATCTTGCAACGGGAAGCAACATGTTAAAAAGAGAAGATTCCGGCCTTTGTAGGATCTGTAGCTTGTTGTTCTTTGCTGATAAAGGAGCCCCAATATTATTACGCGTTCGCGCTTCAAGGCGCAGCGTCACACTGTATGGTAGGCAAGGACCTGGAAAAAGTGGAATTTTGTAAATACAGATTCGGTTAACCGGAGTTGGCGGGGGAGGACATCGAAAGATTGACTTGACTCGAGTTACCGTTCATCTAAGACTCAAAGTGAGTCTAGTAATCTAAATGATATGGACTACCCGGACTGGCCAACAACTGACTGTTTTAAAGTCTGGCTTTGGCATAGTTAGACTTCCTCGTAGACGCTTTTCGATAACCATTACTGGTTCATCGCGTCTTATTTCACACTGAAATGCATATTTTTATTCTTCATAATTATCTTTGTACAATGTGTATTTTCGGCATGTGATAAAATAAACTGCTGAAAAATTGCTATGAGACCTAACTTAGTTATTGACTCAATTTCGGACTGGGCGGGAGAATCGAGTTGATTTGGGGATTGAGGGCTTCCACCCAAGACTGCCGTTAACCTAATATTACATTTTATGGTAAACAGCGATTTCAATATTACATTTTATGGTAAACAGCGATTTCAAAATTGCGTTGGTCCGTGTTTTTTCAAAAACCTTGTGTTAACTTCTATCAACAAAATAGGAAAATTATTACACGTTAAGCTTTCATCCAAATATATTTGTGTGAGTAGTGATTAATTACTTACGGAGAGCAAAGATCCATAAGATATGCTTACCTAAGCATTTTAGTATCATCCAATCAGATTGAGGCGCGATTGTTGCGTCATAATAACGACAATTCACTTTCGCGCCACAAGTCAAATTCCCGCCACGTCGACGTAAAGGGTCATCAAAAATAGCAGATCCGAACGAACTGATATTTTTTGAGCATGACAAACATTTTCTTATTCCAGTTATTGTTACGTAATAAACGTGACGAGATCCGGATTGTTGTTCGTTGCTGATGTAATAAACAAACTCTTCATTTGCGTCATAATGTAGTAATTTCGTTACTTCCCAATTCCCGTCTGTCAAGAATTTCGTCACAAACGGTTTCTGTAATTAGAGGTTGAGAGTTACTTGGTGGTATTATTATTAATATTTGTTACATACTTTGTATCACTACAAAATTTATACACTTGGTGCGAGTGTTAATTAGAGATCCAATAAATTGATGGTTCCCAATCTCTTGTGACCCCATTCCGGAGGTATTTCAGCAGTCATGCAAGGACATTATGTCAGCACCATTCAAGATCAATAAAGTGAAATACCCTTCGCTAACAATGAAATTAGAAAAAACAGGTAGTTTTCTTGACACGGGAAAAGTAAAATCAGTTCTGCGCCTAGCATTGTGCTAGGTATTATCCAACCTTGTATGAGACACAATAGGACTAAGTTGGCGCAATCATAGGCTACTTACCTTTGTTTTATTGATTATAGCAAGATGATTGAACTCTCCCATACCTCCGTGTTCACTCGGTAAAATGGAGAAGAATACTGCGGGGTCGTTGGATGGAAGGACTGGATGATTCTGAGACAAAGAAATCACCATATTTCAGTCAGTTTTACTGACGATATTTTGTTTCAATTTCTCTTGTCATTCGTGCGGTCACGCTAGACTACGCGCTAGCTTGAGAAAACTTTCTTATATACATACATATGAATTGAGAGTTTGATTTTGCGAAATTGAGAATTTTCTGTGTCATACATAGAAATTTTTCGCTGCTTGTAACGCTTTAGAACTTCAAGACGTTTGAAAAATTCACGTTAACGGTCACGGTCTAACTTGTTAATTTGAAATCCCCTCCTTCGAAAATTCCTCGCTACGGCCCTGGTGGTTATGACAAAAATTGTATTTGCTTATTTTTACTTTTCATGTCGATTACTTGACTAATTCTTTTCAAATTTACAGTGATAAAAAATGGAATGTCTGGAAATTTATAATTATCATGGCATTTTATATTTTATATTCTGGGCTTGTAGATTGTTGAATTTTAGTTCAATTTTTCCTAATAAATAATTGATGAGAGTGTTACGGCATGGGCTGTCGTTTGGTTTAGTTGGACGAACTTTATTAAATTAACCTAAATGGATTTTTACCAAATTGGTCAGCCATCCTGATTTCGTATTCGGTCTATTTCCACCTGGGGTCGTTTGCTGAAGAATCATTGTACATGTCGTCAATTTTGTAGAAAAACATTGTTGCGTCACACTAGCAGTCATTGTTCTATTTGACCATGTGATTAAAAGTTCGTCATCGCTCAACCAGGTTAGCGAATGAAAAGTGTTTAATCTTTGGCTGAAAATATACAAGATAATACAATAAAACACGTTTGAAACAGAAATGCGCACCCTACCAAATTGATTGTTGATAGTTCGATAGTTTTTCACAAATCATATGTTTTTGTTTACAGTAATTGTTACTGACATGTCATAATTTCATTGCATGCTGCACTGGTCGCCAGTAGAAATACTGTTCATCCAACTGTACAAAGAGAAGTCTGTCCTTGATGATGTTTTAAGCGTACGCTTTGCTTTGTCTCTTTAAGTCATTTACTTTAATAATAAACTTTTATTCAACTTATCAGCAGGTGGCAATACCGGAGCGCAAACCGTCCGATTCTTCAAAATTCGTAGCTTTTTACATACTGATAAATGCTATATAAGGATTTGTTTGAAGCAAAATTTACCGAAATTACCACAAACTTGAAATAAAATACTCTACTAACTTGTGCAGTGTCGGCTTCTCAAATGTTATTTCGTTCATCGTCGTCAGGTCAATGACGTGTACGTTCACAATCGGGTTGGGACGTCCAGCCTGAAATTTAGAATAATATTAAGTTTACCTCCTGTATGTCAGTGGTTCTCTTTCATGAGCCGTGGCCTCAATCACCCTTCTAGTCTAGTTTTGCTTTTAACATATTCGATCAGGTAAAAACGAAATTTGCCAAACGAAGCTAAAAAATGGGAGCTCCAGAAGTATGTGCACCAAGATGGCGCACAACCTGAACATAGTATGTGTACCTGGTTAGGGTTCAGGTTGTGCAACATCTTGGTACACATACCACGAGAGCGTTCATAAAAATCAACGGTCTTTGCCTGTGGCCCCCAAAGAACTGCAGCAATGGGCCTATAGATGCTTTTAATGCAAGGATGCTGTAGCTGGAAAAAGATAACTATTCTAAATGATTCAAGAGTCTTGCTGCACACTGATACATATGTATTCTATATTCATACAAGAGTTACTCCGTAACCATCTTCCATGCTTACCACTGGACCCGTATGCATAAAAACAAGAATGATTTATGAGGAATAAAAATGACTACACTGAGCGATTCAAAAGTCTTGATTCACACTAGCACAAATTCATTTTTGTGAACTTTTTTGTGGCCGAGGTTAAATCACATAACATTTGGCTGTAATATTTGCCAACATTATGGCATCATTTAACTCCCATGTACAAATATTTGAGCAATGCTTTTCAATCGCAACTGACATCTCACCTTTGGATATTTGTATTTCACCAGCTTTTTATAGGTTATGATGTCATTAACACTATCATCAGTATACATTGTGACGTAACTATCATCCACTTTTCTGTCGTCAAACGATGCATATGCGAGGAACTTTCCACTCGGGGAGAACCAGTAGGCTGTTGACGATTTCAGTATTTCTTCTAAAAACATCAGGAATGGAATTTTTGGAAACACCGGCCTTGATTTTATTGAGGTAAGGTTATAAATACCTATCAATGGTCCTCAAACTTTCATGATATGTATTCAAAGGCGCTTCATAAGCATGCCCACTTGCTCTTTTACAAAGATACCCATTTATGCTTTAAACGGGTTTACACCGCTTATTTTTTGCGCCATGTTATATAATAACAATTTGGTAGTCCCGGAGTATGTGAACCAAGATGGCGGTCACCGTAAAGTAGTATGTGTACCAGGTTAGAGTTAAGCCATAATTTTATTCCAATTTTACTCCTTTCAGTTCTATTACGAGTTCAGTGACTAGCCAAGTGACTCTCGTAGTATTTGTACCTGGAATTATAACCCGATCTGGTACACATACTACGTTCCGGTGTCCGTCATCTGGGTTCACATACTTCGGGAGTACCAAAAATTCAACGAATGAAAGCAAAGTAACAAATACATTATAGTCAAAGTTTACTTTAATTCAAAGTAGTCATCGCGAATGATATATTAAAGTCTCTTGCCCCCGCGTTGTAAAATACCAAATTGGTAATTATCCAGTTGGAATTTGGGTTAGTAATGATTTGAAAATTTGAATTTCCAGTGCAATCTGCATTCCTAACCCTAACTGCATAATGGATGTTTCCCCGGGCAACGATTTCCTTATTTATATCCGTAACAATGACCAATCAGCAGTTTCTAAGCGCCAACTCTCCATAATACTGTCAAAAAAGTATTAGGAACTTTGCAATGGTAAAGTGTAGGAAGAATTTTTCTCGAGTCAAGGGTCGGGGAAACATCCGTTATTATTTTATATATTTTGAGCGGTGGCGGGCTTGTGTGTTTTTTTTTTAATTTTTTGGCGGGAGCTTCGTACGCGAGATTCGAAAATTTTAGCCAACTACGCAAATCTGTTTCTTGTTGCACAGTCTACCTACCTTCATAAATATAGTCAGCCATTCCATTTTGGTAAATTCCAAGCATTCCGCCATTCGTAATTTTCTTACTCGATCCTCCTTCACACGGCCTTGTGTATAAATCCCCATTTAGTGAGTAAATGATTGTATTCCCATCGGGAGAGAAATCCATGGATTGGAATATTGTCTCAGTCTTGTCATGAATGATCCGATTTCTGTTTCTGGGATGATTACACATAAAAATGATTGAAATACTTAATTGCTCGTGTATGGTTTAATAACAAATGCAGAACTAATGCAGAAAACAAAAAGTTTGCACCCGAAGTTTTCAAAATTTGTGTCCAAAAGTTGCTACCAGCTCTTTAGTCTGTGCGTCAATGAACTTAGGTTTATTGAAACTTGTAAGACAATATTCCTGTTTCGGGCATATGGCACATATCCTTGGGTTATGTAGGTGAATTACAGTATTAAACACTAGGCGATATCAGTTTTTTTGTAACATAATAAGAGATTAGTCTTGAATATGGGGAAAGCATAAAACAAAAAACGAGCAATTTTCAAACATAAGGACACGGAAATAAAATAAAAAATGTGGTCAACGTGATGTCATTAAAATTGCAACTAAATGTTATTTAATGATAACGATCTCTTATTTGGTAAGCTTGATCCAGATGAGGAAACGTTTAATCAGGTAGTTGCAGATTTTCAGGGTACAAAACTCCCGCATTGGGTACTTCCATTCCTTACGGTTGTTCACCAGACAAGATTAACTTGTTTTGTGCCAGCCGCTATGCACAAACTTATTTAAATATCTTATCTCGTTATAAGTCCCGTGCTACATGGAACGATATCTAAACCTGCTCTGCGTATATTTTAACGTTCATTTCAATGTGCTTGTAAGGAACCTTGTTTAGAGTGTAGGTTGATATTTCCTCCCCGCCGGAGAGTGGTTCACATAACCACTGATCGTTTACGGCTTCCTCCGCCACTAAGTCAATGCTTCCGAAAATAAACTAATTCTGTACTCGACATGGACTGGTATCCGGACGAGAAGCCGTGGTTTGCCATATGATCAAGCTGTCTCATCGACATTTCTCTCCTCCGGGCTAAATATGAGTAAATCCCAACCCACCCGTTTTCAATGTCATAGATATAGTAAGATGCGTTGCAAGAGTAGGTATAGATCGGGACTTTGTTGTAGATCAGCAAGGCATATCTGCCGTTGTTTGCGATCTTGTAGTCATCTATAGCGCTTCTTGTCTGTAATATGAATCATTTAGTTTAATAAAA
This sequence comes from Styela clava, assembly GCF_013122585.1. Taxonomy (NCBI): domain Eukaryota; kingdom Metazoa; phylum Chordata; class Ascidiacea; order Stolidobranchia; family Styelidae; genus Styela; species Styela clava. The sequence goes on along the minus strand of NW_024102829.1, from coordinate 2,176,421 downwards.
AGGGAAAAGTGCTATCATGTTTTAGGTACTTTAGCAAAGAATCTATGAGAATTATTTAGCCTTATTCAAAATTAAACAATTTTTAACCGCAGGGAATATCTGACAAAAAGTTATTTAAGACACTCCAATCTTTGACTCATCTTTTTAATATCTTAGTTCAACGAAATAAGATTGCAAGTAACACATTGTATCGACCTCGAACTGTGAAAAAATCGTCAAAAATTAGGAAAAAGGTGCACTGAGCAGAGTGTAAAAAAATACGAAATATCATTAAAGTGAAGTTCTTTTATAGAAAACTGTCGCCTTCATTTGCCGATCATTTCAAAGCGATTGGTAGTGAACGTGCCGAAAAAACGTGTGTTTTCTAACAACATGATGAACAACAATAATAAAGCAGTCCAACAGTTTTTTTAATCATATTGACTTCACATGCTTGTGCATAAATCGACACTTACTTAAGTGCAACCGGACGTTTTGTGACTTGCTATCAATACCCGTTTCACCAAATGAACCAAACGAGATAAATGGAGATGCGCGCTCATATGCCTTTGCTAACTTTGACAGCTTAGTACGTCAGTTGAGTAGAATATTTTTAGATATCAATGGCTACTTTATCTGGTTTTTCTCGGAACGAAAGACACGAGTAAGTGCCGTGTTAGGTCATTATACAGAAAAAATTTGCCCCCTCCCCCTCCCATCCCCCAACAAAAAAAATGGGCTGGCTACGGCTTTGCAATACACTAGTCATATTTTAATATTGTGTCAGTTCTTCTTGGCATTCGCGCGATTTTGCTCAGAGTTTAGTCTTCTTTTCTTCATTGTGAGTCAATCAATGGTTATGCCTCTGGTCTGGTGATCAACGTATCGCGGTTTGGAATCCCAGTGACATTCTGGAATAAATGATCATTCGCGCGACAACTCACAAAGCGCCTGCCTTTGCTTTGATCAAATAATTCTAAAAACCACTTACTATGAATTCACTAGTAAATACTATTTCCCGTTTTTGATCTTGTGATTTTCTTACGACATTCCCATCGAAGTCCGTGAACACCAGCTTCGAACCCTGCCAAGTAGTTTCACTGACTTTCCATCTCTGCTCAGCAATGTCCTTCAAAGACACTTGTGGGACCACTGGGTAGCTGTATTCTGATAATGTAAATTAACTAAGGATTAGTGCGAACCCGTCCTAGAATGGCGTCACAATTATCGGTTCTTGTTTTTTTTACGTCAGACAGTGCAGCAGATAGGTAACGTGTAACATGCAGCCCAGCTGATGTCTATAAGTGCTATATTTGATGTTTCAAAACCATAAAGAAGAGTGAGAGAAAATGACAAAATAAAAAATTTCTGCTGAAAGATTTGTTAGGTTATCAGAGGCTGCTTTCATCTAGCCTTGTTCGGGGCAAAAACGTCGTATTACGTCACTATACAAAAAACTGTAATCGTAATTCACCGCTATAATTTTTATAGTTACAATAGCTTTTGGTATCTCTGTGGAACCAGACTAAGATAAGAAACTCAAATAATCACCTGGAGTCAGCAGTATCACTAATAAGACGACAATTACACAAATAGCAATATAAGACCGAGTCAAGATATGATTAAAACTCAAATATTCATTTGGAGTCAGAAGTATCACCGATAAAACGACAATTACACAAAAAGCGAGATAAGACCGAGTCAAGTAAGATAAAAACTCAAATAATCGCCATGGGCCAGCAATATCACTGATAAGACAACGATTTCACAAATAGCGAGATAGGGCTAAGTCAGGATAAGATAAGAAACTTAAATAATCACCATGGGCCAGCAATATCACTGATAAAACGATGAACCCATAAATGGCGAGATAAGACCAGGGTAATTTAGATAAGAAACTTAATCACCTGGTGTCAGCAATAGCACTCATAAAACGAGAACTCAACAAATTGCAAGATTAGACCAGACTAAGATAAGAGACTCAAATAATCACCTGGAGTCAGCAGTATCACAGATATAACGACAATACCACAGACAGCGAGGATCACAAGCAAAGAGATGGCGATTCCCTTCCAATTACGATCTTCGTTGTAGGTCCCAACAAGTTCCTGAAAGAAAGTATCGATAATCTTATCGTTTCCAGAAAAATTCCCCGCAGAAAATTTCGCCGCAGAAAATTTCGCCGCATAGGAAAAATCGCCGCATGAGCATTTTGCTGTAAAACAAGTATTTTTGATAAAAAACAGTTAGATTTTTGAAGTACCTTTTCTTTTAAAAAATACTCGTTATTCATGAGCTAACTCTAACCCTATAAACCGAACTGTTTTCATCACAAATAGTTGTTTTACAGCAAAATGCTCTTGCGGCGAATTTTCCGGACACGATTTTTATCTCCTTCTCCTTGCTCCAAACAAAGTTCCATACGAGCACCCACTGATATCTAAAGTTATGCAAGAAGATACTATACTTTGTGAAGAACCGGAATATTTCCGATATAGCATTTTTATCCAATTTTTTATATTTTGGGTGAATAGGCGACCACAATAAAAATAAATACGCACTAAGCATACGCGAATAAAATATAATGAATTGCATTTCAGTGTAGAGACACAGTAAATCAATACTGGTTATCGAGCTGAGACACCCTAGAAAAAGTCGAACGAAAATGAAAATAAAAAAAGTCGGAAGTATTCGTACCAAGATAGCGCACAACCTTAACATAGTATGTGTACCAGGTTGAGGTTGTTCAGGTTGTGCGCCATCTTGGTACGAATACTTCCGCAGCGCCAATGTCGAACCAAATATATTATATATATTGAAAAAAATAAAAGTCAGTCCTCTTCTACTTTTTGAAATGTAAAAAATAAATTTATCAGTATCATACCTAGCGATTAACCGTAGCTTGAAACGCATGCTAGGCCCTTAGGACTTAGGAAACGTCAAATAATCATTCGAAATTCTTATATGATACGTATGATCAGGGGTAAAGAGTCGGAGTCCGGATACGAGTTGAGCGTTAGTCGAGTTAAAGTTACTACATTTACAGTCGAACAGCTTTGTATTGAATTTTTCATTGACAAGCCGACCAAAATTTGAATACCGCGACCCTAGTTGACATCCCTTTCTACGGATCTTATAAACAAAGTCTCTCAAAACCGGTACAAATACCTTACAAACGAGGTCAATCACTCAATCGAGGGGGCAGAATTTGCATTAAATATTCATGATTGTTTTTCTACCGACAAAACATATTAACTGAAAGAGGAGAAAGCGTCAAGGGAAGGAACCTGACACCATAATGCGGTAGTGTTGATACCGATACAATAGTTGTGAATATATCATTACAGACTTTACTAAATCTCCCGCTCTAGCAGGGGTTCACAACCCCCTTTTTCAAGCGCCTCTTTTTTAGAATTTGTCAAGTCTCGCGCCCCACTTCAAGAATAACTAGCTAACAATAAGCTACAAATAACAGATAGTAATGCGAAAGTATGTTTTATTCAAAAAACACGTTGAAAAAAACGTCGATGTAACGTAAATATCCAAAATGAAAAAAAGTAAATATTCAAAATAAGGCGGGCAAGAAAAAGTTTTTTCTCCCATAGAAAATGTTTGTTTTAATCAAAATTCGAAATTAATAACCCCCGATTTTTACATTTCTGTCTACCTCCTCGATCGCATTGATTACAACCTGATTGAGTTGCTGGCATAAAAATTAAACCCGAGACATGTAATCGACATTCGAATCTTTCAACCGCTAGGCGCGCACAAATATTTAAACCAACCACGTTAAAGGCGGGGACTCACTTCCTCATCTTCGCTCAAGTTATCTTCTTGCATTGGACCGTTCCTTACTGTCATTCTGTTTCTTGAATGGGGTGCTTTATGGGGGGCAGACGACTGTGGCGCTGGTGCATACGCGGCTGCTCGGGCAGCTAACATTGTCTAACTGATCTATCCAATTTCAAAAACTAGATATAAAACTAGTATACCGATGTAATCACAAAATACCGATGTACCGATATTATCACAGAATATTGATGTACCGATATTATCACAGAATATTGATGTACCGATATTATCACAGAATACCGATGTACCGATATAATCAAGACATACCGATGTACCCATATAATAACGGAATACCGATGTACCGATATAATTACAAATACCTACTGATATAATAACAGAATATCGATATGCCGATGTACCGATAAAATTACGGAATACCGATATCAATTTCAATTTGTTTCCGTTACAACGTCGGATGAAATCATTCGAGCGCCGTAGCATAAAGTTAAGGTGTTCATCATACAACAAAGATATCAGTCTCCTCATGAATATAATATATGCATGGTATTCATAAAATCCTTTACAATTTCAATTTTGTTTTGAAGTTAGTTCTCAATATATCTTAACCAGGTTTGTGTTTTTTAATCAGTAATTGTTTAAGTATTTTTACTTCATTCGCCACCCTTTTATATATGCTACCATTAGTTGCACGAAGCACTTCACAGTTCATTAATCGCATTTATTTATGGACACTCTGTATACAGGTCACAATTAAACAATACCAGTATATCGGTAATGCGTATCGGTAATGACTAAAACTATATCGGCACATCTTTAAATATACCAGGGTGGTCCAAGGTTGTGGGCTCCGTGGGCCACAAAATTATTTTGGCATTAGTTGCGGGCCACAATAGTAGACGAATAGGTAAACAGTGCAATACAAAACAAGCACTTCTATTGTGTAAACACATAGTTATCATTGCCAACCTAGACTAATTGAATCCGCATTCGATTTCTAGTTTTCTATCATGCCTATATTGTTAGCATTTATTCCCGATCAAAACGATGAAATCCAGGTAACAATTTAGACTGCCCATCAATCATCATTCAACTTCATCATACTAGTCAATTCAGTCACAGTAGTAATATAACAATATGTCGAACGATTTTTCTGATTTATTTTATGAGAAGCAATTTAAAATACGATATTTTGATTACTCTCCGAAAGCGCCGCGGGCCACAGATAATGGAGCGGCGGGCCAGATGCGGCCCCCGGGCCCGGGTTTGGACCACCCTGAAATATACTATAATTCCCACACACCCAGATGCAGCACTTCGGCGTTCCAGAAATCACTCTAAATTCATTTTCCGTGATATTTATGCCGTTAGATGACTTCGACCTGACCTCCCGACATTGTTGAGTAAACGTATACAAGTTAATCTGATAAGTTAATATTAAAATTAAAAAAGATTCCCCATTTGTATAAATATGAAAGGCTACCCTATCCCACAATTAATTCTGCGGTTAAACTATACGCAGCTTGACACACAAAAACTCCTAAAAATATATCTTATCCAATTCATAGCGATCTATAATATTCCCTCGTTACATAAAAATGTTTTTAACAACAACACGCGCTATTTCAGCAAAATATTTTTCTTTATAATATGGATACCAACTTGTACCTATCAACGCACGGTCTATTTTTGACAGAAATTAGTTTAATCATGCATAACGAGGTCATGCTTGATCGAGCGTTTTTGTTAGGTCAGTCTGTGCTTGAGTATGATGAAATAGTAATGTAAGACTTCTCTTCGTGTATGGTGCGGTCGTAAATGTTCGCCTGACGTGTGTATGTAAATATAGGCATTGAATTATTGATAGCAGTTTAGTTTCGACGCTTCTTTTACAAATGCACTCGACCGCCACATGCTTCAGAGTACATAACCACGATGCGGGCATACACAGTGACGTATATAGGGCAGTGCTTTTCAACTATTTTAACCGAATATCCGTATACAAAACTTTGAAATATTGGGGTGCGGTATTTTAAAAAATTAAATTCCGACATCCTTAATCAAACGCGCATTTTTTCGCCGGCTAATAATTTTGTTCGCTAGTCAAGATAACGTTATTCGCATACTTTATTAATGCGTTACATTTCTTTTCTCAAATAGTCAGGTGCAAATATGAGAAAATTATAAAATAAATTTCAAAATGTAAAAGTCGTTCAATAGAAGCCTTCACATATCCAATGTTGAGCCAATAATCCAAAATGAAGAATTAGGTGCGGTCCGAATCGAATACTCGGAAGGTCCGGATTCGGACTGTAGTCCGACTTTTGATTAGATCCCTGATCTAAGGCAATATATCAATGGTTCGTGTCATGATACAAATACCTGGGTGAAACGGGCCGCACTTTTATTTAACACAGGCTTTCTAGTAGTTGCATTTTGGTTATTGATTTTATACCATGCGTTGTTCGCTTCGCTCAAACTAGCTATTGTAACGTCATAGGCATAGATAATAATTAGACTCAGGTATAGACTTCGGGATTGGAAATTGGAATTACTCGCACGTACCAGATTAAACTAAAGTGAAAACTCGTTTCGACGGTCGCAGACGATTCAAAATTGGGCCGCAAAATTCTTCGCGGGCCGCACAATTTTTCCTCGTGGGCCGAATTTGTCCTGCGGGTCGCAAGTTGCACACCCCAATTTACAGCAAAGGTGTTCTACGTATTCAAAGTAACGACAACCTGACACGAAACGAATCATAGTTTCTGACAACCTAAATGTGCTACAGTCAAAATTAGAAGACTAGGGTAAAAGTATATATAAACAGCCAAGGGTACCGATGCGATAGAAGTACCATATAGGTGGAAAGATGTTCGCGAGCAGGGAGATGGTAGCGCCTACAAGGGGCCGATAGCAGTACCGATACGTTTAGTTAAGATATCGATTAATTGAATTGTTATGAATATACACGTGCTTAAACTGTGATATTATCGTAACGATTGCTAAAATCAAGAACGAAAAAAAGTAAAAACTCAAAGTGTTAAACTATTTCACTCAAATTCGGCGGGCCGTAATTTGTCCGCGGTCTTGGAATCACTGACCTAAAGCATTTACTCGACGATTGGATCGATAAAATGCATATGGTAGTGAAATTTGATGAATAAAACAACTAAATTTATGGTGAAAAATGGGCCCTTGAGAAACCAAAATAGCCTGAATGAAAAGTGTCACAATTTCTCTAATCAAAAATTTTTAGAATTCAAACAGATAGAGTAAATAATATCGATTTGCTAACAAATCCCGATTTATTTCTTTTGTTATAGAATAAATGCTAATAACGGGTAGAATCATTTGAACACCCAACGCGAGATATCATAGTCGAGGTGCACAAAAGTGAGCAAGTTATAAGCACCATTAAACATAATAATAATAATAAATAGTTGTGATTGAACCACCTGCTCGCCCGTATAAATCGACACAGGGTGATGCAAATTTGACAAACGATGAAAAAAAATTCAAATTAAAACAATGTGTCTCTAGAGCTGGCATGGGCACACCACGGCCCGCGGGCCGGATCCTGTCAGTTGGGTAATTCAATCTGGCCCTCCTGATGCTGCCACAACCAAACTAAACCCAAATTTTAATGTTTTTGTTGAAAAATAGCTCAAGGAATTTGTTGAGATTAAATTCAGTTTGGGCACGAGGTTTATTATTCTCCACTTTTGCTTTTGTAACACTGTAAATGTTGTTTATGAAATTAAACTTTTTACGTCACACTAACATGGCCCGCCAGTCTAAGTGAACAAAATTTGTCTCATAATTTCTTATAATCATAATCTAAAATGCAAACCTTTATATCTTCATCGATCTTGGATTCAGCAGTTTTCCCGCTTTTAGTTCTTTCATGAACGCATTCAGAATTGAAGTTTTTTATGAGAGGAACAGCCGCAAATGCACCGGGAACAAATGCATTAGATCTCACGGCTGCGGCAATCATGACGAAATTCGCTTTTTACAAGACGAAATGTCCTATCCAATATTCTAACTAACGAGACAAGTCGACATAGATTTACGATGGAAATGAAAATATATAGATGATATGTTCAAATACATGTGTTCTATTTGTACTTTACATAATAAACAAGAGAGAAATGCACTTGCCAGCGCTAAAAACCCAAGGTGCAAAAGTATTTGATTTTACAGCGCAATAATCATGACGAAATTTGATTTTGAGCGACGAAATTCCCAATTTAATATTCTAATATTCAATATTCTAGCTAACGCCAGAGACTTACATATCAATGCGAAAAATGTCCAAGTTTTTTTCGTCTTTTCTTAGAGTAGTCGACTGAGACTAACAGTATCTATGAGAAATGGAGACGAAATGTTCAAATGTTTTGAAATCTATATGGACAAGATGACATATGGGACGAAACAAATGTTCGAATTTTCTAATCTGTTGAGACAAGCTGACAGAGGTTTACACATGGATGCAAAGGAATTTTCAATTTTTATTTTATTTTTTGAGACAAGTCGACAGGGACCAACAATATCTATGAGAATTGCGGGTGCTCCTGAAGTATGTGCGCCAAGATGTCGCATAACCTGAACCCCAACCTGGTACACACCTTGGGTTCAGGTTGTGCGCCATCTTGGTGCGCATACTTCAGGAGGTCCGAATTGAGACGAAATATTCAAATGTTAAAAAATCGATTTCGACAAGTCGACGGAAACAGACAATGCAAGTCTAAGAAAATTGACTTTGAAGAATTTCTATTCCAATTCCTATTTTCTGTCAAAAAATTAAACATTTTGAACAGCTACTAATGCACGGTATAGCAACGACCGCCCTTTGATCTAACCATACTTCTCCTATATTGAGAGTTTTATTAGTGTAAGTAAAGGCAAATTACCGAGACTAACACATTATCTATCAGTAGTTCTCTCAAACTTCCTTTTAAGCCGCGTCCTTTCTAGAATTTGTCAAGCCTTGCGCTCTGCCTCAAAAATAACTAGCTAACAATAAGCTACAAATAATAGTTTGTAAGACGAAAGTATGTTTCATTCAAAAAACACGTTGAAAATACGTGGATGGAATGTAAATATCCGAAATAAAGAAAAGTAAATACCCAAAATAATGAAAAATAATATCTAAAATAAAGCGGGAAAGATAAAATTTAAAAAATATTTTTATTTTCAATTAGATTCACGACCCCTTAAAAAAATTTCTACACCCCCCTTGTGAGGCGCGCCCCACCGTTTGGGAACCACTGACTTCTAACTGAAATAAAGACAACGTCGCAGTCCCCTACGTTATCAAATTGTCCTTCTACATTGTAACTGTCTTACAGTTCTATACATTGACAAACCTTAAAAAAATCTTTCCATCAAATCTCATCTCATAATCGATAACCCTTTTCATCCAACTAAAACTACAATACCCTGCATCCATAATCTATGTTGAATAATGAAAACTCAACCTTTTTGAGATCCCAGAGCGCATTTTGTGCAAAGTTTCAGTCTTTCAGGCGATTAATACAGCGTTATGATCAAATACAGCCGCATTTCTTTTCTACTATACGCTTCCTGTCTCGGCAAAAATTCATGCAGTTACATACATAACTATAAGTTGGGGCCTTTTCTTTTTTTTTCTTTTTCTTTTCTTTTATTCATTTTTTTTTATTTGTTTGAATTCATCTTTTTTTTATTTTTTTTATTTGTTTGTATGTTTTCCTTTCTTCTTACTTTTAAGTCTCGCTTTTTCCGCTTCCGACTGTATCATGTCTCGATGATTGTGTGTGTGTGTGTGTGAGCGTGCGTGCCTTAATTAGTTTTTTTTTTACTTTTGGGTGAGCGAAAACGTACTACTTCTTTTATCAATACCTTTCCATCTAAAATCTGTACGTTTCAAACCTTACTCTAGGTTTTGTTCGCTTTCCCGATTCTATAATCAGTTACTTTTACTTTTGTTTTTATCTATTCTTTTATCGTCTATTGCTGATTATGGAGTCGAAATAAACTTATACTTATACTTGTTCTATACCTTTGTGGAAATGGATCCGTATGCGTGTAACGCAAGGATGGTGTGGCAAGAATAAAGATGGCTATACGATTCAATATAAGAGTCTTGCTGCACACTAACACAAATGTATTTTTGTAACATTTCGTCTGAAGAAAATCCGACCTCCTCAGGCATATATGCTAACTGTTTATTTACCTGAAACAAAAAAATAAACACATCGCGTGTGCGGCTGCCCATTTTCCCCTCGCTTATAGTTCTCTATATTGGTAAACCATAAAAAAGTCTTAACACAAAATCGCTAACGACAACTTTTTATCAAGCTGAAAAATACAACACACTGGTCAGTCTTTATTACATCTCCGATTACTTTAACATTTACACAACACATAAATTAATATGCATAACCACTGATTCCAATAATCTAACTAACTATTTACTCAAAGTCTTACTTTCAAATTCCTGACAAAGACAATCTCTCCTTTCAAAAAAAAAAAATCAGTTTTTTTTCCGCTAATGATTTTAACCTTTGCTTATATTATCTAGGATTTTTATTCAAGCCGGCGTTCCAAATCGCGAAACTATCGTGACGCTGATTTGGCATCATTTTCTGTTAAATAATGAAAACTCTACCTTTTTAGGATCCCAAAGCGCATTTTTAAAGCCTTCAAATTGATTTTTTTATCATAAATTATGTATTAGCTTCCTAGTGGGTGTCCATTAACAAATGGAGCCGCTATCACGGTTCGTATTCGCCGTAATGGCCTGTAATTACCGTCGTATGGTTTATATCAGTGGTCGGCAAACTGTGGGAGCTTATTTATAAATCCAACATTACATATAATTTTTTTTGCCAAATGGTTTATGTTCATATATCAAAGGACAATACGTTCATTTCCAACCAATCGTGGGCCGCCAATCATCTCCTAGAAGACCTACAATAAATTTCAATTATGGCAGTGATATACAATAAAAGTTCTATAAATCCAACATTACATATCAATTTTCTGCCAAATGGTTTTTGTTCATATATCGAACGATTACACATGCTACGTTCATTTCAACTAAGCAAATTGAATGTCCCATAACAAGCTTATTACGTGGCTGAAGTCGGATAAAAATTAACCGCAAAGTCCAAATAATTAATTATATTACATGCTTGAATTTCATCCCCCCGATTGTTTGAATATTTGAATTGGGCCGACCGCGTAATTTAATCAATGATCCGCAATGCAGACTTCTAACTCTTTTATGAATATTCGGTGTTCCCGAAGTATGCGAAGCAAGATGGCGGACATCGGAACGTAACATGGGTAACAGGTTAGGGTTAGGCGATAATTTTTTTCCAATTTTCCTTATTTTAGTCCTATTATCAGTTCGAAAACTAGCCAAGAGCCTCCCGTAGTATTTATACCTAAAATTATGGCCTAACCCTAACCTAGTACACATATTACATTCCGATGTCGGCCATCTTGGTTCGCATACTTCGGGAGCTCCGAATATTCTATCGCAAGGGCGGGGAAATTACGGCCGCGGGCCGGATCCGGCCCACTGAAGTATTTTATCCAACCCACTCGTGTCTGTTAAAATTGCAAATTTAGTTTTATGGAAACACATTTCTGTTGCAAATATCGATGATAATAACGTCATAATGACCCCAATTGTTACATTGTGCTTCTTTTTATTATATAAACGTCAGCCTAGTTGTCGAACTAGCTTTTGTAAATAAACTGTTTTTTATTCATCAGTTTCTCATATTAAGGTTTCGAGCCTCCGGCTCAGTAACCAAGTCTATTATCTGTGACTGACCCACTCCGTGAAGTAATTGGCCACTCTTGTGTCTATCGCTTCGTCTGTGAACTGCTTTATTAAACACGGGTTGGATCGTTTTGTTAATAGGTTGTTGTTGTTGTTCTTATTATTCATTTTACTCTGACTTCTAAAATTTTCAGTCGTTGAAGTTTCACCTAGTGGCGGTTGCGCGTTCGCGTTAGTTGATATCTGGTGGTTCGTCGACTGCGGTACGATACTTATTTATAGGAACACAATTTTATGACATCGTGACAACTGTTCTCCGCGTTTTATGACATCGTAGCGGCTGGTATCGGTAAGACTGGGTTAGATTGCATAACCGTACTACATCGTTTTTGATCTTCGTGTTCATATATTTGACCGCCGCTCTCTTGTATTGACTAAATCGACACGATTCTTTTGAATATTTTATGAATGAAATTTAAAAACATCGATCGCGTGTCTATTTTGGTTTTTCAATTATGGCGTTGCCAGGTATTGACGTAGACTGGATTATACCTGTGGAATTAATTCACTCATAACATGGCTCTGTAAAAGCAGCTATTCATTGATAAGAAGCTACTATTTAGATTTGATTGACAGGGGCCAAAATTAGAAGCGGACAAAATTAAACAAATATAGCAACGAGATGGCGATCGGAGACCGCCGACTTATCGATCTCACGAAAAGAAAATTACCTAATTAATTAATAACTCGCTGATTATAAAAAAAAATAAAATAAAAAACTTATTAATTAGTTAATAACTCGCTATTTATACGACATAATTCTTTCAAAATAGGCTTTTGGTCCGAGATATGATGAATGCACATGCAAAGTTTGGTGCCGATTTAACCTCGCTTTCGTGAGATATTGCGTGTGTCTCACAGACAGACAGACAAATACCTATCAACATAGTTACGATCAAGATCGATAAGTAATTGAAATATAAAATAAACAAACATACAATATTTCCGCCATTGACGCGGAGCCGAGAAAGACTAGAAAGTAAGTCATCGTGTCAGCGACACCTTGTTTGCTGAGTTGAAAATCAGATGACATCAGACATCATTATTAAATAAGAATTATATCATCATGACTTGCTGAACAAATCCAATTCAGAACTAAATATAGCGCGAGTCAGTTAGGGGAAAAAATGACTAAGTTAGAGGCAGAAGGGTATCCGCGTGCCAAGAGATGAAGTGTTAAAATATTTCACTCAAGTTCGGCGGGCCATATGAAATCGTTACGCGGGCTGTCATTAGCTCACGGGCCGCGGTTTGGAAACCACTCATTTGAAAAGACCGGAATCTTTTCTGTTTAGTCGCTGTCTACCCTGGTTGAGGCGATTGTCATTAGACTGTGAATTGATATTTTGAACCTGCTATGCCAACAGCGGCGTGGCCAAAGAGAAAGGGAAGCGCATTGAGGGTCGAAATCCCTTTTCTAAAATGTGAAAAAAGAGCATTTTTTTGTACCATACGTGGCAATTTTTTGTAGGTTAAAACGCTTTTTAGATCTTCTTCCGACCTCCTGCTGGGCACGCTATCTGATACCGTCCACCTTCCAGAAGCCTCCTTTTTGGAAATTTTAGAAGTCCTTTCCCCCTCACAATTTTCTGGCTTTTTAGACCCGCTCCCGGCCGCCTGCTTGACCCGGTCTAACCTGACAATCAGTAATTTTAGAAACAGTAATAATTAAGTCATTAGTGCCGCGCACATCATGAAATATTAATCACAGAGACCCGCTCAATCATTTTCCCACAGTTTATGAAATCGGGAAAATGAATTCGCCGCTTTAATGTCAATTCAGGTCGATAAATCGCAGCTTCGAAGTTTATTAATATTCATGGTTCGTTCAGGATAAAAGTTTATTAAGAGCGTTGCTCTTTTACCAGTACCGAACGCGAATTATATCCCCACAGTTTATGAAATCGGGAAAATAAATCCGTCGCTTTAATGACAATTCGGGTCGATAAATCGCGTCCTTTATAAATATTTATAGATTGTCTAGAAAAGATATTACTATTACTTATATCATAGCGTGCAAATTGCTATTGGGGTCGATACACAATAATAATACGCTGCCATTTGTTTGTATGAGCCACCTGTGCTTGTGTATATCGCGCTTTCAACATTTAAGTATATTGCGCAATGCTCAAATATATGGACACGGAGACCAAAGCGAAGCAACAGTAGTCTACCTTTCCTTTTTACCAGTACCGTCAGAAACTACAAATTTTCGCGTAGCAAGCAAGTAGCACGAGAGAGGTCGAAGAACCGCTACAAATAATTTGTATCGATTTTGAGAGGTCATCACATGGAACTGAGTATAAGAGTGAAAAACGAGTCACACAAAGCACACAGAAAATTTCAGCAACACAAAATTTTTCAAAGCAATTGGTCCAGTAGTTAATGAGAAAACGATTTTTTTTTCATACGATAACAGCAAGAAGGAAAACACCAACAACAACAAGAAAATAACAACAAATTGATCCGTGGTTTCATTTTGTGTCAAGAGAGAGAGCAATGCTTAATAGAACTAAGATCTGAAGCCCGAGCCGAGCCCGACCCAACGCGAAATTCGGGCCGGGTCGGGCCTGAAATGTCAATCATTACGTTCAGATCGGGTCGGGCTTCCCTATCGCTGATTTTTTTTATATAAATATATGTTTATAAAAAAAATATATACTAAAACTATATGTGGAATTCAAAGAACTTCTAAATAAAATATGAAATTTTGGGTTTGCTTCGGGCTCGTGCCTGCAAATTCAGTAATTAGTCGGACTCGGGACGGGTCGGCTTTAAAATGCCCACGGTCACGGGTCGGGCCGTGAATTTTTGGGTCCGATCTTACCTTTAATGCTACAATATAAGGCACAAAAGTCCAATGAGTAACCCAGCACCAGCAGATGACGCGACACTAAAATCCGTTACCGTAAAAACAAGATTCTAGCAAAACGACCGGCGCTCCGGAAGTATTCGTATCAAGATGACGCACAACTTAAACAACTCTAACCTGGTATACATACTATGTCCAGGTTGATGACGCACAACCTGAACAACCCTAACCTGGTATACATACTATGTTCAGGTTGTGCGCCATGTTGGTACGAATACTTCGGAAGCACCAAACGACCTATATGTACCATTCATTTCTAGCGAACGTCGTTGTTTACTGAACATAAGGATGCCACAATGTATCAGCGCAAAATCAGCGTTTTAGCGCTGTTTTGTTTTCAAGCAGATAAAACCCTGTTCACCTACATTTACTTATTTTACTCCAACATTTTGTTAATCCTACGAATAATATGCCACATCGCATCGTCGAACTTGTCCGACATCTTTCCCCACAAAGCTAGTGTTCACTGCTCAGCTACGTACAGATATGGATTGCTACAATAGTGCAACTTGATTTGAAAATTTGATTTGTGAAGCTATTTATTGGCGTTCGGGTGCTCCCGAAATATTTGTACCAAGATGGCACAAAACCTGAACATAGTATGTGTACCAGGTTGGGGTTGTTCAGGATGTGCGTCATCTTGATGATTTGAGCATTACTCTCTTGTTTTGATGGTCTAATGCAGGGGTCACCAAACTACGGCCCGCGGGCCGGATCCGGCCCGCGGCGTCATTTTATCCGGCCCGCAATAACACGCAAAAATGGCTTAATTTTTTTCCAAGGAAGATTTCCCCGAGCATCGTCTTCCTTGTTTATTTCGTAACATTGACCAATCAGCAAGATGCAAAAAAACGTGACGTAATAAAAAGCCTCTTCGCATCTCAGCTCAGATAACTTTTGTCATCCTGACAGATTTCCAGTCGTGGTTGTAAACAATACTTCGTTTTTGCGACTTTGAATGCTATTCGTTAGTTTTTGATTGTGTTTCGGAAATTTAAGTATGAATCGAATAAGTCAACTATCATTTGCATCCTTAGGAGTTGTAGTTTTAATAGTAGTAAAAAAAAATTAGTCTAGAAATAGCTGTGAAAAATAGGCTAAAATTCTCTACCGGTACGCAACGTTTTCTGCGAAAGATGCACTTGTATACTCCTGGCGCGTGCTTTCGACGAAACTGTTTACGTTTCTTGTGCTAAAATAAATGTTGAATGTGCATTTTGCGCTAACAGTACTATAATCCCTCGCGTACTGCTCCAATTTCATAAGTCACACTAACTTTTGTACTGCTCAAATGCGGATATTCATGTAGTACGCTGGAGTTGTGCATGATAGTTTAATTTGCACTACGTATAAAAGGGGGAAGGCGGAATTTTTAAAAGCGTCGAAAGCTGAGAAATGTATGCGCTAATGAAAAAAATCAAA
This sequence comes from Styela clava, assembly GCF_013122585.1. Lineage (NCBI taxonomy): Eukaryota > Metazoa > Chordata > Ascidiacea > Stolidobranchia > Styelidae > Styela > Styela clava. The sequence continues at coordinate 2,160,501 of NW_024102829.1, read as the reverse complement.
TACCAGATATGTTGTTTATTTTATCTAAATTATGTCCAAATTTCATGGAATTCCAAGCTACAGCAGGCAGTCCGTAGTCATTTTTAGCAGTAGCAGTATTCCAACACGGCGTAACAGTACTTAGCAGACGTGAAGCGTACATTATTTTGGCGCGAAATAGTCGATTTTGTAACATTCCTAATTCATGACAGCAACGTTTTGATAACAGCTAAACTCAGGATAGTTGTCTAGATATAGAAATCTTGTATATTTTGTTTTCCTAGAATGTTTTTGATCTATATTCTGCGATATAGATAGAATTAAATATTCAAGTCTTCAGAAATGTAGAATATATATTGTTAAATAAATTGGATGAATTTCCCAAATTTTGTGAATTTATTTTATTGCATTGACAAAAATAAATATTCATCTGGCCCGTTTCAACCCAGTTTGAGTCATACCCGGCCCGCGGTCAAAAAAGTTTGGTGACCCCTGGTCTAATGGTACTGACAGAAAAGTTGCAATGGTCTATCTTTTCCTAGAAAGCCATAAATATTAATAAAATTTGAAGCTGCAATTTATCGACCCGAATTGGCATAAAAGCGCGGATTCATTTTCATAAACTGTGGCGGAACGATTGAACGGGTCTCAGTGATTAATATTCCATGATGTGTTCAGTATTATCATGTTGTTGTTGTTTATATTTTTTATATTATTCTCTGCACCCACCAGGGGCTCCATGTTTTGCCCCAATTTTTACACTGGTAAGTTCATAGAAAATATGAATAAAATGTAAATAACAGTAACAACAATTAGTCATTAGTACCTCACACAACGTGAAATATTAATCACAGAGACCCGTTCAATCACTTCCCCACAGTTTATAAAATCGGGGAAATGAATCCGCCGCTTTAATGTCAATTCAGATCGATAAATCGCAGCTTCGAAGTTTATTAATATTCATGGTCGTCTGGGAAAAGATTTAACATAGCTTGCAACTCTTTTATCATTACAGACACACTATTAAAAATGGGACGATGCTCAGATATACGGACACGAACGCCAATGAAAAAGCTCTAAATTTAGTTTTTAAATCAAGTTTCATCACTCTAGCAATCCATATCTGTACGTTGCTTAGTAGTGAGCACCAACTTTACTGGAAAGATGTCGGATTGGTTCGACGAAGCGCGCTGGCGTAATACTTGTAGAACTACCAAAATGTTGGGGCAATATAAGTAAGTAGGGTAAGACTAATAAACTCATTGAAAATATGAAAAAATGTGAACAACAGTAAAAAAAAATTAGTCATTAGTGCCGCACACATCATAATATATTAATCACAGAGACTCGTTCAATCATTTCCCCACAGTTTATAAAATCGGGAAAATGAATCCGCGCTTTAATGTCAATTCAGATCGATAAATCGCATCTTTAAAGTTTATTAATATTTATGGCTCGTTTAGGAAAAGAGTTTATTTTGCGCGTCGCTCTTCTATCAGTGCGGACACAAAATAAATAGGAGAGTGATGCTCACATATATTGACACGAAGACTAAAGCGAAGCCGTACCGGTAACGTCAAAAAACTTCAGACTTTCGCGTATGGCGAGCGAGATAGAGATACCGCTATAAATAACTTGTATTAATTTTTAAGAGCTCTTCATACAAAATTTCGTGGTGAAAAACAAATGTCATAGAGCCCCCAGAAAGTTTTGAAATGAATAAACTACTAAATATGAAGAAGAAATTGATATAGTAGTAAATGAGAAAAATGGCGCCTATGGCAATGTCTAAAATTGCGCCCTCTCGATAGTTGTTTGAACAATTTATACCGACTGTTATTGAAATGAGATACTTGTACGTTATTATTTGAGTGAAAATACAAGTTTCAGTTATTACCAATTTGAAATTATTTTATTGAAACGTTTTATGATTAATACTCTTTGCTGTTTTTGCGCCCCTGTTCAAACGGCGCCCATGGCACGAGTCATCGTTGATACACCTTAGATACGCCACTGCTTATACGCTGTCATTCGTTTGTATGAGTCCCCTATGCTGTATACCTCGCTTTAAGATTTAAGCGTTTTGCGCCAGACAATTTAAAACCAACCTTTAATATGTCTGCATGTAATATGTCTACAAAATCACGTAGTGGAAAGAAAATGCGAGGGTTGCTCAAAAAAAACTCTGATTCGCAAATCAATCACATTATCGCGGCACCCAGCTAAGTATTCTATTCAGCACTCTACTAAATTGAATACCAAAAATATCAAAAAAAAATTTTAAATTCCTAAATTATTAGTTTATCTTTCTGAAATGACTTTATAATTGAATATATTAAAAGGTAAGTTTGAAAAGCAGCAAACTATTGCGTTCTACTTTCAAATCGATATGAACTTGACTAAATTGGCAAATTATACAGTTCTTCGGCGCCACCTGGTGTTGGTTCATAAAATTTTTAATCTTACGTTAGAGGGCGCTAGCGAACAATTTGCGTTTTTATAGAATACGATCGAGTATTTGACTGATCGAAAGCATACTGATATGAAAACATCTGACTAACACTTGACTTTTATTTTTGAATTAGGCGTTCCGGCCGCGAGAGACCGTGGTTTACAAAAAAAAAAAACAGAAGTTGCCTCATCAACACGACACATACTGTACTAAACTCTTGCAATGACGATTCAAAGAACTAAATAAAATATAAAATTTCGGGTTCGCTCCGGGCTCAGGCCTGTAAATCCAGTTAATTAGTCGGGTTCGGGCTGAGTCGGGTTTAATGCCCACAGACCTGAGTCGGGTTGGAATTTTTAGACCCGATCTTACCTCTACGGCGGTGTGGCGCATCGTGCTAAGCTTTAGGAATACGCTCCCAACCGCATCTCTGATTACCCTTCGTGGGTTCGCAAGTTCGAATCCCATGCGGGATGGTTATGTATGAGAGGATTGCTGGACTCCTCGCCGTTGTAGGGTGGTTCACGTAACCGCTGGTCATGCTTCCGAAAACAAATAACTAACTAATCCCATACCCGACCTGGACTGGTAACCGGACGAGGGGTCGTGGTTCGCCATATGGTTAAGCCGTCTTATCGGCTTTCCTCTCCTCCGGGATAAACAAATATGTAAATTCTTCCTCCTATCGCGAATCCAATTTGTAATTTAGTTTCGGTCTACACAATGACGTCATGGGCGAAATGGTGATGTGGTTTGAATTCAAGATATTAAACTTGAAAGTTCTTAGGCATCTATTATGAATTGTACACTTACCATAATTAATATCCGAGCTTTCTCAGGTTGAACAATTCCAGAGAAAAACAGCGCGTAAATCCACAAATAGTACTTATCAATACTTATCTCCTACTCCGTTCAAGTGAACCGTCACTTAAGTCAACACATCTAGTCTACAAATTGCAATCAATGAAATCATGAAATTTTTAATCAGGAATCAGAAACAAATGGACGCGACATTGAACAATAAATCAGTTTTATGTCATATAATGATGAACTGAATGAGATTGGGATTATTAGAGTAAAACGTCCTAATTCAAAAGAATGACGTCATTAGTACGAAAATATGACATCATAATGCTCCTTGTAAGCGCGTAGTATTAAATGACTTACTCTGATAACCCCTAAATAATGATAATTTGCCACAGTGAACATCACAGCTCACTTCAGTTTTACAACAAAATCAAAACAGTGGTATTCTCAATAAGCGCAAAAATGAAAAAAAATTGCAACAAATTCAAGGAGGCATGACACAAAAAGCTGACGTCACCACTATTAAACTATTAATAAGACATCACATCCTTGGCTACTTTCGAAGTATGTGAACCAAGATGGCGGACACCGGAAAGTAATATGTGTATAAGGTTAGGGTTAGGCCATAATTTTATTCTAATTTTCCTTATTTTAATTCTATTACGAGTTCGGGAAATACCCAAGTAGACTCCTGTAGTATTTGTACCTGAAATTATGGTAATAACCTTAACCTGGTAAATATACTACGTCCCGGTGTCCGCCACATCTTTCGGGAGTATCCATTCTTGTACTGTGGCGTAAATTCACCACTTTTTTATCATTCAAATCAGAGCTATGCAACCTGCGGTCCGCAGGCCAAATACGACTTACAAGAAAAAAATGTGCAGCCCGTGGAGAAGTGCTAATTTTGAATAATGTGCGGCACGCGAAACTAGTTTATAATTTAGCGCGTGCGAGTAATTCCAATAATTTTGCGTTGCAAAGCCTATACCAGAGTACAATACCTGAGCTTGTGCAAAGCAAACAACGCATGTCATAAGATTAATAATGATATCAAGCCCATGTTAAATGAAAGATCGTCCCCCGCTTTCACCCAGTTATTTGTATCCGGGCCTCCTGTAAGGTTGCACACCCCTGATTTAAATCGCCCCCATCTCACTAATATTATACCCACACTTTCCATAAACCCCTACATATCTCGAATGACAAACTGGGTTCTGAAACGCGCTAGAATGCACTTTACAGCGCATTTAACTCTTACTGTCTCCCCAATTATCCGAGACTGAACCAAATAACCGTAAACTTAATCTATTCTCATCTTTCTTGATTTAGTTTAATTATTTATAAACGGCGCCAACATAGCACTTTACTAGCTAGATAAGTATCAGTGTAAAGTATCTAGTCTAGGGAAATAATTTATTGGACGTATAGATAATAGAACCAGATTCGGAGTCAAAATTTTCAGAATCCGGAGGAAATTAAGAGACCGAAGTCAATTTTCAGACCCAGGGATGTGAGTTCTAGTCGAATTTAAGGTGCTCTTAGAGCATTCTTACCAAGATGGTGCACAGCCTGAACATAGTATGTGTACCGAGTTAGGGTTGTTCAGGTTGTGCGTCATCTTGGTACGAATACCTCCGGAGCGCCGAATTTAATGCCAACAATGATGAGATGAGATGTAAGCTAAAGAAGTATCAGCGTTTTTGATGACCCGAAGGAAGTCGGAGTCAAGTTTTTGAAACCAGATTGGGCGCCTGATCCGGAGTCAAAAATCTTTCAAATCCGAATTATAATCTGAGTGTGAGTCAAAATTAATGTCTGAAACCGGATTAAAGAGCAAGTTTAGGAGACAATTTTTTTTCAAAAAGACCCCTAAAATCGAAGTTGGAGTATGAGTCAACTTTTGAAAAACCGGATAAAGAAACTTGCAGTCAATTTTTTTTTAAATCCGACATCAAAAACCGGATTTGAGAGTCATAGCCAAATGGAAATATTTTCTCCAGCTCGGTGCTCCAAAAGACCCGTCGTATGGGACTAAATAACCGGATCCGACTCCCCACTCCAGACTGACACAAACCTCACTCCGGATTTAGACTCCTACGTCAACATCAACTCTGTATTTGTATATCTTTGCACAAACCCACGCCGCATTTAACACCAACCCTTCCCCAATTATCGTCAACTGAACCAAATAACCGTAAACTTAATCTATTCTCATCTTTCCTGATTTAGTTTAATTATTTATAAACGGCGACAACATAGCACTTTACCAACTAGATGAGTAGATATGTGTGTTTAAATCTAACAGCACTCTGCGAGTTGGAAAAATTTCAAACTACCACAAGAAAATATTTGAACTTCCAAGAACCGGAAATCGAAGTCCAAATTTTGAACTTAAATTAAGATAGGCAAACGCAAATGTCTTTGTTGCCTCGCCTAAAGAGACAAGATGGAAACATTATTTTGCAACCTGAAACAAGAGCCAGAATAGAAATTATTGTTTACATGAAATCGGTTAAAGTAAAGCCGACGGAATGGCAGTATTTTTCTTCACATGAATATTACTCAAAAGTAAAAGTCAACTTCTTGTCACAGAACCGAATTTCTCTCAACCGGAAAAAATCGGAATTGGAAAATCGGAGATAGATAACACTTTTTTCAAACCTCCGTCCCTCCCAAGTCTCCCGTCCCCCGTCCCACCCTTAATTATCGCAGACTAAACCGAATAGCGTGTGAGCCGGCGTCAGAATTATTATTAACAGGGAATGGCTTCAAAATCGAAGTAAAAGTCAACTTCTTGAAGTCAAGAATCAAATTTTTTAAAACCGGAAAATATCGGGTTAGATAACACTTTATTTCAGAAGACCATATCCACCCCAAAAATATTTGCAGACAGAACCGAATAGCGTAAACTAATATAAACTTTTCGACCCATCGGTGACCCAAAGTCGTATTACCGCCGAGACTGAACCAAATAACTGTAAACCTAATCTGTTCTCATCTTTCCTGATTTAGTTTAATTATTTATAAACGGCGCTAACTTTGCGCATTAGTAACTAGATAAGTATCTGTGTGTGTGCAACTAGCAGGACTCTTATGGCGAAGCACGTCGGAGTCAAGTTTTTTAAACCAGATCATGCGCCAAATTCGGAGTCAAAAATTTTTGAAATCCGTTCCAAAAATCAATTTGAAGTCGATTTTTTTAAAACGGAACCAAAAAATAATAATAAAGAAACTTCGAGTCAAGTTTTGATTTAGTTAAATTATAAATAAACGGCGCTAACATAGCACTTTGATAACTAGATAAATATCAGTATGTGTTGAACTAGCAGGACAATTTTTTTTTAAATAATCAGATTCGAAGTCATGTATTTTTGTATCCGGAGCAAAAAGTAGGGTCCGGAGTCAATTTTAAAAACCGAAGATGTAGATTTGGCTAAAGAGACAAAGATGAGTCATTTTATTGCCAGTCAAAGAGTCAACTTTTTCAAATCCAAAGAAATTTCGAAGCTGAGGATTGGTAATAGACTTTTTTCAAAACACCAAGCATGCCTGAATACTTAAACATGATCTGTTCTCATATTCCCTTATTTACTTTAATTATTTATAATCCTTTGCCTCACTGACAACTTCGTTGATTTATTAACTAGTCGAGTATGAATATTTAACTGGGAATTATGTAGTTTTGTAAAATTTCACTTATAGCAGCGGTTCTAAAACTTCTGAAGCCACGCCCCCGTTTCAAAATTTGTCATGTCTCGCGTCCCACCTCAAAAATAACTACCTAACAATAAGCTACAAATAACACATGGTAATGCGAACGTTTTATCCAAAAACACGTTAAAAGTACGTGGATGGAGCGTGAATATACAAAATAAGTCGATCAAGACCAAATCTAACAAATATTCAAATTTTTGATGAGCCCCCCTACCACCCCCCCCCCCCCCCCCCCCCTTCCAAAAAAAAAGTATTTTGTCAGCGCAGAAAAAAAAAGGCAACACTGGTAACTTGTCCATTGCTTTGTTTAGGGGGAAGAGCTCAAAACGCCCAGTACAGTCAGTCATTAGTTTATTTTTACGGTTCCATTACATTTGAACCCACGTACATTTGAACCCACGACGATTGCACCGGCATACTATTGCACCTATAGAAATTTTTGTTGTTTTACGGATATTGGAACCCATACTAACCCTAACCCATGGGTTTTGTACCCGCATATAGATTGAACCCCCGAATATACACATGGGTTCAAATGTACGTGGGTTCAAATGTACGTGGGTTCAAATGTACGGTCACCTATTTTTACATATGCCGAAAGTGTAATTAATCCGAATTAATCTATTAGTCATGGTTAGAAGCAAACTAAAGACCATTTCCCGCTACAGTAAGCATGATTCTGCCCGACTGGAGAACTGAAAAATTAGAATATCGGTTAGAAACCGAAGACTTATCGATCGAAGGTTGGGGGATCCCCCAAAACAGTGGTCTTACTCCATAGTGACACCGTGTATCCCATCACTAATTAATTAATTACTCGCTAATTATAAGACATACTCCATCCAAAATCAATAGGCTTCTGATCCGAGCTATGATGAATGCACATGCAAAATTTGGAGCAGATTCAACCCCGCTTTCTTGAGATATCGCGTGCATCTAACACATAGACATACAGACAAACAGACATACAAATACCTATCAACATACTTACCGATCTTAAGATCGATAAGGAAAAAGAGGCGACTCCTATTCACCATATAGTATCTTATAACTAACCTAGGTATACGGATAACCGGATCCGACGCCTGGTTGACAAAATTGACTCCGGATTGATTTGATCATATAACAGCACAAATAATAACAGAATCTACCACTGATGATTAGCAGCAATGACCACTTTACGCTTCAATAAACTTTATTCTGCCTGACTGGACGGTCGATTTCATTAATTTCCAAAAATTATTAGGAACGGCTAAAAAATTATTTGATATGTTCAACCGATTTAAAAGAGCGATGCTCAAATATATGGACACGAAACCCAAAACAGAGTTTCTATAAATGAATGAACAAATCAATGAATAATAAACTAAGTTTCCGTGTTTTGTTGAATCTGCAATTGGTTAGTGATATGCACTACTCGTACTCAAATGAATAAGCTTTCTCGTCTGAGAAGGGCTGATTTAATTAATACCTGCAATAGCTAAGATAACCAACTCGATTAACTCCGACATATAGCGTAATCTTTCATTTGAAGTAGATGAATAAGACCGATTTCTAAATAAATTTATTATTTTCAAACTCTTCTTAAAGCGTCCTAACTGAAACTGAAAATATTAGGTACAGTCACAGACAAACAGAAGCGCGAGTCAAATTGCCATCCCAACCTAGAACATCGAATCTTATTTATCTTGAAGCAAATCTATTATAAATCCTTTTGGCGCAAACAGCACCGTCTCATGTTCACAGCTCATTAACAAAATCGGCAAAAAAATCATCGATCTGTTGATGTCTGAACCTGATACAAATTTGAGATATTTTGTCATATTTAGTCAAAAAAATATGACAGTATTTTGGTAACAGTGGTGATTTGTTACATAAACTAAGAAACATGGGTTCGAATCCCGACGCCGACATGAATACTCCTTGTTCAATTCAAATCCAATTGTTCGATCAATACCAAAAGAAATTTGCCCCAAATAAATTGTAAATAAGCACGAACAGGGGCGTACACAAGAATGGGTTTGGTTCTGTGGGTCTAACCCCTCTCTTGAGATATAAAAAAAGGCGTTTTTTTGCATCATACATGGCAATGTTTTGTAGCTTGCACTTATTTACAGTTTAAACCAGAGGTGACGAACCTGCATCCCGCCAAAGAATTTTGTGCTACCCGCGAAGTATCCTGGCATTTCAGTGTATGTTTTGCGTAAAGATATAATTCTTTAAAGACTGTACAGAGTAAACGTGGGCGCCAGTAATATTTATATCAGGGCGATCTAAGGTTGCGAGGTTGGCGGGCCGCAAAAGCTTTTGAGGATGTCCTGCGGGCTGCAGTCGGAGGGAATCCAAAAATGATCAAAACATCGCGAGTTTACTCACTTTACATATATTTAGAAAAGAGAGTTCATAGTTATAAACAGTTTTTAAAGAAGATATCTCGCGCTACCCATCTCATGGTCCTGCCTACACAAGACCACATGCGGCCCGCGGTTTGGACCACCCTGATTTATATTACTGGCAACGCTATTTCCAATTGGCTACATTTTTTTTTTGTGAAATCATCGATAACATCCTTAACAATTAATCAAAATAACCGTTGTCCCAGTATAGTTACGCTGTCTTATCGGAAACGTATAACGTTTAATGAAGAAGGAGTAAACTTACTTTGTGAAAATGTAATGTCTTGATCCATGCAATTAGGCAAGCCACTTGCGAAAAATCATGTTTTTTACTGTTCTGTTATGTTGTCGGGTAATGACTTTGCAGTATTCCATTGACGACCAATACCAGTCTATTTATAATACCATGTTTTATTAATTTAATTGTGTGTTTAATGTAACGGCGGTTGCGTCGACAAAGTGAGAACATTACTATGAAATATCACGGCAATCCATGGCCATAAAAAAATGTTCAAAGTGCACTATTATGCACGAGCGAACGGAATAAGCGTAAAAACAACATTTGATAAGTTCAAATCTAATTTTTAGAAACCATTGCCATTAACACAAATAAAATTACGTAAATTCTTCATGAATTATTTATTGTCCTGAGACCGGGGAATCCCCTGGGAAAGTACATACTATAAATTAATTTCTAATCATTACGGGAAATCACCAACATCAATGTCAGTTTGTCTTTTAGCATTTCAACAGCATACACCAGCGGTTCCCGGTCTGAGGCCCGTGGCTCCACAAGGGAGGCACAAAACAGAGTTAAAGGGGGTAGAATTCTAGGCGCAAAAAGTGATTTCCATCTTTTCCCTTAACAAGAAAATTTCTCGTTTTACCCAGTTTCATTGCTTGATAAAGTTATATAAAAGCGTCTTCACACTTTGTTGAGCATTCATTGTTGGAACATAATGGGATTTAGAATCTACCAATCAAAATACCAACACGAATATCACTGGAATGATAAACAGAGAACCAATAGTGATAAAAGTCTCCGGAAGGGGGCCACAACCCATGAAAGGTTGGGAACTCCCGGCATACACTATAAATATATATATAACCAAACCCAATAAAAACAACTGGACTATATAACTTGGTATATACAGTAGCGTATCTACGTAAAATGGCTCCAATGGCAACGTCAGAAAATGAGCCCCCTTGATAGTTGTTTGACAATTTATAATGGCTATTATTGAATTGAGATACTTGTACGTTATTGTGTGAGTAGAAATACGAGTTTCTGCTGTTCCCAATTTAAGATTAGTTTATTAAAACTTTCCCTGACTAATACTTTTCGTCGTTTTTGCGCCCCTGTTCAAACGGCGCACATGGCACGAGCCATGGCTGCCACACCCTAGATACGCCACTAGGGGATCCGTGAGTCTAAAAAAAAAATTAAAATTGCAAGGGGAATTCATCGATACCATGTATTGTTTTGTCCCTCACACATGTATTAAATGAAATAAAAATATATAAACAATTACTGATTAAAACAGAACAAACCTGATTAAAATATATTGAGAACTTCATAATAAAATTGAAATTGTTAAAGGAACACCCGTATATTATAATGATATGCAAATCAGGTTTAATTGAACTCTTCAGTAAATTCGCTTTTCGTTTTCGGAAATATGGTCTTTAAACTAATAATAGTATATTGATAATTAGGTTCAAATACTGTTTTCTCCTGCTCATATCATTAATAATTGAACGTTATAAGCGTGGGAAATCCCCGGGGAAAACACAGACATTGATGTGGTAGAAATTAAATACAAAACGGGGAATCCCCCGGGACGATACTTTTAGAATATACATAGCAATAATTGACTTTGATTGAGCCGACTTGCTAAGTGTGGACGGTGTGTGTGCAACAGTTTTTCTTCAAAAACCATTTTAGTCTTCTTGAAGCAAGGTCTTGAATCTTTGACTAATACTACAAAGATTTGATCAGAACACCTTTTCTCAGCATTATCCTGTTGTCTGCTGCCATTTGTTGTTCAATCTATGCAGTGCTTAAATCTGCAGTACTCTTTAACCTCTCTTTTATGTTTGTATTGGCCTCAATTAGTAATGAATATTGAAACTTACTTAATCAATTTCATTAGAATAACATGTGAAAACAGTTTCATTCTCAATATTTTTATACATAGGGCTCCAAAATGGCACAACCTAATAATATCTATACAGTGGTGGAATTTAATGTTTTTTTAAGCCGGTTTCATCACAAAAGTCATATTTTTTAGCCGGTTCTGTTACAAAAGTCATGTCTTCTTCCAGTAATGCTAACCGGTTCGCTGATCTAATAAAATTCTGTGAGACGGTTCTATAGAACCGGTGCGAACCGGCTGAATCCCTATACGCCATATACCTAATATAACCGTTCCGCTGGCGTTGAAAGTTTACAAACCACTGCATACTAGATTATTATTTATACATTATATGCATAAAACAGGCAGTAACACACTAGCTATATACACATCGTATATAGAGTTTCGCATTGGAGCAAGGCGTTGGTGAAATTTTGGTACTCCTGAAGTATGTGAACCAAGATGGCGGACACCGGAACGCAGTATGTGTATCAAGTTAGGGTTAGGCCATAATTTCATTCCAATTTCTTTATTTAGTTCTATTACGAGTTCGGAGACTAGCCATGTGACGCCCGTTGTATTTGTACCTGAAAGTATGGCCTAACCCTAACCTGATACAGACACTACGTTCCGGTGTACGCCATCTTGGTTCACCGAAATTTTGGGGCTATACCCGCCTTCTCGTATCATAGCGGGGTTGAACAAATCATTTTACTTATTTATCTATTTCTAGTCATCGTCCTGATGAAGTTTTCTCACTACAGAGGGTTCCTTACCAATATGGAAACGTAATTTTAATGCAAACTATACCTCAATATATTCCGGTATGTTCCCTTTATCTCCTCGGCTCATAGATCCATCTTGATCGCTTTCAGACGCCATGACAGCGGCGGTTGTTTCTTGGTTCATAATCCAAATATTTATCACTCTATTCCAGTCTTTGGGTTTATTTATATTTTACAGAAATACTTAGTAAATCCTGTTGTCAATTAAAAGCATTTTTCTGTGTCATACAGTGCAATTTTCGTATATAAATTATCACTCTATTTCACTCTTTTGCGTTTTTTTTTATAATTTACAGAGATAAATAGTAGGCTACATTCTGTTGCCAAATCAAAATATTTTGTAGTTTCTAAGGAGTGTTTTGCTCAGAATAATGGGCCTTAACATGCGGTATCTCACAAGTACTCTGCTACCAGATTTTAGGGAAAAACTTGAATCTTTTTGGGTCATCATAGCGTTTTTTTTTTCTGGGGCGTACCCAGAGATTTCCGACCCTCACCCAAGGATCCCATGAGTGTGCCCCAGGAGTCGTCGACATGAGGAACAACAAATTCCAGATTCAACAGGATTAGTAAAAGTTCTTATAACTTGATAACGCTGACGCAATTTATTATAAACTCGTTAAAATGATCCACAGGGATTTGGAAATCGATTTAATTGACTAAAACCGCTACAACGTGAATTGAGAAAACTTTTTTGATACGGACTTGACTTTCAAGAACGTTATTTTTCTGTTACAGCATCACCTAACGATTTATTGGACGGATCGTTTGCCTATTATGTGGTTGTTGTCGATGCTTTTCTTCTTATTGTTACGCTTACGCTTTTCTCATAAACTACTGGACGAGTTACTTTGACATTTTCAGTGGTTAAAGTTAGATTGTATTTTTTCTTAAAGAGCTATTACTTTCATCTGTTTCTAAATTTTCTATGAATCCTATCATCAATTTTTCGCTATATTTTTATATTATATCCGTCAGTTTTTGATCCACCAAGTGTGGCTGCCGTGAAAGTATAAATACGACGCATATTAATACAATTCTAAAAAATATAATATCTCTCTGGTTCATATCCCCAACTTACCACCACACAGAGGACGAAATAAATTGAATAGGCCGCACTGAACAATAACGATTGCGCTCTTTTTAAAACACTATTTTTTACATATTGTTAGAAAGCTTATACAGTGTTTTGGAGTCAAGGTATAATTAAATATAACACGAAAAATAATTTTTGGACCAAACTAGCTTTTCCTGCATAGCTACACTATAAACATCCAGATATTTTCAAGTAACATATCCAATCCTGCTCAGTACAAATACAGTGAGCAAAATTTTTAGAGTATTTTGCACCGTCCCTACATAAAACGTCACAGCAGCTGCCTTGCCAAATGCAAACAACACTGCCTTAGCTTTTGGAGTTCAAATTGACTAAATCCTGAGAGCCAGTAAGCTATAGCCATCTGGGCATTTTCTAGTTGCATATCCAACCCAGTACTCATACAGTGGGTGACATTTTTTAAGGCATTTTACACCGCCCTTACATAAAACGCCACACCAGTTACCTGTGTTTGCAAGCCTTGTCGAATGCAAACACACCCTGCCTTCGCTTATCGTGTTTAAATCGACTAAATAGAAAGTCGAAGTACAGGTACACCTCGTACAGTTTTAGAAGCCGAGTATAAATGTTTACAACTCATAGTGATTACTTATCAGTAGGGCTTGGCATATCGAATCGAATAGTAAATTATTCGAATCGGTTCAGAGCAAAATGTCAAATCGCCGCCATCTTTTTTTTCTTTCTATCAATGGTCGAGGTGAATTCTACAATTTTTTTAACTGAAGTCCTATTTTTTCAACGCAATTCTGACATATGACTATTTTCTGTAGTGAGTTATTGATAAAACGTGTTTCTTATTGTGTGTGAACGCTCAGCAATCTGTCTGAGTGATGTATTCTATGTTTTCAGTAATTAATTTATTGACAGGACCAATTACAATAAAAAAGTCTTATACAATTAAATATATCCCAAGTATTCGAGATTCGATCCTGAAATCATCAGGTATCCAAAAATGCCAAGCCTTACTTATCAGTCGAAGATATACTTATTAATAAGCCTCGCAAAATTCACTCGCCGTTTTGCAGAACTTGTCGAATAAAAACAACACCCTGCTTTCGTCCTCGAAGCTTAAATCGACTAAATTCTAAGCAACATTGCCAGTAGACGTTATACAGTTTAGATCAGACATCCCATGGGATTTGCATTAACAGGCTATTCTATACAATGACTCGTTAAGTACCTTAAGAATAACCTTGGCAGCGATTCCCTTGGGTATTTGGATCAGTATATACGAAGCAGAGTTCGAAGTCGGGCCAAGTCAGGTTAGGTTTGAATTTAATTCGACTCTTATTTACCGCATTTCGCTCTGAATAATACCTTGCAAAAGCCCTGCTGCGTGATACTGGTTAAGTTGTATTTCATTTATGGCATATGTTAACTGTTCTATATTATACTGCTGAAATAACGATGTTATTTGGGACCTCCTGAAGTATGCGCACCAAGATGGCGCACAAACCTGAACTCAGGTTGTGTACCAGGTTAAGATTCAGGTTGTGCAACATCTTGGTGCGCATACTTCAGGAGCATCGTTATTTGAATAAAAAGTGCCAAGGCGTAACAAGTATGCGGGTCTTTAATGATGATACATGGCATATTGGTTGTTGTTGTTGTTATACGTTTTAATGGCGTTTATAACTCCAGTGGTCTTTTGCGCCTTTAATCAATTCGAATTTGAAAATACTATACTAACATATGATATAATATTTATAAATAAATAATTATACAATTAAATCAATTACAATAAGTATATAATCCTGAATATTCCTGCCCACAGACAAAACAAATTCGATAACAGTGTCAATAATGTCCATGTTACTAAGCACTTCTTCCAAAGTCATTTCCAATTTGAGTTTCTGGCTTTGCTCATGACTGGTATATCGTTGACAATGCAATAGCTATAGTGGGCTACGGTCTCGGGTACAACAACACTGTTCGCAAAATCCGTCAGAATGACAGTCAATTTTATGTAAATGTGCATTCAGTGCGCAATGATCAGTTTGCAGTCGGAATAAAAAAACTTGATATTTACGTGATAAAGTTTTCTAGTCGTGACATCGTGGTAGGATGAAATTTTCTCTAAGTGTTCGATACGGAACCACAGGGTTCCGTGAGATAAATCTGGGAATTCCGCGAGCTATTCGTATACTTATCAAAATACTGACTTGGCTAATTTTGCCACTGTCCAAGTACGCAATAACGGCATTAATGGAATTTGACAACGCCGGGTCGAAACGTGGCAATAAACGGTAATTCAAATATCATTATCTATAAGTTCCAATAGATGATGCCGTATTTCAATTAAAGCCTTGTTTTCGCATTTCAACACTACTTTATCAATATGTATATACAAATAGCACTCTCGCACACCTTGTCAGGTCCCTCTCAGTCGGGGTGACCACTGTATTCGGCGGCGAGGATAACTACATTTATGCGTCGGTAAACATAAATATTTAGAACAAAAAAACTCTAATACTCACCGCCGAAGACTTGTCCTCTTTTTCCTTCGACTTTGCAGCGTGTTGTGTGCTCAGCATATTGCTCAAGTAGACTCGAGATGACGCCCGAGAGTTTCCAAAGGCCTTTCGCAGTCGGAGAGTAATAAACAGCTTAGTAATTCCTAATTAATTAATCAAAGTAATTAATGACTTGATTGAAGGTACTATAAAAAAATTGTAAAGTTAAAGTACGTTCTAAATTGTAAACAAATAAATAATTGACAAGGAGCGTACGTGACTCCTTGCCCAGACACTTGTTCAAGGTGGCTTAATAGTAAACAAATGCCCAGCCAGCCAAGTATATATGTGATTTACTGTTTAAAGCTATTCGCTGTCAAGTAATATTTTGATTATTACGAATCTCTGTAAATGTTGACATATAACTAGGGCTGGGCATTTTCATATACTTGATGATTTTAGAGCCGAATGTATTATTTTTTTCGAATCGAATCTGGAACACTTAGAAGATATGTAATTGTATTATGGAATTCATTTATTGTGATGGGTCCTTTAGGTACTTAAATTACTCAAACAGTTGAGTACGCTGAGTGTTCACACACAATGGGAAACATGGCTTCAATAAAAAAAAAAAATGAGGTATCCAGCTCCATTTTTGGAGAACAAAAAAAGAACAAGATGGTGGCAATTCGAAATTTTTTTCTGAACCAGTTTGAATAATTTACTCTTCGAATATGCGAATTGAAATATCTAGGCATGGGAATAATACGGCGAATAACGGCCCTATCGTACGTCTGTCAGTCCAGATTGGGTATGGAAATAGCCGGTGACTTATTTATACGTGAAAATTCTTCATAATTATCTTGGGAAAACAAAGGCATTAAAATACGGCTAACCACCCTGGTCACTCGCTCGATCACCGATCTAAGTTGAGAATAAGTTAATGGCTTTCAAATAAATCGATTTTTTTCATATATATATATGCCGGGGAGGGAATGGAGAGGGTATATTGGAGACCAATATACATACATTCATTATGAGGTTACTGCCTTTCCTGCTAAATATGAAATAATATGCTATGAATATCGAAATTACAGTAAGGCCCTACTTGCCACACCGCTTCTCTAGCACGTAGCTTGAAACTACTCTAAAATACCTCCTTGCAAAGATCTGAAAACTTTAAAAACGATATTAGGGGCTCCCGAAGTATGCGAACCAAGATGTCGGACATCGGAATGTAATATGTGTATAGGTTAGGGTTAGGCCATAATTTTAGGTATAAATACTACGGGAGGCTCTTGGCTAGTCTTCGAACTGATAATAGGACTAAAATAAGGAAAATTGGAAAGAAATTATCGCCTAACCCTAACCTGTTACCCATGTTACGTTCCGATGTCCGCCATCTTGGTTCGCATACTTCGGGAGCACCCGATATTACTTATATGGGAATCTATTGTGCTACCAAAATGATTTCATTTCTCTTTAAAAAACAGCCACCTTTTCAAGAGTGACTCCATGTCTGATGCAGCATTCGCAGAGAAAGCATAAAAACTCGTATACTCGTGCAAAAAGCTATTCGAAAAAAAACAGTTTCTTGGGTTCCGGTATCTGCTTGTCTAAAACATTTGCGGAGAGACAGAGGGAACATTCCTCACTCTTTGCAATTGGGAATCTATTGTTCGTTTCAAACAATCGATACCTTAATTGCCTTTATCATACCAGACCGCTCACCATGTACTATTACAATGTAACGTACATTAGCAACTTAATATCTGTCATGCTGCTTTTCTAGGGCCTTGGACGGAGAGACAGCGCGAATATACCTTCTTTTGTACGTTTCAAACGATCAATACAATATTTGACCTGTTGCTCACAGCCTTGTTTGATGCTAATTTAGGCTTAGCCGATAGACAAACGATTCCTGCTCCTTGTCCTGCTCATATTAAGATGTCTCGCCTGGAACACTAAAATATTCTTTCTTACTCTTCAAAGGTTGCTCCCGAAGTATGTGCACCAAGATGGCGCACAGCCTGAACATAGTATCGTACCAGGTCACGGTTATCAGGTTGTGCGCCATCTTGGTGCACATACTTCTGGAGCGTCCTTCAAAGCTCTGTGGTCCGTTTGGTATAAAAAAAAAATCAATTTTCCCTGTTCGGAACATAGAATAAAAAGATTCCAGCATTTTTGCAAAACATAGTAAAAAAAAACATCATTCACATATTTTAGTCTACTCTTTTAGAGTCTTGTACTGAGAGATAGTCCACATGAACATACTCCACTGAAAAACGACTCCTCGCAAATGGAATTCTATTGTACATCTATAGTGCGTTTCAAGCAATCAATACCCTAATTGCTTTTATCATACTAGACGGCCCACCATGTTCTTTTCCAATGTAACATGAAAAACCTTTTTATCGCAAACTTTAAACTACATGGACTTGGAAAAATTTAATGTTTTTGAAATTTTTTTGCTTTCTCAAATGACAGAAAATATAGTAGTACATTGCTGAGTTGTGTAGCTACATGGATCTGGATTTGATTGAAATTGTGATTTTTTATCAACTTTCTAAATTACACGAGCCTTTGTGTAGATGTGTGCTTATTGCTTAGATGCGGATATATCTGGAACAATGAATGTTTCCCCGACCCTTGACCCCAGAAAAATTCTTCCTATACTGTACTACTATTGCAAAATTTTGGAAGCTTATTTAACGAGTGTTCTGAAGCGTTGACACTTACAAACTGATTTATATGCTCAAACCCATTATTTTTAGTAAAATATACAACCACGAAAACGAGGCAATGTTTAAAACCAGGCTTGAATATCTGTCCGAGAGAACGAAGTGTCTGAGCTGCTGGTAAAATTATAATTGTTACGTCCTCGCTGACTTTTTAATGATTGGTCATCGTTACGGAAATAAACAAGGAAATCGCTGCCTGGGAAAACATCCATTAAAAGACGGGCTAATACCATACCAGACTTGTCCAGAAAGTCCATTTGAATATTAAAAACAAAAAACGCCTCATCGACTTTACTCTCCTCGAGTTGAAAATAAAAAAATATCTACATTTCATGTACCGGTAACTGGAAAAAAGGCCGTGATTCACCTCATCAGTTTCCTGAAGATAAATATGAAGACTATCTATATTTCGCAATCGTTTGCCCAGGTCATTTTCAAAATTCCCCAGTTATTCTGCAGAACAACAAATTCGCTACAGTTACTTTAATGTAAACTGGGTTTCCCCGATTATACGCTGATATTATGGCACATTTAATGAACGGTAATTTATGGTTATATCCCATAACAATTGATATTAGTTCGCTAATTTGCAAAATTTATATGATATTCATCACTTGAAACTCCCCCCCCCCCCCAATCTGTCGAATTAGATGTTGAAACCTTGGGTGTCGCTGCTCCATAACTAGTTTTGTTCCCCGCGGCTTCCTCTCCGCTGTAATGTAAATATCATTTATTTTCTATATTTTTGCATGTTATTTTTTTGTTTTTTACTGGCTGGAAAAAATGAAATTGACTTGACTAAGTGTTCTTAAAACTTTCTTCATTACGACCCACTTGTCATGACCAAACTTTTTTCGCGATCCTCAGGATTTGAAATAAAGTAAAATTCAATATTATAGAAAATATTTTGAAAAAATAGGTAAACTGGCAATACCCTTTAATGAGGCCGTTGTGCATATTCTCGCACAGTACATCGAATCTCAGCTCTCTTTCGGCTGGTTCCAAATCTTTCAAATTTGATCAATATTTTGTTTCAAGATAAGGTAGTGTTGAAAAAGATTTCACCGCGAGTTGTTTGTAATGAAAGTTTTACGCTGTTTTATATCACAAAACCCCAATTTTGGGGACCCCCATTCTCACAAAACCAAAATTTAAAATAATTAATGTCATTTTTTAATATTTTCAGGGTGTAACCAATTAGAAAATATAATAATTAGAAACCAGAAACGACAGTGTGACTGTTACACAGTGATATTGGACCATCAATTCAGCTTTACTTTTTCCAATGCGAATATGAAATTTATTTAAGCATTCAAAATAAATTGACAGGTTAGCTATCACCTTAGCAAAATTTGGCAACGAACATGAGAGGCCGTGGTTCGCCTTGTCATTAATAAGCCATCTTATTGGTTTCCCTTTCCCCCGGGATATTTTTGAAAAATATCGATTTATTCGAAAGTCATTAACTGGTCAATTATTCTGATTCCCAACTTGGATCGGTGACTGAGCGAGTCGTATTATTGACCGTTTTATTGTCTATCTGCCCAGATATAATTTAAAAAAAAATTTCACTTATCACTCATCAATAAGTTACCGACTATTTCCATACCCGATCTGGACTGACAAGATAGATAGACCGTTATTGTTAATAGGGCTAGGTATTTTGTATCGCATATTCAAATGGTAAGGCAATCACGGGCACGGGCCTCCGTTTCGTAAGCTTTCTATACTAGAAATATATATAAAATATAACCTAATACTGATAAAACAAGCGGGTACTTCCGAAGTATCCGCACCAAGATGTCGCACAACCTGAACCCTAACTTCGTACACAACCTGAGTTAAGGTTGTGCGTCATCTTGGTGCGCATACTTCAGGAGGTCCAACAAGCGTGCAGCAAGTTTGGTAGAAGTAGAATACATAATAGGTGTATTATTATATTTAAACAATATTCATATAATGATACGGACTCTAGAGTTTGAATGAAAAGTTGCGGAACACCGGGACTGTAATGCCGGAACCCTGGGGTGTCGCGGAAACATGATTAAAAAACACTGGTCTGGAGGCTTGTTCGGAGTGGAAACCCTCAACCCAGTCACAGATAATAGACTTTGTTATATGAAAAACTATGAACAGAAAACAGTTTGTTCACAACAGCTAGGCCAGGGGGGGGGGGGGGCAACTTCTCTAGTCGGCGGGCCATAT
This sequence comes from Styela clava, assembly GCF_013122585.1. Lineage (NCBI taxonomy): Eukaryota > Metazoa > Chordata > Ascidiacea > Stolidobranchia > Styelidae > Styela > Styela clava. Next base: position 2,139,711 of record NW_024102829.1, on the reverse strand, counting down.
GTGGGAAAATGAAGTCCTCGGCGGGCCGGATTATTACAAAAAAATACTTTGGTATCCAATCTTTGTTAAATGCTCGACACTCTCTGTCAACTTTACGTTTCTTGGGATATTCCATGGTTAATAAAACTTACTATAAAATCCAATTTATATTTAGAATTTAAATATAACTGATAACAGTAGTGGGGAATGTTTACAACGCTCTCTGCTTTGACCTTATATTGTTTGTTTAACAAGTGTGCTAACGCAGTTGTTTGTTTACTAAGGCAATTGTTTATTTCACAGCTCGCGCTGACACTGCAGTGAGAGTAGAGCGATCGGCAACTTTCATGAATGATGCGTCGGACCAGATTACAGAGTGTGGTTGGATACAGTCAGCGGGCCTGTCAAAATCTCGTCGCGGGCCGTATGTTGCCCACCCCTGAGCTAAGCTAACGTTTATATAATAATAAGAAGCACGTGTAAAAATCAGGGTCATTATGACGTCATTTTTAACGTAAATTTATATCCACATAAACCAAAGTCGTAATTTCAGCAGATTCAAGTGGTTGGGCCGCATCCGTCCCACGGGCCGTAATTTTCATACCTCTGGCTTACATAATATGTTACTAAAGCTAGCTGAAGCTAAATCTGACAAGCGATCTCCTTATTAGAGACAGATTAATTGGGATCTTTTGCACGAAGTTCCGACACTAACGCAAAAATGCGAGATTTAGAAAAAAACGCCACGCCACGTTTTAAATTTTAAAAAAATCGTTATTATCCAATTAGGATTCGGGATCACAATGATTTGAAAATTTGAATTTCCAGAGAAATCTGCATTCCTAGCCCTCATCGAAAGTTTTGTATAATTACTATTTTTTATATTTTGAGCGGTGACGGTTTGTTTTGGCGGGGGATTTGTACAAAAAATCCCTGACGTTTACTCTCTGCTTACACAACGAAAATTAAAAAATTAGTAATTATCCAGTCAGGGTCAGAAATGGTTTGAAAATTTGAATTCCCAGTGCAATCTTCATTTCTAGGCTTATCTGGACGAGCGATAACCATATTAAAGAAAGACATGGGATCTTGGAACTTTGGTACAAAGCCACTGATGCAAAAATGTGAGATTTGAGAAAAACACCGGCAAATAAGTACCGGTAATTATCAAGTTAGGGCGAGTAATGATTTGAAAATTTGAATTTTGAGCGAAATCTGTATTCGCGGAATTTGTATGCTTATATAATACGGTAATAAAGATGTAAAACTAATTCTGACGAGCGATATCCATACTGAAGCAATGCGAAGTCGTTTTGATAATAAACAAAATAACAATATAATTCATTTCACACATATGAATCATACCAATTCCATAATTTCAATATCGAATAGTTTTATATCCACATTGTAGCGAATCCATTGTAAATCCCATTTGGTGTCATCATCGATTATATGTCCCACAATGCCATTATTTTAATTAATGCATGAAAATGAAAATTTTCAGTAGTTCTATTATATTAAGATAAACCTATTCATATTTATATATATTTGCACAATAAGTCAAGTTCTTTAAAATATTTAAGGTAATTTTCGGAGTCGCTTTAATTAAAACGTCTACCCAAGCCACCAATAGACATGATACATAACATAGTGTAAGAATCTGATTGTTCACAATAAACCCCTAGTTTTTGTTTACACATACCATTACTGTTACGTCACTATTCCAGTTCATGCTCCACTGGTCACGAATATAAACACCTGACATTCAAGAATATATATCGGCGTCTTTACAGGGCTAATGAAGCGATGCCCGCCCGGTCTCGGCCGAGTATAATAATCGATAGTAAGCGTTCCATTTATTACTTTTCCACCGATGACAAAATCACAAATAAAACGATAAAGCGATGCTCAAACATATGGACGCGAAAACCAAGCGAGGCAGTAGTTTACCTTACCTTTTACATTGCGATCCCTTCAAAAAACTTACGACTTTCGCGTAGCATGAGAGAAATCAATAAACCGCTTTGTATTAATTTTCATGAGGTCATCACAAAATTTCGGAGTCAAATACGAATCACAATAAGCCCACAGGAAGTTTGGAAATAGATAAAGGTATTAGCCTTCTATTGAAAAACACAATCTCCACCCACTGAAAATTTCAAAGCAATTGATCCAGTAGTTAACGAGGAAAGTGATTTTTTATACCAACATGAAAAAATATCAACAAGAACAACAACTTAATCGCAAAACGACCCATAGGTCCACACCGTGTTCAACAACTTTACTTCGCGAGTTTTGCGTGTACACAAGGAGCACGCTGGCCTGTACCTGATTATAATTTATAATGATTAAATTTAATACCTTACACTAAGAGATAGCGCGGGTCCTATGAAAGTGCAGAACCCACTGCGGTCGCCTCAAGAAGAACTCTAATACAGCTAATCTGAACCCAAACTGTTCTCGTCTATAACTTAATAAACTCGCATTCTTCGTTCCTCCTTTTGTGCATTAAGCATATTTTGACTGAAGCCGGAGTCGTATTTTTAAACTCTCCGGACTCGGAGTTGAAATTCCAAATTTGGAGTCAAAATAAAGACTTTCACATACGGGTCAAAACTTCCTACTAAATTGCAAAATACATCAATTTTACCAAGTGTCCTTAACAGTTTTTATACGCTTGCATACAAAAGCGCTATCCGCATCAAAATCAAATTTTTTTAGAATTTGAAACTGGAGTCCAGATTCGAAAATAGAAGTCAATATTTTTTTATTCTTGAGTCGGACCCAAAATTGTTATTAACCCGAATTTGAAAGTCGATAGTACAAGGCGTAGATAAAGTCCCTTTACAATTCCAATTTTGTTATTGATTCAGTTCTCAATATATCTTGAACAAGTTTGTTGTTTTTCAATCAATAACTGTTCAAGTAATTTTACTTCATAAAAATTTTTAAGATCCTATACATGCTCCCTGTCTCCGCAACCGCACTATTGCATTATGAACTCAATTCAAACTGTCCCGTCGATAACTTAATTATCTGACAATCTTCGTTTTTTCTGCTTTGCCGCGAACTTACGTCGATCAATAAACTCAATAATTACTTTTGATACATGGCAGGAGCATTTTGAATTCGAGTTGAGAAAATTCCGACACAGAAAAAATTAAATTTTGATAACAAAAAATTTTGCGCCTTCTCCAATAGACTGTTAAAACAGTCAGTAAAATTACTTTTTTGAGTGTATCAGGAAGTTTAGAATTAGTTCATCACCATTGAAAATTTGTAATTCCAAATTCGGGGAATTTATAATTATGACTCCAACAGGTGCCCGCGGGCCACAACCAGGTCCACAAAGTCATTTAGTGTATCCTTGTCTGACAATTATCTAACTTAATTATCTGGCAATCTTCGATATTTCTTCTTCGACGCGAACCTATGTCGATCAATAAACTCAATAATTACTCTTGATCCCTTGACGGAGGAATTATGAACCCAATTTCGGGTTAAAAAAAATCCGACTCCAAGAAAATCAAATATTTACACTGAATGTCTTGGCAAGTCCGGTTGCGGCCCCGGGACGCCTGCTTCACACCCATGCTCTAAAGCAGGGGTGCACAAGGTATTTGAATCAGTGGCCAAAAATTTTGCCCTGATAGACTGGCGGGCCATATAAGTATGACGTAAAAAGTTACTTTTTATGAACAATATTTACAGTGTTACAAAGCAAGGGTAGAAAACAATAAGCCTCGTGCCAAAACTAAATTTAACCGCAATCTCAACAAATTCCTTGATCTATTTTAGCTGAAGCATCAAAATTTGGTTTTAGCTTGGTTGTGGCAGTATCAGGTGGGCTAGATTGAATTACCTAACAGTCCGGATTACGCGCGGGGCGTACTTTGGCCATGTCTGCTATAAAGTCTAGCTTCTTTTAGGGGCTCCACCATTATTCGTTTACTTATCAAAATACTGAATATTTTTCAAATACAAAGCAGCAATTACATCCGAGTCATTAAATAAAGCAAACTCCGGTCTGCAAAGCCCTGAACTCATAATGTCGCATCACGTGTATAGATGAAACCGTTCTTCTTACTAAACTAATTATTCGTTTTTACTTCTTCGTCACGAACTTATGTCGATCAATAAAATCCAAAAAGTAATTTATGTTTCTCAAGTCACGGTTCCCTCTCAACACTGTTACAAATAATCGTAAAATATACTTTAAGTACTCGCAATATCATCCCATTGGGGTTGCGGGTCGCGCCCCAAACTTTTATTATGTAAAGAAAAAGTATTCTAAGGGTTATTGTGGGTCGGAACCCGCAAAAGACCCAATTTTAAAATGTAAAAGAGCATTTTTCTGTATCCCAAAAACCATTTTCCGTAGATTGAAACTCTTTTAGACCCTAATGACTATTGAAAGCGCACGTTAGCTGATACGGCCTAGCTTGGCGATTAGAGATATTTCAGAATCCCTTTCCCCCCTTTTTTGCGATAATTCCTGGATACGTCACTGATGAAATTGTCTGAACGGATAAATAAAGGATGATGTAGCAAGTTTAAAATACCTATTATAACCAATTATTCAATCCAACTAATAATATACAAAGCGCAAAAGATGTTAAATTTCAAACATCCAAAAACGGTAAACCGTTAGACCATTTCCGTTCTTAGTAATTAGGTTATACAAAACTCAATACCATCTAACAACGGTAAACCGTTCGACCATTCCCAGTCTTAGTAATCAGGTTATATAAAACTCAATACCATCTAACAACGGTAAACCAATAGACCATATCCAGTTTAAATGGAATACCTGAGATGAAAGGTCACGATCAAAATTACGTATAACGGTAAACCGTTTAACTATTTTCAAGCTAAGTAATTAGGTTATGCAAAACTCAATACCATCTAACAACGGTAAACCGATATACCATCTCCAGTCTAAATGAAATACCTGATATGACAGATCAAAATTACGTATAACGGTGAACCGTTTAACCATTTCCAGTCTTAGTAATAAGGTTATAAAAAACTCAATATCAAACCCAGATTATAATTTTTCATTTCACCCCTCGCTTCTCATCTAACTTAATTATTCATGGCAGCCCGTGACGAGCGGTAATGAAGCTAATTAGAAAGTCATGAATATTAAATTCGAACTTTTGACGGAATTCAAAAAAGTATGAAATGTTAAATAGCATTTCGACGTAAATTATGATTTGATCAAAATTCGTGTTATTACTGTTAAAATGTCAAATATTAACTAATAAAGTAATTACCATTTTTTTTATTTTGAGCCGGGGCTAAGTTTTTTTTATTTGGGAGGGGGGGGGGTCAAAATAATATATATAAAATAAATAATAAATAAATAAATGTTAAATAGCCTTTCACCGTTGATTATAATTAGATTAAAATTAGTTTACACACTGTTAAAATGCATTCAACGTTAAATGGCATTTTGTCCTTATTTACCTAGATCAATATCAGCAGGATCTTTTGTAAAAAGCCCTCATTCAAAAATGTGAAATTTGAGAAAAACATCCTCTATGGTTAGAAATGATGTAAATTTTCCAGCTGTTTTTTGCTCAAGTCAAACCATCCCGCAGTTTCAAGGATTTTCAGATAGCAAACATGCGGGACTCTCTCACTTTGAGGTAATTCCTGAGGAATTGCGGAATTCACCTCGACCCTCGGCGGACAAAAAAAGCAAAAAGGCGGCGATTCGAAATTTCCGTCTGAACGATTCGAATAACTTACTATTCGGTTCAAAATGCCCAGCCCTATTGCTAACCTAATTGACTGACAATCTTCGCGCTTACTTTTGCCACGTGTCCTTGTATTTGACCATTGTCTGTTATTGTGTATTGATCGTTAATGACCGACACAATCGAAGTCAATGTATTTCTGACATTCGCGTAATTATTGAATTAGTGAAGAATTATTACGCAAAATATGCCCTAAAGATAATCAATCTTTCTATAAGCGGTGTACCGTTTTCAATACCAATTTACAGGAAATGCACTCATGGATTATTTTATGCCATAGACACGTGGAGAAAGTAAGGACGAAAATTTCCAGTCAATTAGGTTACCAATAGGGCTGGCCATTTCAAATCGAATAGTAACTTATTCGAATCGTTTCAGACAAAAAAGTTTATCCCCGCCATCTTGCTTCTCCTCCGCTAAAAGTCGAGATAAATATAAATTCCTCAATATTTGTTTTACACATTTTTAAAATATTTCTTCTCAGTGAGTTATTGATGAAACACTTTCTTATTGTGTGTGAACACTTAGCGAACAGTTTATGAGTAATTTATGTGCCTGGAGAACCCGTCGCAATAAATAAATTTTATACAAATGCCTATCTTCTAAGTAGTCGAGATTCAAAAAAAGATATTCAAATATGAAATCACCAAGTTTTCGAAAAATACTAGCGCAAATAGCCAATGAAACAGTTTTGCGTCGGGTCCATAATGCAATAGCATGGCAGTTGTTTCTGCGGACCTCCTGAAGTATGCGCACCAAGATGGCGCACAACCTGAACTTAGGTTGTGTACCAGGTTAGGGTTCAGGTTATGCGACACCTTGGTGCGCATACTTCAGGAGCATCATTTTTGCTATTAGACTGTAAAGTCAGGTTTCTGGTTATAGGGTGGTTCACGTCGTAACCACTGGTCGGGAGAGTAATGTCGCTCACAGACATCGGAGATCAAAGAGTTAAAACGACCCTATATTCCAGTATTGCTTGCCTCACTAGAAGGAATCGAATTTCTGCAACAAGGACTGAAAAACTCGTTCAGCAGATTGTCAAATACGACTTCCGTGAGACTGATAACTTGACATTATTTTGCAGTTCTGAGGAGGCTCAAGATATTGAAACTGTCACAGTTCGTTTTCGACCAAATCCTGGCGTGCTCGCCGCTGTCACAGATAGGGTTTTGCTACTGCGTCTAATGAATCAGAAGACTCAAAGATTCCGCATTAATTATTTATTAAAAGCAGCAACTTGACACTTGCTCATGTGACGACCTTTGTTTTATCAGTTAAATGATGTCATGTGATATTATTGCTATATTTTGTATTCTCAACACTGAGGACGCTGTGACACTGTCGATCTGTCCCTTGGTGTCCTGTTGGCGTGTGATGTGGTTGGTGCCGGTACAGAATGGTTGGTTTTCGGTTGGATTTTGGTCATCAGTGTCTGTGGGAGTTCCTCTAGTCTCCGGTAAGTTATTAGGGATGTTTGTTTGTGGTTTTGTGACTGCCGGATGGGGATTTGTTGGATGTTTTTATGCCATACTAACATCTCAGGTATGGTTTTAAAAATGCTGACCTGATTCCCAAATATCCAAAAATTTAATTTAGATGTTAGAACGACTGCTTGATGCAAATACATCAACATCTTAATTTTGAATATAAGTCCTTGTTTGGGATGTCAATATGGCTGTCTTTCTCACATTTTCTTTACTTCACTGAAGTCTTTAGAGCTGGCATGGGCACTCCACGACCCATTGGGTGATTCAATATGGCCTGCTCGATCAAATCTTGACAACCAAACTCAAACCAAATTACGTTTAGTTTGGGCACTAGGATTATTGTTTTTCACTTACGCTTTTGTAATACTGCAAATATTGATAATTAAATGTAACTTTTCATAACGCACATGGCCCGCCAGTCTAGATGGGCAAAATATTTGGCCCCTGGTCCAAGAACCTTGCCCACTCCTGCTTTAGAGTCGTGTTTTGCAGTCAAAATAACTGTATGGCGACAGTTGTCCGATCTACAAAATTTGTGATAGAAGTTAGGAAAACCTATAAAAGGAATGGCCTGCAAAAGTTATTTATTTTCTGAGCATTGCTTTGCATATAAGACAGGAATAACTTACGTTTCTGTAAAGAGGCGGTAAGAAATTGTTTGAAGGCAGTTGGCGAGACGAAGAAACATAACAGGGTAATGTTTTATATCCAGTGAAAGTTGCGAGAATCCTAAAATATCTAGGCCTCTCGTAATGCTGTCTTCTATTTCAATAGATATTCCATGGGATGTACGCCAAATTCTAACGCATACTATTTTACACAAATCATGATTATTGCAAGATAAGAAATGCTCACAGAAAAAAGTGGTAAATTTTTTAATATATATTTTCCTCAGAAATCATCATTTGTCTTTTTTCAACAAAGCACTGTGTGAAGTTTTTTTCCATGATTAATATCCTTTCTATTACTGTTCTTTCCTCGATTTATTCATTCATTCCCTGTAAATATTATGCTTTTCTTTACACCCAGCTTAAGTAATTAGTTTCGTCAATTTTTTTTCTTTTTTGAAAGAATTTTTTTCTTCCACTGTGTGATTAGTATTTGTTTTGATGCTTTCATAAAGCTTGATGTCATGACCGCCATACTTGCTTCCTTTACTGTGTTTTCTTCCACTAGTTCCTGTCGCTTTTTGTAAATTCACTTTCTGTATTCTTCACCAGCAAATTGATTACACAAGATTTGTATTTTTTTTTGATACACCCATTTTGTTATGAAAATTTACATTTCCTCCACCATTAAATCCATGCTTCTGGAACAAATAACTGGCTAACTAATCTCATATTTGACATAAACTGGTAACCGGACGAGAGGCCGTGGTTCGCCATATGTTTAAGCTACCTTATCGGCTTTCCTCTCCCCCGGGATAAATATGTAAATCTTATCTAACGTAAGAAGATTATGAAAAACTTTGGTTTTTATTCTAATCCCTCACGAATATACAAGTGTGATGAACTCATGCAGGGCCGGATAATGAGTTTCAGAGCTGCTAAGCACGTAAAACTTTGGTGTCTTATGTATACAATACAGCAGATACAACAACAAAAATTTGGGAATTGTTCTCATACCTACAAAGATTTATAGGTGTTCAAATTGATATTTTGAAACGAAAAGTGTGCAAAAAAATCATTTCAACTGAGCTGATAAATTCATTTCAACTGAGCCGATATTGAGGTCTGTGTTGGCTGATCAACTCGAATTGTTTTATTCGACACCATGATGCAGACCATGCCGTTTCTCCATTATTTTTACAAAAAGTTTTTCAGGAAGAAAATATGCCATATTGGCGCTGTTTGTGCCAAGTCGGGTCCATGAATTTATGGATTGCGATTCATTGTCCAAATGGATTGGGCAGTTATTCAAGTAATTACCCTTGTATAGAATACCCAATAATGCAGTTCGCTGTTATTGGACGTATGTATCACCATTAGGAATATTTAGTCAGGGATGCATAATGAGAGAACGTAATTTCAATGGCATCCGTTGGAAAATTGCCCAAAAACTGGCGAGAATTCCCACTTGAAAAAAGCCTGTCGATGTCCAACACCATGTACTGTATGGCATTTTCCTTTTATTCAACAAGCCCGAAGTATTTAGAGAAACTCTTTTGACCCATATTGGTGCAGATTATCCTGCAACGTAGTCCCACAGGGAAGAAATGACTGAAACTGTGAGACAAGTGTGGTAGACGAAGAAAACGTTTTCCCTGTAATGTCTTATCAGTGGCACTCTGATTTGTCACACTTGGTTATGTGTCAACAAAGTTAAGTGATATATTTCACGGCCCTGGAAATTCATTTCCGAAGATAGGAAAATACCCTTTCTTGTGAAGTACTCACAGCTAAATAGGTCAATTGCGATATATTGTACTGTAAGAGGAGAGAGCATTTTATGGTGACGAAACAAAGCCATCACATTTGCCAACATAGGCCGATTCATTCTGATCTGACCGCCGTCGGGTGCGGACGTGATGTTGGACGATGGAATAAGAGACTTTTGGATTACAACTTGGAAAACTGGACAAACATAAAATCTTCTAATGAATCCAATTTCAGAACTATGACCACAGAACTGTGGCAGGATCGAGCTGAAAAGAGTTGGTGCAATTTTCAGACGAAAACAAGAATATAAACTATCAGATATGTCTGAATGGACTAATATAAACAAAGTGATCAAAATAATGAAGAACCCTGTGATAGTAATATACCAACTCAGATATTTCATTTCTCCCATGCAAGAATCAAATTAATACACGAAAAAGTGTACAACGGCGTCGAGTTTTTTTTATGTCGAATATCCACGATGGGTAAACGTGGATAGAGACGAGCCCGATGGAATCGGACAGTGGTCCTGGGTCAGCCAATGGTATTCTGGTGTCTATCGAAGATGGGTCAGGCAGATCACGTCTAACTGGAGAAAAACAACAGCAGTAAAACTTCTACAGAAATTTAGTTTTCATCTGAAGTACGGGTACTGCCAACCGGTCGGCGTAAGTAAAGAACGATACATCCACTACATGTGGAAAAGCGAACCAAGCAATATCAACAAGAAATTACTGGAGTGGGCAAAACGACACACATCTGAACCAAAAGGACAACAATACAAGGAAAGAAGAACTGTATAAGAAGTTCTCCAAACTAAAGAATATGGAGCGCATTGCTACAAGACAACTTTGGCATGCAGATCAGCGATGTCCTGAATGATAACCCGCTCATATCAACGATGGCTAAGTATAACAGACACATGGCTACAAAATCGGATGAGAACGATGAACCAGATAAAGAGTCAACATAGGCCGCCAGTTAAAGCATATAAAACAGTCCAAAATATCTTAAATAACGTTGGCATAGCACAATGGAAAACCCTGAGTTGAAAAGAAGTTTGCTGTGGTAGCGTCAAGAAGTGATACGGTCGAACTTACTCTACTCCTACTATTCGAAGGGATTGCAGGCTGGAAAGACAACACTGGCCCAGGCCACTGTTTCCGGTAGAGATAGCAAGTATCCCACCGAGTGACTCAAAGAAAGTGGGCCAGATGGAGATAGCACATAATGTCCTAAGAGTGGATGAAGCGTCTTCGGGTAACCTGTTAACGGCAGTCTACAGCATGTACCATAATGAGTGGGATGCAAAAATACATTGGACGAAACAGCCTACTGAGGCGACGCTAGCTGCTATTAAATCCAAAAGGTCGTTGAGATTGTTGATTTTGGCGGAGCAGAGAGACGCTTTCTAACTATGACAATGTCAAGAACACTCACATTGCATGGAAGTTGGGTCCTGGATAACGTCTCAGGTCAAAACCTACTCTGCGAATGGTTACGACGATGTAAGGCAACAGATTTAAAAACAATCCTATATAATAAAGAAGATGACTGTAGAGAGATGGTGAGAAAATTAGAATTTATCCTCAGAGAAGATAGCGACGAAGAAACAGAAGAACAAGAGAAAATACAGTATATATCTTATTGTATCTGCCTAAATTGACTACAAAAGTTGGGGTTCTCAGGAGAAATATGAACAAGTGATCAGAATAATGAAGATCATAGTGAGAGTAGTACACCAATACTTTTATTGGTACTCCTGAAGTATGCGCACCAAGATGTCGCATAACCTGAACCTTAATCTGGTACACAACCTGAGTTCAGGTTGTGCCCCATCTTGTAGCGCATACTTCAGGAGGTCCCTTTTATTTTATGCAAAAAGTCCTTATATGCAACAATTGCTTTGCTTTCAAATTTTGGCATTTCCATGTAGCATGTTCCTGCGTTCCTTTGTTTTGCAACTTCTTCTGTAACGTGTTTGCGTCCCAATACAATTTGTACGCCGTTTTTTTCGAGCCTCTTAATGTTGCCATCGAAACTTTTTATAAATATCATTATGTGTGTCATTTTTAGTTGACAAAAACGTGCATTTACACGTTATGAACTTTATTCTTAAGTTTTGCTCGTTTTCCAGGCGTTTCTGCTATATGGTTTGTTTGTTTCATTGAGTCTTGTATTTTCAAAATTTTTGTATATATAATTTTGTATCATATTTCTTACACATGAAAAGTTCTGGGAAATTTCCTTTTGACTAAGCTTTCCTCATCATCACTCACTGTCACTTCTGGGTCTCTTTCTTGCTCTTTTTTTATCGCACCCAAAAGCTGAGCAATTGCCTTCCTTGCCTTTTTGTAATTCTCGCTATAAAATAGTAACATGCAACAAAACATATGACAGTACTAACAATAACATGTTCTCAATCTGCAAGTCTTTGGCATAACCTCGTGCTCTAATATAAAGCCTGGCTATTACGTTTTCTTCCCGATACACTCAGATACTTACCATTAAAGCAACATTCTGAATTGAATGAGTTAAATACCGGTACTGTAAACGTGAAAATTTCAGTATCAAAGCCCATGAATATCCTTAATGCTACTGTATACAGTAACGTACCGTACCTTGCTGATGGTGTTGGTGCTCCTTGGAGTACCGGTATCAATTTTCATATTGACGATGGTGCTTGTACTGGTAACATGATCCATGATTAGATGATAGACTAGGACACTAGGTAACTTAAGTCTAAAGTTGTGGAATAAAAAATTATAATAGGCATACGACTACTTACTAGGGGTGAAGGCTACCAGATTAACACCACCGGTATGTATGTATGTTTATTCGTCTCGTAAAAGCAATATAAAAGAGTGAGTAATTATAAATGCTGAAGACGGAATGTATGCACAAGACCATAAACGCAAATGTGCGACATACACCCCTTACGTATGTTAGTACCGTACCCAGAAGAGTATTATAGTTCGCTTATTATCTTCATTTGCCCAAATTACTGGTTTTCCTCGTTAAATATGCCATAATTATAACCCGATTTATCCGGCGAACGAGATGACGAGGCGAAGCCGTCGTCGCACGGTCGCGCGTAGCAAGATGGCGGCCGTCGTCTTCAAATCGGCACAAATTTTTTGTTCCTATGCGCACTCTAGTTATACACACCTCAATGGTTGGCTGCCAAACTTTCAGAACTGAATTCTTACCGATCAATTTTGACGTGCAACCAATGACATTAAACAACATGATGCGCAACTCCGGCATTTTTGGCCGAAGATCGTATTCGATAACACGCTCCAATGCACATACTTGACGAGACGAGAACGAGCGGATGTGTGCTGTTTTCAAGGCATAGCACGAATGGTGTTCGTGCCTGCTTTGACAGTTGTTGTCGATTTTAATGATATTTTGGAAAGTTGAGTTAAAAAGAAATCGGAAAAAGGTAAGATAAATACTATTGTTGTATATCACACCCGGGCATCGCACTATTAAGTGCATGTGGGAAAGCCAGCTTTTTCAAATACTACAAAGTTATTAATTCAGTACGGTACGTAGTTGCCCATTTGCCGAAATTGCATATTTACTTACCACTTATGGTTTCAAATAGTTCATGTACCTCCATTTAGATTTTTCTAACCAATGGGGATATATACGCATTGCCGAACATACTATTGCTCAATCACTTTTATTTGCGTATTGATTCAAAGGGTTAACAAGTTCACCTAACATTTCACCCATACCGGTCTATATTGTATAGTATGATCTCTCAAGTATATGAAGCCACGAATGCCTGTAATTTTCGGACTAAACCCCTTCATTAGTTGTAGGCCGCGAGCCGAGGCCCTGAAAAACGCCTAGAAAGTGAGTTTCGTAGCGCACATCAGGTAACTACCTGAAAATGATTTTAAAATGTTCCTTAAAAATTTAGTAACAAATATTGCCTTGTTCCCACTTCCAAAAGTTGCACGTTTTACGGAAAAGACGCTTTTACTACAAGAAATATGTGCTACGATCTGTCCTATATTCTCTACATTTTCGACACTGAACAATGACTTCTGCATGACGTAACAATTGAATTAAACCAGCTGTTAGCGAGCGGATGAATATTAGTTATTTCTGCTCGACCTTGCCCTGAGTTGGGCGGGCTTTCCATAGCCCTGTTTAGTTATTATTAGTTAAGTTATGCTAAGACGTTGTTGAAAAATGTATAAGTAAATTATTAAACACTTGTAGATCCTTACCACGGATATGGGCCGTGAGACGAAACTATGAAAACGCCCAGAAAATGAGTTTCGTAGCGCACATCTGGTAACTAAATAAATTCTTCAGTTTTGTGTGAAAACGAACATAATGAACGCATTACAGCTTGTTCCACAATCCTGGTGCGAAATTGAATATAAGAGGTTCCCGGAAATTCAATAACCATAAGTTTACAACGCATACATAAGAACTATACAATTCGAGAGCCCTACAGCACACTAACACAAATGTATTCCTGTAATGTTTTGCCTGACCAAAATCGGACTTCCTCAGTCAATCATAATTTATTAGGTAGACTACGAAAAATATGGCATACATGTAACCAACAACAAAAAATACTTTAATTGTGTGACAGGAGTCGGGAGTGACCTCGAAAGCAGCGACACCAACAACGCTGATTCACATTTGAGAATAAATTTTATGTAATAACCACAAGCAGTTTACAACAAGAACAGCATAAAAAGCTACATCCATTTTATAGAAGCTATCAAGTATCAAACGTATTTATTTTTAAGCAATGAAGTCACAAATTAACATCGTGAGCACGAAAACACAAATAAATCAGTTATTTCTCACTTAGAAATTTACCGCAAAAGTCAAGAAAATTAAATGAATGTACAATATGTACATAACACAGTGAACAGAAATATTACAATTTACAATTAATCTTTTTTTAGTTTATGTGGTTATGTATTTGAACAAAGGCAATAATATTTCTAGAAACAGGACTACGACACTAACAAATGTCCGAAAAAAAAAACAAATGTATGATACTTATTAAATCAACTGTAATATCTAATTCACTTTCTTCTGAATTGTTTTCGAAATCCACTATCTCAAAAATCGACTTTTCCTCTATAGGTGTACTGTGATTTCTGCAGTCAATACAAAAACAAAAATCTGTGCAATTTAAGTTGATTTTGGCACACTTTCATAAATTATTTTGACTATTTTTCTTTGCAGTTTGCCAACTCAAGAACTGATTTGAGGGCCACATGCTTCTTCAGTGAATCATTGTTGGGTGGAGAGTATAATCCTTATGTTTGACAGTGTTAAATAGACGTGCCCTGGTACCGTATCATTTACATTCTTCATATCCTCTTCAAATTACTCAGCTTTATTTATTAATACCTCGTTAACCTCAAAAGATCTTCATAGTCGAGGGAAAAAAATGAATTGAAAATCTCAATGAAGTCTCCAACATGAATTTGATGGGCAGTTCCAATTGCAGAAAAGTGCTATAGTATTTCAATATGAATAGCCCATCTAAGCTGTTTGCAACTATTATGATTCTCATATACCTTTAAGCTTCAAGACTTCTTGTTTAATCCATTTTATAGCACTGATAGCAGCAGGGATCAGAGCCTGCGTTAGGTCGGATTGGTGGAACATTGCCGTTTTCTTTTGTAGTACAGTATCTAAAATAAGGAAGAAAATAATATTTGGAGCAGCATGATTTTAAAAATACCCCTAAATACTAACTAATACCTTGAATACATAATGCATTTTATCTGATGTACTAAATGAGCGTATATATGCTCATTGAATGTTCTACAGTCCAGCAGTGTTTGCATACCATTACTAGACTATATCTACACTAAATTTTGATATATCACAGTCTGAAATGTCCTATGACAGTATGAGTATGGACTATAGACTATATTTTGAAACATCAACTGTTTGTCTACAACTTCATTTCTCACCTCTCAATCATTTCCAATGCTACCTTTCTTTCCACTCCGGCATAACTTATCATTGCTTCCCAGGTTCTTGTCGACTCTATGAATTTAGATTTAGACCAACCGACATTAGTAAAATTGATTAATTTCTTCTCTTTCACACAACCGTGCATTACAGAAACAGCCATTCATTTCTATTTCCAAATATGCTGTGGCCTATATAGTAGTATAAGTCTGCTGAATAGTCAAGAAGAGTCATTAAATTAATCATAAACATTTCATGCAAGCCAGAAAATATCGTTGTTTGTGACATATTACAGTACTGCAGTATTATTCTAGGTCTAGCCCTCCTTGGAGTTACCGCACCGTACCTATTTAACAACGTCTTATGAGCTAGTGCTCAACTAAAATTGCTATTTATGGCAAGGATATACAAGTGTTTAATATCTTACCTATACTTTTCAACACCTCCTTAGAATAACTGGACTAATATTACCGGTAACTGAAAAAAACTATGGAAAGGCTACTCAACGCAAAAGCGAGCAGTTGAGTACATCTGATATTCATCCGACCACTGGGGATCCACCTACAGCTGACTAACTTGACTGTTACGTCGTGCAGAAGTCTGCGTTCATTGGCCCATGATACCGGAAAAGCAGAGAAAATAGGACAGATGGTAACACATATTTATTGTAGTAAAAGCGTCTTTTCTGTAAAACGTGCAACTTTTGGAAGTGGGAACAAGGCAATATTTGTTACTAAATTTCTAAGGAACATTTTAAAATCATTTTCAGGTAGTTACCTGATGTGCGCTACGAAACTGAAAGATAAATGGCCTCGGCTCGCGGCCTATTGGTTTATATACCAAATTAAGTAAAACATTTTTTACATTTAACATGAGATATTGGATTTATTAACTTTTCCATTTTAAATCATATAGACTGCTTTAAATATTCTTGACGAAAATTAATAAATCTCCTCTCTTTCTTCAGATGTGATGTTGTGGACAAATCTGTACAAGCATTGTGAGATCCCTGTAGCACAAGAGGCAATAGCAAAAATAGTAAGAATATCAATCAAGAAATTAAGTCGACATAAAGCAAAACTTTCAACTATTCGTCTAACCTCAATTTCCCATTATTCATTCACAGGACAACTGTAGCAGACGGGGAGATATCAGAAGTCTGGCGAAATATCAGTGACAGTGTGATTCCAAGAAATACAATTAGAGTACTCCATAAGTGTTTGCAATAGAAGAACAACCTATGGAGGCATGCAAAGACATTTGACCTTCCGCTAGAGTTGTGTATGGGTCTTATTTGTAAAAAGGCACAAAACACGCCAGACATACTGAAAACAGCTTCGGAAATGTAGATTATGGGTCACTCACTACACCATGTTAGAATTGGTTCCATAAAATTTTGTTAGTACTATAGAGGAAATTCAGGGAAGGGTATAATCATGATTCATGATAAAATACTGTTCAATATTTTGGACAACTTCAATATAGACCAGGGATGTCAAACTCGCGGCCCCAGAGAACTTCCAGTGCGGCCCTCGAACGCTAAACAATAATTGTAATAGTTTTTTAAAAAAGTTTTTTTTATCTAAATGTAAAAGATTTTTCCAATTTTTTGAAGTGAAATTGATTATTCACGCAAAAAACAATTTACTGAAAGTAGTTTTGGATAATTATTATTTTTTTGTTCACATTTTGACCCAATTAAGAATATACACATCAAGCTAGCAAAAGAATACTTGAATAAAACATTTGAGTGGATAAATTAAATGCAAAGTACATGAAGAAGGTGGCATTTTCGAAGAAAAATGGAAGTTACAATATTTCTGCATTTCTCAAAATTCTGAAGCACATTGTTTTTGTTTTGTCATATTTCCATCAGTACAATGAAATAACACAATAAACTCAGCAGTCAATATGACAAATTCAAAGACCAACTTCGAACAGAAAATATCCATGTGTTTGTATATTAATATAATTATACAACGACTTAGTTTACTAAAAATCAATATCACCAATAATTCAAGCAATTCAATGCCACGCAATGTGGCGCAAAATTTCTTGTCAAAAAAATCTGTCATTTGTTTGTTTACTGATCTATACGCTTTCTTGCATTACTGGAATTAATTAAACATTCTCGCAGATCCATATTAACCCATGATCATGTGACCTCGTTAGTTACTATAAGAGTTGGTACTATAAAATCATTTTAGCCTGGCCTTAGTATGCTGGTGACACAAAAAAGTTGTCAAACGTCAGGACAAATGTAATTGAGTTTATACTACAGTATTTTTGTTAATTTTAGATCCATATATTTAGATTAAGTCATTCTTAGTGTATGTATCATTCTTATCCAAAGCTTGTTCAAAAATGATTTTGATGGTTGTTCATAGAATTTTATGATTTTTTTGTAATAAATACAGTAACTTGCAATAATAGTGGAATGCAAATATTAATATGTAATTGCATTTGAAATTAGAGAAAATAATAGAACTTAATCCAACTGTGTAATTGCATCACAACATATGTCACAAACTAAAACTATCTTAAAAATATCTTTTAAGTATACATTATCAAAAACTGTTTGCGGCCCTTTTTACAATTTCCAAAATGCGATGCGGCATATTGTATGACTTGTATTTGCTGTCGCGATGTATTATCTCAATGTGTCAAACTTTTAATTAGTGTGCATATTTTGCTTTCAGGTGACATGAATGTATTGTCTTGTTTATTACCTCAGCTTGGAGTATTAACAAGAAAAAGGTGCCAGTAAATTACGTAAAAAATTTTTTAACTTTTTGTTATAATCAGAATTCACAATTAATAGGAAATGTAAACAGCCAAAAAACAATGAGAACTATATGCAAAATTCCTCAGATTAAATTTGTCTTCTAAAATCGGAGGAAGGCAAAAGATATAGGTAGTTTCCATTCATACAAGTCTTTCAAGAAGACTTGCTCGAGCCAAACTAAATGAGCATCATCAGGTGATCGGTAAGGCTGCAAGTTGAATTCAGCCCTGCAACCTCCTGCATAGACGATAATATTAATTAGTGGGCTATGAGCTAAATTCCTAAATTTAGACACAAACATATCTACGAGGCATTATGTACCATCAATGTTAACTACGATAAAATGAATATGTAATATGTCTAATAAACTCACCTACTAAAGCAAATTCGATGGGTGCAAACTTTGTGTTATGGAATTGTATCACAGCACCGTTAAGAAAAGTATAAACAGTCTTGCTGTTTTGTAAGAAACCCTCTTTAAATAAAATTTCAATGTTTAAGTACAAACATTAAAACTAGTAACTTTGAATTTTGTCATTATCTGCAAAATGTTCCACACAAATCTTCACACTATCTCGTTTGTAATCTTCTCTGATAATATAAAAACGTCTATGATGTCCAGAATTACTCTGCTTAGCTTGTCTGCCATTCCAGCTTTCCAAGTGAGCAAAACTTCTTGGATTTAATGATTATTTTCTTTCGTCACAGGCGCAAAAAGCCAGATGCTACACGTAAAGAAGGCGCCGAGTAGCAAAAGCGAACGGGAAACGGTCTCGAAAGGCGACGATAACTATGTGCATTGAAGCGTATCATGAAATACAATCTTTCGCGTGTAGTCTTATGGAGTGACGTCAGAGTTGCCTATCATGTTGTTTAATGTCATTGGTGCAACGTACACTTCGGTAATTTGAATAATTTAACGGCAGTACCGCTGCTTTTAGATGCTAACTTGACGTATTAATAATTGTGACATAACAATATAGTAGTCTCTTTTTACGGAACTAGTGAAGTTAGTCGCAAACCCAGTGATAAATGAACTGCCTCCATTTCTAAAAAATATTTTGTATTGATATTTAATAAACAAAAATGTTCATGACTGACATACTGCTGCCGGGACATTCAAGTTCGCCTGGCGGGACGCCGAGACAGCTTGTCAAAATCGGGACTGTCCCGGCTAAACTAGGACGATTTCTAAGCCCACGGGTAACCAGTACTAGACAAGATAAGATTTTATTTCGATTCATTCGCAAAAACAAAATAAACATATATACACAAAAGATTAAGGCGAAGAATCTGGAAAGTGAACAAAACCTAATAAAATAGGTTTAAAACGTATTAAACGCGTTCACTTACCAAAGAAGAAAGAAACGAGTCACAAACAAATAAACATGAATATTGACGGCAGTCATTACTCAGGAGTTTCACTTGGTAATCAGGTTGCATCTCCACAAAATCTTCCATTTTGCACCCATGTTGCACATTTCCAGTCCATCATTGAAAAATCTGCTATTTCTGTTATTTGTTTATTGATGTCACTAAGTCTGGGATTCACTTCTCGAATGCAGACAGGATAGGATAGGATTTACATATTTATCCCGGGGGAGAGGAAAGCCGATAAGACGGCTTATCCATATGGCGAACCACGGCCTCTCGTCCGGTTACCATTCCAAGTCGGGTATGGGATTAGTTTTACTGTATTGTTTGTTTTCGGAAGCATGGACTTGGTGGTAGAGGAAGCCGTAACCGACCAGCGGTTACGTGAACCACCCAACGACGGCGAGGAGTCCAGCAATCCTCTCGTCCATCACCATCCCTGCATGGGATTCGAACCTGCGAACCCACGCAGAGTAGTTAGAGGTGCGGTGGCGAGCGTATTCCTAACGCTTAGCCCGTTGAGCCACACCGCCGCGGACAGGGTGGACCTTTCCCCGACGTTTGATTCCGGGAATATTCTCTCTATACTTTACCATGGCAAAATTTTCAGTGCTTAATTTGAGAGTGGTTTTGCGAGTTGGCGCCTGTAAAATGGGGTATTTGTTTCAAGCCATCATTCTGATTCATACAAGGGAGTCGATGCTCAGGGAAACATCCATACAAGCCCACAGGTTTTTCGCCCACTAGGTGACGGGAGACAGTTTGGGTTATGATTTTGGGAGAGCAATGAAGATTATACATTGGGGATTTTTTTTGTCAAACCAGAAAACAATAGTACGGTACCGGTACCGTTGTACCGGTAACAAGTATAAGTATATAAGTATAAGTTTATTTCGACTCCATAATCAGCAATAGACGATAAAAATTGGGTCTTACTACTTACTGAATACAGCGCGAAACACCGCGAAACAGCGCGATAGAGCGCAAAACAGCGCCAAATAGCGCGAAACAGAGGAAAACAGCGCGAAACAGAAGGAAACCAGTGCAAAACAGAGGGAAACAGCGCAAAACAGGAGACGCAGTCATTACCACCTCCTGCCACGAAAGAACCACGGCGCCTCTCGCCATGGTTTTATGGCGCTATTTCCGGCATATATACAAGGTTATGTACTGGATTAAAGGTCATCATGCGAAATTTTATCTACCTTTTTGGTGCTCCAGAAGTATGTGCAGCAATATGTCGCACAACCTGAATCCACAACACACACACATACTATTTTCAGGTTGGGCGCCATCTTGGTGCACATACTTCTGGAGGTCCCTTTTTACCTAACCCTAACCCTAAAGCCAACCATATCCATATGGAAAATGTTCTAAATTATGGTACCCAAAATGTGTCACCAGCAGGGGCAGACCTGCCATTACAGCATTACTGGCTACATACGTTGGTTTGTGTTTTTAATTTGCTGCCGTGGTACTCCAACTCAAAACAAAGTGCCCCGAACTCATTGCAAAATTTTTTTCTGCTTCACACTGTTTTCCTCTGTTTTGCGCTCTTTCGCGCTGTTTCCCCACTGTTTTGCGCTGTTTCCCTCTGTTTTGCGCTGTTTCGCGCTGTTTCGCGCTGTTTCGCGCTGTTTCGCGCTGTTTCGCGCTGTTTTGCGCTGTTTTGCGCTGTTTTGCGCTGTTTTGCGCTGTTTTGCGCTGTTTCGCGCTGTTTTGCGCTCTTTGTGGTGTTTCGCGCTGTATTCAGTAAGTAGTAAGACCGATAAAAATTAGATAAAAACAAAAGTAAAAGTAACTGATTATAGAATCGGGAAAGCGAACAAAACCTAGAGTAAGGTTTGAAACGTACAGATTTTAGATGGAAAGGTATTGATAAAAGAAGTAGTACGTGTTCGCTCACCCAAAAGTAAAAAAAAAACTAATTAAGGCACACACAATCATCGAGACATGATAGTCGGAAGCGAAAAAAGCGAGACTTAAAAGTAAAAAGGAAGGAAAATATACAAACAAATAAAATAAAAAAATGAATCAATTCTTTTGCCACACCAAATTAATAATTTTATGAGGATTGCCAAATTGGATACCGAATTAGTCAACAAGAGTAATGTATTGTGGATAGAAAAGTATTCCTCAAAAGATATCGTCAAGCTGATTATAATTGGAGTCACCTAATGCTGTAATGCCAAATTGCCCAATCAGAATTGCCAAGTTGGATGTATGAAGAGGTGGGCTAGACCTGCTTCACTCATCAAATAGAAGCCACAACAATCCAAATAACCTCCAAATTATTTTAAATACTATTAATCAATAACAGTACCGGTAATCAAAATTAATTAGGGCGGTATGATACAGAGGTAGGAAAATTGGTTAAGGGAATATATATGGTGTTTAAGGTTCAAGTAAGGTTTCTAGGGTCATGGATTATGGGCAAGTAACTTTAATTGAGGTTGTTGATCACTGCGGTCAGTTCAAATTCAACACGGATGATTCATCAGTCTGCAAGTTTTGTTGATGTATACACCTTTCATGTTGACATAGATAGCATTTAAATTGATCATCATGACGTCCTGAGAAACGAAAAATATATCTGGGATTACAATATTCAATGATTGCAAATAAGGAATCAATAGAAAACTACCCAACACCTTTGAGTGGAAGTTGTTGAATTGTGTAAATATTGATTAATATTAATTGAATATCATTAGACTGCTAGTTGAAAGACCTGAGAAAGAAGAGATTGTGGTTGGGACACAAGAGAAATTGTTCACAAACCATGCAAAAACCTTTCGATGCAGAACCATGCAGAAACCTTTCGACAAAATAACAGATTATTCGGTGGATGACTGGGCAGCCGGGTGGTAACGATTCAAGGTTGATGTTAGTCAGTTACCGTGTCATCCAATGCAGATACAGAATAAGTTGAGACAGGGTCCTGTATTATAAACTTTCAGTATCTGATACCGGTGCGCCAGTAAACTATAATATACGGTACCGGTAATAATCTTATTGGAAGGGAATTGAATTTTTTTTTTGTATTTATTATACAATTTAAATAATTTTCAAGTTCCTAAAGCAAATATTTCAAAATCAAGAACTCACTGTCGAATACAGGGAGTCCTCGACTTACGACGTTGTTTCGTTCTTGAGAAGAGGTGTAACCCGAATTTCAGTGTAAGTCGGAACATTATACTGTACAGTACATAAATCGTTACATAAATCGTTCCGTTCTTGAGAAGAGGTGTAACCCGAATTTCAGTGTAAGTCGGAACATTATACTGTACCGTACAGTACATAAATTACTCTATATATATCGTACTGTATTGTAAAGTACCGTGTGGTACAGTAATAAAATGTACAAATAATGCAAAAATTATGATGTAAATGAGGAAACCAATGAGCCCAAAGCACTGATTTTCTTGATCACAATTATCCAGTTTAAGGGCTTAGATATTAGTCTGCAGTACAGAATTCTATTTTATATTTTTTTGGAAGTGCGTTCGTAACTTCGAAACAGTGTAAGTCGCGACCGTCGTAACCCGAGGACTCCCTGTATACTGAATTTATTTTAATAATATAGAATGGCAGTACGGCACACTATCCCGATTCCGGATTTGTGGCGGTATTCTGGAACACAAAAAAATACATGCACGTCTCTCTATGTATACTGCCCTATATGATTACATATACGATATATTTCCGAACCATTTTATTCAGTTCAATGTCGGTCTGAATGGGGAGTTGGTCTCGGGAATTGCATAAAAATGATAATATAAAATACACATGGATTTATTGATATTTCTTTACCATTGTAGCAACATATAAGGGTAAACTGCCTAATTATACCCGAATGTCCTTCAAATTCACATGCATTTCTTTTTGTTAGTTATACATTATTTAAAGGTCCTCTAGCCAGTTTTGAATGCGGCTATAGTTTATAATGTGTGCACAAATACGTATTACAATAATACTAAAAATAATATTAAAATCATAATGAATGCGAACTAAATCTTCATATTTCTAGCCCTGGGGAGGAATTCTTATTTTCATACTCTTCAAGCGGGGCTGGATTAACCATTAAGCAAAATAAGCATGTGCTTGCTGAAATTTCATAGCCAAATTCTGGTTCTCCCGAAGTATGCGAACCAAGATGGCGGACATCGGAACGTAACAATGGTAACAGGTTAGGGTTAGGCGATAATTTTTTCCAATTTTCCTTATTTTAGTCCTATTATCAGTTCGAAGACAAGCCAAGAGCCTCCTGTAGTATTTATAGCTAAAATTATGGCCTAACCCTAACCTGGTACACATATTACATTCCGATGTCCGCCATCTTGGTTCGCAGACTTCGGGAGCCCCCAAATTTTTACTAATGCCTCAGTGTTGAGTTGAAATATTCGAGTTTGTCAGACGATTTAGATCTCAATAATGGGTTTGGTTTGAATAAATTTTTGCCTATTTTTTTTTCTCGAGTATGATTTTAACATCTCCATGTATGCCTGTAGGTATGAGAACTAACTACCCCCCAAAAAAATCATGTAAATTAATCATAACTTGACTGAGTTAACTCAGTATTATTAAGCTGTTTTTGTTCTCACTGTTAGTTTTGATAGATAATATCTTGACTTCTCGTGTAGCTTATTGTGGTAATATTTTGGGAAACACACCTATATATATAAGGCAACAAAATTCTTCAGTGCTTAGTTCCAGCCCTGGCCTCAGGTCTGCATAGATATGAGAAATTATTCAAATGCCCATCAGAACATAGCCAAAAATTGTAACATTATTTGTGTTTTAAAAGTGTATCACCTACACAAAAATTAGAGATTTAACTTCTTGCATACTGCCTTATTCCCATACCCAACATGGACTGTCTGTCACATCCATTTTTTACTTGATGGATTTTCAAAGTTTTATCTTATTATTTACAGAATAAAATTGATTAATCATCATGACAAATGGACAAGAACCCACTTTGCAGTCAAAATTCCAAGGTGTCTCTCTTGGTGCTTTGTTTGGGGACTGTTTCGGTGCAAGATTCGAGCACATGAAGGGGACGCCTATGGAAGAAGTGATCGTACATTTTGATGAAGTAGTTGAAAAAGTGAACACTTCTGAAGCACAAACTGAAAATAGTGTAGAAAAGGGATTCATGGGTTACACTGATGACACTTGTATGACCTTTGATCTAGGTGAAGCACTTGTGGATAAAAAAGGTTACAATGCCAAATATGTTCTCAAAAAATTTACGCAGACTTTCTTAGCTGCACCCCTTGAAAGGAATTATGGAGACAGCGTTCGGAAAATATTTTATAAACTGAAAACTGTCGGTTTCCGTGGTGATCCATATGAACTGGCAAGTAAACAGTTTGATGGATCAGGTTCTTATGGTAATGGTTCTGCAATGAGAGTTTCTCCAGTTCCTTTATTTCATCATAATTGTATTCCTGAGATGGTGACACTAGCCTCAAACCAGTCTAAATTAACCCACTCGAATCCAAAAGGTATCAATGGTGCGATATTTCAAACGCTCTCAATTGAAAAAGCTATGACAACAGAGAAAATAACTGACATGGGCAAATATTGCAGAGAATTATTTGAACAATTAAAAGAAACCACCCCGGCCCAAGAAGACTTGGGAGTGTACGAGGAAAAAATTGAAAATATTGTGAATTTATTAAACGCAGATCATGAGGTAACGCTTGAGGAAATTAACGACAAAATTGGAACTGGCGTCGCTGCTTACCAGTCTGTCCCGGCAGCGCTATTTTGCTTTTTGCAAACTCTTGATGAGTCCAAGATTTCAAAATTGTCTAAGTTCAATGGTATGGTCCGAACAGCTATATATGCAACAGCTATGTGCCATGATTCGGATACAGTGGCCTCAATGTCTTGTGCCATGGCCGGAGCATATTATGGCGTCGAGTCAGTTCCGTCGGAGTGGGTTTGGGCTTGTGAAGGATCTGATAGAGCATTGAAAATTGCAAATGCATTATTCGAGATTAACAAGAGTGATGGGAATAAGAGTAAAGATAAGCAATGTAAATTGATGTGACAGCCTGAACCTATTTTTACTACACTCATAATAATCCCCTTTTCATATATATGTATTTCCCCACATACAAGCTGACCGTTTTAAGACAGTGAATTTTTAAAAATTAAGTTAGCATTATGTCATTTCCTTCGAGTGTGATCAGAGTTGTGAGTATATAAGCCAAATTTTTAAATGCGATCGACAGAAATCTTACTTTTTTTTGAGATTTAAACTCATCTTATGTGTGAGTATACACGGTAGTTTATTTTTTCACCATACTGAAAATAGAGTACCGTACATACAAATGCGTTATTTGAGATTATCCAGAGTGGGGTGGAATATGAAAAAAGATGAAGAATGTAAATTGATGTAACAGCCTAAACCTTTTTTACCAGACTCAAATAATGGTTCTTTTTTTTTCCATATTACTCCTGTTTAATGTCAATCAAAATACGGAAAGGATTAAAATTTTAAAATCAAATTTTTCTTTTATAATAATGATATTTTTACAAACTATAGCAAATATTTATTCCTACATTCTTATAAAGCATCATTATTCTACATCATGTTAAATATGTACCTATTTTTTATTAATCGTTTTATATCAGTATATATAATGGTTCATATAAACTGTATTTACTCTGTGCCGTATTAATTTCTAGATCAGAGCAAAATGGTGTTGCAAAGGCATGAGAATTTATGTCTCACTGTAAATGCCGCGAAATTGCATTTAAAAAAATGTAGAAAATATTTTGCTGGCTGCACGTGGTATGTCAATAGCTGCTAAAAATGTTTAATATTTGGGAAAACATGGTTCTTTTGGGCTAGAATTTCAACATTTATCCTAACAGGAAAGAGGTAAGACAGCTTAATTACATCGCGAACCAACGTTTCTCTCTGTTTACCAGAGTCAACAGCTCTCTCAAGTTTTTTAAAAAAATTGTATCAAAGCGAGGTTATGTTATAGGGAGACAAGATGCGGTCTTAGGGATTAAGACTATTCACCCTAATATTCAAAGTTCGATTCCCACGTTATTGATTTCACGTGTTATTGAATGTGACTCCAATCTGGATTCCCTCAGACGATAATAAGCACACGATGTTGAATTGTTGTATATTATTGAAAAGATGCACGATCGAAATTTCAAATACAGATAAAATTGTACACACTTAATTCTTAATGCAGTAAGATTACGGTCAGATCTCGAGTGAAAACAAAAACACAATATTACGGAGCAGTCTCGGAAAACCGGAAACGATACGTCATCAAATTGGTCGAAACGAGAAAGGCAATACATGGAGCGAATGCATTATCGCTGTTGCGAAACATAATGCGGCCTATTGTGTGAAATAATACATGCTATTAATATGAAAGGGTTAAATACATTATAATCCATAGTTACACAATGCACATTCGCTACAATGTACATCACAGTAAAGCTATCAGCTGCCACTGGAATATTAAAATCAGTTCTGCGCCAAGCATTGTGACCCCCTTCAACTAATCTGTGGTGCTACGCTGCTCCTGCTCTATAGAATTTTGGCACAAGTTAATGGCGACTTCTGAAATGCCAAGGGGTACTGAAACTGTATTGAAATTCAGTTTATGATCTTCCTCAAGCTAGAAATCAGTTTTTTTCTCTTCCAATCTGAAGGTTTAAGTTCCTGAAAGTTGAAATTCCCAATTGTATTTCCACCTCCAAAATTAAAGTTACATTTATCTTTATGGTCGGTCTTGCTTTTTTTAGAAATTATCAACACTTTAAACCTTATCGAAGGTTTTGTTTGCTCTCCTGATTTCATATTCAGTTTCTATCATTTTCTTGTGCCTTATTATGCTGATTATGGAGTGGAAATAAACTTATACTATATTATTAATAACTTCAATAATGATCGCTTTATTTTTTATTTAGTGTGACTTTTAGTGTAAACCTTTTAATCGTTTCTAAGTCTTAATATGCCCGCCACCAGAATAGCGCACTAACAAGGAACTCGACTTCTAGGAAGATGCTTCATACTATGGTTGATGAGCCAACAGGTAAAATTTTTGGAATTTTTTTTTCAAACAGGATTTACATATTTATCCTAGGGGAGAGGAAAGCTGATAAGACATCTAAATTTTTTGGAAAGCCATAGCCTCTTGTCCGGTAACTAGCCATATTCAAATATATTAAATTCGTTTTGGACATCCTTGCTCGTTTACTGATACGAAGGCACTCCTGTAGTATGTGTACCAGGTCAGGGTTGGGACATAATTTTATTTCGATTTTCCTATTTTAGTTCTATTATGAGTTCAGGGACTGTCTGTGTTAGCCAAGTGAATATACCTTCTGCTTATAGGATTCAGTCCCCTTACACAACCTAATGTAAAATAGGCGAACAAAATTAGTTACCTCCATATTGGTACACATACTTCTGAAGCGCCGATGCGAACGTGTACAAGCACTGCTCCAACATATTCTTTCTTATTCTTTGCAGGCCACCATTCAGCGACTCTGATATTTCTTCATGGTTCGGGAGGAGCGGGGGTCACAGTTCGAAGTTGGATTCAAGAATGCTTTGCCAGGATTGGGGATGAAGAAGGATTACAGTTTAAGCATATCAAGGTATGAGGATGTAAAACAGTTTTTCCCTATCGGTATGAATATATCAACCCTATGAAGTGAGTGTAACGATATACATTTTTGTTTGTGTGCCACGTGACTTTTCTTTGGCTTGGCGGTGTGGCTCATCGTGCCAAGCGTTAGGAATACACTCTCCACTGGTCCTCTGATTACTCTACGTGGGTTCCTGGTTCGAATTCCATACAGGGATGGTTATGTGCGAGAAGATAGCTGGACTCCTTGCTGCTGTAGGGTGGTTCACGTAATCGCTGGTCGGTTACGGCTTCCTCCACCACCAAGTCCATGCTTCCGAAAACAAATAACTAACCAATGCCATACCTGACATGGAACTGGTAACCGGATGAGTAACCGTGGTTCGCCATATGTTAAGCCTTCTCATCGGCTTTCCTCTTCCCTTCGAATAAATATGTAAATCATATCCTATCCTTGTTTATTTCGATTTAGGTACTATATTTTTCTGCGTGTTATAAGTACTTTTAGGGTTAATTTCATTTTCAAAATTTGGTGTTCATTGGTGTTGTAAAATATTGATCAATGTTTTATGCTTAGCTGGCGCATACTTTCCCACATATTAAACTCATACATAATATGGGGGAAATGTGGTGTAAGAGCTACAGGGCATTTGGAGGTCATTAACTGGAATCAAGGTCATCAACCAACCCCCAGTGAGATATAATCATTCATTGACTCAAATGACCTGTGACCTGGAGTTTAGAGACTCCTACACAACACTGTAAATGCAGCTCCCTAACAGAGGGTTGCGTCAGCATTCCTTGTATCTAGTGGGACTCCCAAGTTAAATGGGATTTACATATTTATCCCAGAGTAGAGGAAAGACAATAATACGGCTCCATCGTTCGGTTACGAGTTCATGTCGGGTATGGGATTAGTTAGCCAGTTATTTGTTCTCGCAAGCATGAACCTGACGATGGAGGAAGCCGTAACCGGCCAGCTGTTATGTGGACCACCCTACAGCGACGAGGAGTTCAGCAATCCTCTCGCACATGATTAACCCCGCATGGGAAGTCACGCATTGTAATCAAAGGTGTGGTGGAGAGCGTATTCCTAACGCTTAGCACGATGCGCCACAGAATTATTATTGTGTCATTACTTCAACAGCGTGAGAGATGTCATGCATGATGTGCCGGGTAAATATTTCAATTACAATGGAGAGAGATAAGAGTGCTTATCAGCGCAACTAAAAATGATAACATATCGTAAATGTGATTAAAATTCGGGCGTAGTTGCTAACGACGATTGCGCACAAATGATAACGTTTTGACCGCGAGACGGCTGGCCGTAGATCAATGCTGTTGCTCTTATGCAAAAGATACAATCAAATTTAATCCAATACAAGCCATCACGTTTATGATCAGACAATCACACCTGGACAAGCGATCGCGTGTGTGCGTGCACGCTTTTTATCGTGAGAACTTGGTATGGTTTGAAGATTTGGAATTACCGGCAAGGCATAGTATCTTCTCGTTGCGGGATTCTGATACGAGAATGAGCCTATTTTTTGGTGCAATCTGAGTCATGCGCGAATAAGACGGTCCCTTAGTTTGGCAACTTTTTTTTTGAGTTTTAGACTCGGCGTATTCTCGATCATATACGGCAGGGCTGCTCAACTGGCAGACCGCATTATCAGCCCCACTTTTGACATTTTCTTTTATAAAATCACTTTTATAGATTTAAATATATATGAAAAGAACTATAACGCCATAATAAACAATCTTGAATAGTTAATAATCATTAGTCGGCCGAGGAAGTGTGTGTTTAAAGATGGCGAAATATAATTTCTGGAAAGACCGGACCCAAATATTTTTGAAGTTTTGTATGCGGATCTTCGGTAAAAATAGTTGAGTAGCCCTGATATACGGTATGTATTAATAGATTAATCTTGTGTTGTTTTTTATCTACCTTCCAGGTAATCTACCCTACAGCCACCCCACAGCCATACACTCTTACGGGAGGGGATCCAAGTAATGTCTGGTTTGATAGAGTTGCCTTGCAGCTTAAAGCACAAGAAGCCAGGAAATCAACGGATAAGATGTTAGAAATGTTGGCGGAGCTTATTCAGGTTAGAAGACACTAGAGGAGGAAAAAAAATTAAAATTATAAACATGTGGTTCAGGCTTATTCACGTGCTTATCACAATTTAACAATGATGGTGTCACTGAGGGCCAATTCATTAAATAGCTATCTATCTAACCGCCAGATTGTCTCGCTTAGAATTGGGTACACCCGTAGTATGTGTACCAGGTCAAGGTTAGGCCATAATTTTATTCCGATTTTCCTTTTTTAGTTCTATTACGAGTTGGGGGACTGTCTGTGTTGGACAAGTTAATATGGTTTATCTCTGGCCATACGTTTCAGTCCCTTTACAGTTTACAAAACTTGATGTAAAGTAGGCGAACGAAAGTAGTTACTTCCATATTGGTACGCACACTTCTGGAGCGCAAAAAATTGTTGTAAACATGTCGGCCAGGCATATTCACGAGCTTATCACAATTGAAGAATTTTGATGTTGCTGAGGACCAGTCCATCAAATTTGTATCATAAGCAGAACATATCTTGCTTGAATTTGTACTCCTTCATCACTGCTATAGGGCTATTCCAAGTGACTTTGCCGGACAATTCCAGAAATTTTGCATGTTGTCAGATGCAATATATTTTTACATTTTCAGCTACATGTTTTGTTTCATTGTCCAATTAGTTGCTTTATGGGGTTTAAACAAAGTTGCAAAAAAGTTACACAAATGACTTACCGTACTTCGTGGATATAAAATATATATAGAAAAGATAGCGTGACATCCACCATCTCTCATTGAACCACATTTTAAAGCCTTAACTTAGGGGTGTGCAAGGTTTATTGACCAGTGGCCAGAAATGTCGCCCAACTAGACTGGCGGGCCATGTAAGTGTGATGTAAAAAGTTACATTTTATGAACAATATTTACAGTGTTACAAAAGCAAAAGTGGAAAACAATAAGCCCTGTGCCAAAACTAAATCCAATCGCAATCTCAACAGATTCCTGGAGGTATTTTTGGGCTCAAACATCAAAATTTGGTTGTGGCCGCATGAGGCGAGCCAGATTAAATTAGCCAACGGGCCATGGTTTGCCCATGTCTGCTGTAAATGCTATTATACACGTATTCCAATTTTCTTTTGAAAAATAATAATAGGGATTATTTTTGGGATGTCTTTTATCATTTACCGAAAAAAATTACAAAGTGGAGGATAGAAACGAGTAGGAAAGCTTTCTTGCCATCGACTAGGTCTTATTTTAAGGGAAAGGCTTATATTGAAATCATTTTTAAAATTCATGCTAGGTCTTATTTTCAGTGAAACACGGTAATTCTAATATTTAGTGTTGGCAATATAGAAATTGAAAAAAAGTCCATTTCAATTCTTCATTTTGTTTCAGGTCGAGATTGACGCAGGTATTCCTCCTAGCCGTATCATTATCGGCGGATTCTCTATGGGAGGCTCAATGTCATTCCATATTGGTTATCGTAAACGTCTAGATCTGGGAGGGATATTCGCAATGTCATCATTTCTTTATGATGACTCTGCGGTTTATCCTGATTTAAAAGAGCTCAAAAAGAAGAATAGTGATGTCACAATGCCTGAATTGTTTATGACACATGGTACCCAAGATGAGTTAGTGCTTTTTCAGTGGGGTAGGAAGACATTTGAAAAATTAAAAGAATTGGGGGTCAAAGGTCGTTTTCATGCCTCAAATCAGACTCACCAAATACGTTCAGAAGAGATTGTTTTGTTGAAAGAATGGGTGCTTGAAAAATTGCCTAGTAATTTAATAAGTAAGCTTTAAGCTAAGAAGCTCTTGATTCTAGAACGTCAATTCTACAATGTTTTTTTTTGTAATTTTATCACTCATGCTGTAAAATTCAGTAGAGGAAAGTTTCATTGAACTCGCTAATTATTAGTTTAAAAATGGCACTGCTCAAAAGTATTTGCCAGACAAAAACGTTTGATAATCTTAAAAAACTGCAGAATTGAATAATTACTTTTATTTAAGATTATAATTTCTTAGGTTAAAAATACTGTGAATCACTATGCAATGTTTTTATTTAATTGTGATCTTTAAAATCTTTTGATGATCAAATAAAGTGTTAATGTCAGTCTATCGTTATGCATTGTTTTCTGTACTTCTGGTAATACATATAAAAGTAATTTATCCATTCCTCTTTACATATATTTGGGTGGCAAAGAGGAAACAGTATTGTAGCTTGTATATATTTCATGAAAGTGGTTCTATTGCCAAAGCCGTACTCGTCCATGATAAAAGTGTTTTAATAACTTAATTTCAGACCTTAGATATTGAACCTTGGGTGTCGCTGTGCAGTAACCATTCCTGGTTCCACGCGACTTCCATTCTCCAGTAGAATGTTTGTTTAATCTTGTATTTTGTCAATTTCGTGATTTATTTTTTACTAGATGGAAAAAATAAACTTGACTCTGAGCTCTCGGCGTTACCGTAGCGAAATCAATTGCGAATTACATACCCATATATTTTAGGATACCATCGAGTTTTATCTCTTCGAAGCTTATTAGGGAGAAAGCAGAGACATAGGCAAGAAATATTTAACAAGAGAGCTATGCTCAAATATATGGACACGTAGCGCCACCCAGTGGCAATAATTTTGATGACGTCATAGCGAAAAAAGTAATAGCCTTCTGGAGAAAAATTTTATCTTTAACCACTGAAAATATCAAAACAATTGGTCCAGTATTCGAAGAGAAAAGCGATTTTTTAAAAATGGAGACGGAGACAAATAACAATAACAACAAAATTTTGAAACGATCGTTATGGCCACTAAACATGTCCTAAAATAAGCTTCTTAAACTACAACAGCTGGTATATAACTGGAAGTCCCGAGAGTATAGTTAGGATAGAATTCACATATTTATCCCGGGTGAGAGGAAAGCCGATAAGACGGCTTAATCATGGTATGGCGAACCGCGGCCTGCCGTCCGGTCACCAGTCCATGTCGGGTATGGGATTAGTTTGCCAGTTTTTGAAGGTATGGACTTGATGGTGGAGGAAGCCGTATCCGACCAACGGTTACGTAAGCCACCCTACAGAGGCGAGGAGCCCAGCAATCCTCTCGCACATAACCATCCCCGCATGGGATGCGACTAGGGCTGGGCATTTTCGAATACCTGATGATTTCAGCATCGAATGTTTTTTTCGAATCGAATCTCAAATACTTGGGAGATATATAATTGTCTACGATTTTTTTTATTGTAGTTGGTCCTTTTACTGAAAATGTAAAATACATCACTCAGACAGATTGCTGAGCGTTCACACACAATGAAAAACACTTATTAATAACTTACTACAGAAAATAGTCGTATGTCAGAATTGTATTGAAAAAATATGACTTTATTAAAAAAAATTGGGTAATTCACCTCGACCATTGGCGGAAAGAAAAAAGAAGATGTAGGCGATTCCAAATTTTGCTCTGCACCGATTTGAATATTTTACTATTCGATTCGGAGTGCCTGGCCCTAATAACTGGCAGTCCCGAGAGCAGTTAAAAATGAATGTACAAACAATTGTTCTTATCTGTTAATGATGAGATCACAAAGTGTTTAGTACGTCAATATAAAATGTTACAAAAACTATTATGTATAAATGAATTTTAGGGTTCCATTACATTTGAACCGACGACAGTTGCACCTGCATACTATTGTTATTGGAAATTTGCACCTATTGATATTTGAACCCATACTAACCCTAACCCATGGATTTTAGCACCCGCATATAGATTGAACCCGCGGATATACGGGTGCAAATGTGTGGGTTCAAATGTGCTGTCACCGAATTTAAGGTGAGATAGATGTTTTGTTATATGATAAAAATCAATACAACAAGAGAGCTATGCTCAAATATATGGACAGTTTTATCTTTAACCACTGAAAATTTCAGAGCAATTGGTCCAGTAATCAAAGAGAAAAGCGACTATTTAAAAGCGTGTCAAAGAACAACAAAAAGAAGAAGAGTGCCAGCAAAAAATGCAAAACGATCATTATGTCAACTGACGTGTCTAATTACGCTGATTGCGCTATCGCATCCAATTATCTGTGACTTCTTTTTTAATTGATACCCATCCCGATAACACTGTTGTAGCCGATCGAAGCAATTTTCTTGCTGGCGACTTTACAGGCAAACAGTACAGCGCTGTTGAGATCCAATCCGTTTAATCTGGCATGTACCAGAGCAGCTTGAAACGTATCTCCAGCCCCGAGAGTATCTACGACTGTTTCTGGTTCTACAGCCGGTACAAGTTGCTCAATATCACCTGGAACATTCCTCGCGTGAGCTGCACCGAGGTCGCCCCACGAGCAGACAATGTCCCCCCTGCAACAACAAAAAATCAAACTGAATTGAAAAGTTGATGTTGAATGATTTTTTTGATAATATTGCTGGCAAATATGGGCGCTCTCTCTATAAGTATGTGCACCAAGATGGCGCACAACCTGATAATTATAACCTGGTACACATATTATGTTCAGGTTGTGCGTCAGCTTGGTGTACATTCTTCGGGAGCCCCCAAATATGATACTCTGTGACAGTTCTTCGCGCGATTCGAACTTGCCCACTATCAATCAATGGGCGATTCGCACTTAGGCTAGTGGGAAATAGGGCTGGGCATTTCGAATCGAATAGTAAATTATTCGAATCGGTTTAGAGCAAATTTTCGAATCGCCGCCATCTTGTTTTACTTTTTCCGCCAATAGTCCATATTTTTTCAACACAATTCTGACATATGACTCTTTTCTGTATTGAGGTATTGATGAAAACGTGTTTTTTCTTATTGTTAGTGATGTATTCTATGTTTCCAGTAATTTATGTGTCTGGAGGACCTAAAATAATAAGAAAGTTACATACAATTTCATACCTTCCAAGTATTCGAGATTCTATTCGATTCTGAAAGCATCAGGTATTCGAAAATGCCCAGCCCTAGTGAGGAACAGACGTACGTGCACAAAATAATACGCAGTAAACACATAAACGAATATTATTGCGCAACGAAAACCATAATACCAAACTACTGACTGAAAACCATAATATGTGAAATTAAGGGAAGAATGCCGCGTATAGCCAGCTATAAAGAGCGATTTTGTGGCATTTCGTAGTGAGACACGAATTAGTGATTATTTTCATCATTGCTTCATCAAATTTATAATTTGCGCAGAATACACTAGTAATCAGGAAATGTGGAGTTGACAGGTATCACTATGGACACAAGTTCCAACGCCCGAATTATGAATCCGTTGCTTTTGTGTCACGACCTGTGTTCATTTTAAGAAAATGTTACATTGAGCAAATGTTGTTTTACTGAGCATGAATAAATTACCGCTGAGCAGAGTCTACAAACTATGTGAAATATATAACAACAGTATAATATATTACCCAAACAACGTACACGTTTAAATAAAAAATATGGAACATTCTAGCTGGGCGTTAAAAAATATAACGAGCCATGCTCTGGAAACCAATGTTGCAAGCATGTTAAACGGGAGCTTACCCTTCTTTCAATTGATGACGTAAATTTGCAACGCATTCCAAAGCAGATTGAAATCCCAAATGACGAGCAAAGTAACTGCTAATAATGATCTGTCAGAATGAAGAAATTTTTTACTTTTCTTAAATGGACTGAAGAAAATATGAAAATTAAATGAGCCTCGACAATTCGATCTTTGAATTCTTTAATATTTGTTATTTGAACACCGCACACGAACTTCACAAATGCAATGAGATATTACGTTACATATCTCAATTTTCTCAAATAGTACAGGTAATAAGAGCACGCAGAGTAGATGCGCACTCCCGTCTAGAACATTACAGACACGGGCAAAGTACGACCCGCGGGCCAAATCCGGCCCATTGGGTAATTCAATCTGGCCCGCCTGATGCTGCCACATCCAGACTGAACTCGAATTTTGATGCTTCAGCTAAAAAATAGCTCAAGGAATTTGTTGAGATTGCGGTTAAATTTAGTTTTGGCACGAGGCTTATTGTTTTCCACTCTAACACTGTAAATATTGTTCTTGAAATGTTACTTTTTACGTCACTTACATGGCACTTACGTCACAGCCTTGCCCACCCCTGGTACAGACCCATATATTATATTTGTAATGACGTCTCCGTTAATATCCCTATTAAATTATCGATGTTCGTCTTTTCTGTAAAAACATTCAAAAGAAATATACTGCACAAAAATAGGTTTTAGTATTTACCAAATCCGCTAAAGGAATCAATTTAGTGAGTGACGCGTCTTCTGGCATTTCTAGTTCCACGGACACCGATACTCGATTCTCTAACTTTTTAGTTGAATTATGTTGTTGAATTATTTTGATTTGTTTTTCCATGACATCGCAATTTTCTCTATCCTAGAAAAAATGGTGCATGTGAATTTGTAAATAAGAGAACATAATTGAAAAAAAATTATTGACAAATCCTACTACTATATGTGTATATATATATAGTAATTCCACGCAGGCCAAGACCACAAATAAGGTACTCCCGATGAATGTGAACCCAGATGGCGGACACCGGAATATGGTATGTGTACCAGGTTAGGGTCAGGCCATAATTTTATTCCAATTTTCCCTATTTCAGTTCAATTACGAGTTCGAGGAATAGCCAAGTGACTTCCCTAGTATTTGTACCTGAAAATATGGCCTAGCCCTAACCTGGTACACATACTACGTTCCGGTGTCCGCCATCTTGGTTCACATACTACGGTAGTACCAAAAGAAATATTGACAAATCCTATTACTCTATAAATATAGTAATTCCACGTAGGCCAACCCACGAAATGGATGTCCACGGAAAACCTCCAAACTTGAGACTATTCCTAATATAATCCTATATATATATATATATATTATACTTGGTATATATCTATTAAGATACGCGAACGCGTACTATTTCTTTTATCAATACCTTCCAACCTAATATCTGTACGCTTTAAACCTTACTTGAGGTTTCGTTTGCTTTCCTAATTCTATAATCAGTTTTATTTATTTTGTTTTTATCAATTATTTTATCGTCTATTACTGATTATGAAGACGAAATAAACTTATACTTGTTTAGGTGTGACCTAAAATACATTATATATAATATTTTTCATCGTATTTTTAACCATGTTCAATGCATACATCTGTCTTAGTGCGTTGTAGTTATATAATACCAATTCAAAAACAATATTGCCTGTGTAAATGGAGCTCCCGAAGTATGTACACCACGATGGCGCACAACCTGAACATAATATGTGTACCAGGTTAGGGTTCAGGTTGGGCGCCATCTTGGTTCACATACTTCGGAAGCGCCGGGTGAATTATGTGAACACAGTTTACATTGAAGTATAAAATCCTATACACATATTCACCTCAAAATGTATCCAACAATATTTGTTCAAGTCAAGAACAGCAAAATCTTCGATAGTTAATTCATCCAGCGGCCTGGAATTGAAAGCAAGAAACGTTACAGAAATATATTTGTGTTAGTGTGCAGCAAGACTCCTGAATAACTTAGGATAGTTATCTCTACTCTTGCTACGGCATAATTGCAATATATGCATACGGATCCGCCAGCACGAAGGCATAGAAGAAGGATAAGTAGTTAGTCTCGCAGAAACCAAATCATTAGCAATAATTGGACAACAGCCATCAGGGCAATTACCAATACTTTGTTATCCGATACAACGAAAAAATGGAAGGATTTATTCTATATGACAATATAGGGCACTCCTGAAGTATGTGAACCAAGATGGGGGACACCGGAACATAGTATGTGCACCAGATTAGGGTTAGGTAGGGTTACCATATTTTTGTGACTTCAAATCGGGACGCCTCGGAAGACAACGACCCCTTAGCTGTGATTTTGTAACTTCACATTTTCCGATTTTACTACATAGGCCTACATTCAAAGCTGTCTCGGCTGTCTTTATTGGCCATATTGTTATCGAAATTTCATGCGCATATTCTCTGTCCAAGTATTGGGTTCAGTTCGAAAAATAGGAAGGAATTGACGTTAACGATACCGGTACAAATAATTCGAATTTAGACGAATTAGTATTGATTTTACATGCGATACGTCTGCCATCAATGGGAATCAGCGAGAAACGAACGCATTCACCTTCAGTAAGTAGGTTAGCGCTGCGCTACACATAAACAACAGTAACGAGAACATGTTTGTGTATTATGCTGGAAAAACGGGACTTTTAGCTGACTTATCGGAACGGCGGGACAAAACGCTGAAAAGCGGGACGTATGGTAAGCCTAGGATTAGGTCATAATTCCAGGTACAATTTTCCTTATTTTAGTTCTATTACGAGTTCGGGGGCTAGCTAAGTGACTCCAGTAGTATTTGTATCTGGAATTGTGGCCTGACCCTAACCTGGTACACATACTACGTTCCGGTGTCCGCCATCTTGGTTCAGATACTTCAGGGGTACCCAATATTAGAGCCTTATCATGATGATGCAAAACTACAGACTCTAACATATCTCTTACCCCCTGTAATGGGCCATAGTGCGAGTTCCGGTTGCTTTACTCAATATAATTGAGGTTGAAGGGAAGCTTTGACAATCCCGGAGAGCAAGATGTTCATAACTGACACCGGCTTGGTCGAGTTCTGACAAGCAGTATCTGTATATTTTTACAATGTTATTTGTTTATATTGGCTCCAGCGCTGGGGAAAATGGTAATATTCTGATTTTTCTGAATCGAACAATTCTTAGTATCCCTATATATTGATTTTACAAAGTCTCAAAAATTATTCATCATGTCAAATTGATCTAAAATTGTTTGAGTACAAAACAAGAGAGCTATGCTCAAATATATGGACACGTAGTGGCAAATCTCGACGACGTCATAGCACACAAAAAAATGAATCCCATGCAGCTCAGCGGAATATTTGAAATAAATAAAAGTAATAGCCTTCTAGCAAAAAATTTAATCTTGAAGCACTGAAAATTTTAAAGCAATTGGTCCAGTAGCCAAAGAGAAAAGCGGTTTTTTCTGTGACAAAGAACAACAACATAATATTAAAACTATCCATAGGTCCACTAACGTGTCCAATAAATGCAATTAGTTGTAATGGTGCGTACCTGGCTTCCTGGCTTCCCATAATAGATTGTTTCATCTTACTAATATCTGGATAAGTTCCCATGAATTCAGC
This sequence comes from Styela clava, assembly GCF_013122585.1. Lineage (NCBI taxonomy): Eukaryota > Metazoa > Chordata > Ascidiacea > Stolidobranchia > Styelidae > Styela > Styela clava. Next base: position 2,100,096 of record NW_024102829.1, on the reverse strand, counting down.
TTTGTTACCGAGATGAGAAATAACTTCAGCAAAATTTCCGGCATTTCCACCTCTTTGCCAATATCGGGCTTGAGCACTATTTATCAATAATAATAGTAAAAAAGATCCGGATGTATGTGTACCAAGATGTCGCACAACCTGAATCCTAACCTGGTACACACACCATGTTCAAGTTGTGCGCCAATATTTTGGGAGCTCCAAAATGACTATATATAGTATAAGGAATTTTCCAATGTTCATTCATTAATCATAACGACGACCAACCGACAGCATTATGTGACCATTATCAGGCACATTATGCATTAAAAGTTCTTGTTATTATAATGACTGAGTTGGTTATTATGATGTGGACAGTATTACGATAAGATTAACCAAAGATCGCCACAAGGTGGTTAGTACTCAATGTGTATTCCGCAGCGATACTCGGTAAACCACTCTAATTTGTGCTTTGGGTAATAGTTTGGTACTCCCGAAGTATGTAAACCAAGATGGCGGACACCGGAACGTAGTACGTGTACTAGGTTAGGGTTAGGCCATAATTTTATACCAATTTTCCTTACTTTAGGTTTTATTACGAGGTCGGGGACTAGCCAAGTGACTCCCGTAGTATTTGTACCTTAAAATAGGGCCTAACCCCAACCTGGTACACATACTACGTTCCGATGCCGCCATCTTGATTCACATACTTCAGGAGTACTAAATATTTATGCCAACCCCGCGAACATGTAAATTGGGTGTATGGACTTTTTGTTGGTAAAAGGTATCATTGATTTGGAAATTAATATATCCAATCTTGCTGAACAATGTTCGCTGAAAACTATGAAATTCAGTTTGTGAGTTTTCTGTTTAAAAATTCGTTCATCAACAATATAAGGGATCTTTCAAAGCTTGAATTTACTGAAGAGTAACATCCCCAGAAAAATAGATAATATAGTATATACAAAATACAGATATATACATACAGTGTATACAAAACAAAACTCGGCCATCGAGCTATCTTGAAGCGGTAGCTAGTAGGGTCAGGCACTCCGATTCGAATAGTAAATTATTCGAATCGGTTCAGAGCAAAATTTCGAATCGCCTCCATCTTGTTTATTTTTCTTTCCGCCAATGGTCGGGGTGAAGTAGCCAAATTTTTTTTTACGAAGCCATATTTATACAATTCTGACATATGAATATTTTCTATTGTGAATTATTGATAAATAAGTGTTTTTTATTGTGTGTTTACGCTCCGCGATCTGTCTTAGTGATGTATTCAGTAATAAATTTGTTGACAGGACCAATTATAATAAAAAAGTAGCATATAATTACATATCTCCCATTGGCTCACAAGTATTCGATTCGATTCTGAAATCATCAGGTATTCGAAAATGACAAGATCTATACTAAGTAATAAAATAATAGTTGGGTTACCCATTTTGAGAATCTTCTTCTGGATATGACTCGCATATCGTTATTAAGTCAACACATATTTGTCCAACACTGAGGACATATTTTGAAGATTTTACGGAAGACATTCTTGATATTAGGTCCTAAAAAGTAAAAAAACGTTTCGTACTCCCGTATTTTGTGAACCAAGATGGCGGACACCGGAACGTAGTATGTGTACCAGGTTAGGGTTAGGCCATAATTTCAGGTACAAATACTACAGGAGTCACTTCGCTAGTTTCCGAACTCGTAATAAATTATTGCCTAACCCTAACCTGTTGCACATACTATATTCCGGTTTCGGCCATCTTGGTTCACATACTACGGGAGCACACGACGTTTTCGGTGCGAACTCGTTTTTCTCTGTACTGCGCCAATACAACGCTACATTTCTCAAGTACTGCTGTCTGAATTGATATCCTATGTAGATACGACACTCTACAAATTCACGATGAATGACATGAGTCGATCAATCGAAGTTCACTCCGTGATATAGAAATTGACAGCAACAGACATGTGTAGAAGGAAATGCAAAAGCCACCGGACATCATTGATTACACTGCGTGGGTTCGCAGGTTCGAATCCCATGCAGGGATGGTTATGTGCGAGAGGATTGCTTGACTCCTCGCCACCGTAGGGTGCCACCATCAAGTCCATTCTTACGAAAACAAATAACTAACTAATAATAATAATCGGCTTTCCTCTCCCCCGGGAAAAATATGTAAATCCTATCCTATCAAGTTATTGAAAATATTATATTTTTTGACTTCAGTAAATTTAGTTAAAGCAATACTTTGCGATAGTTCTATTTTAATTCAAGTATTACATATCAAAACCTGATTTTCTGGTAAAACTCGTTTGATATTAAATATACATTCATTATATTGTACGTCCTTTTGATTTTAGAATGTATTGCCAAAGTATCGATCATCTTCTTGGCTATACTAGTGTTTCATGTATTCAAGAAAGGGGAAAATGTCATCACCCTCACGTACGTTCCGTTGAATGCTTACCTGCTCTCGATCGAAACAGAAGCTTCTGCTTCGTTGTTCAGCAACTTTGTGTCTTTCATTCCACGTCAAAACTCACAAACCGTGTTTAATCTGCGCGCTGTCAATCGAATTGTGACATAATAAATACCTGTTTAATTGGTAGAGTATAACAGAAATCGTAGCAAAATAAGTAGGGTTAGAGTGCTTTTTGAATCATATTTGCGTGGTCAAGTTAACTTCAACAGTAATATTACATCTGTGAGGTGTGAAAGATTATAAACGTGCGCACGAGGTGGTAGATATCCAACAACGTCATATGTTAAGTCTTACGCATGATGTTTTGATTGACACTACGGAAATTAATTTTTTAATCGATAAAAAGGCTTTGACATACCTTGAATGATCATTTAAATGAAATTTTTCGTGACTCATTGTTGTGTCAGCTGCAATTTTAAAATTTGTCAATCAATCAATTTTATTTTGGTCACTCTGAAAGAAACAGAACAACAACAAGATAGCGATCAGAGACCGCCGACTTATCGATCTAGCGGCGTGTATCCTTCGCTCTGACTCAATAGCGACACCGCGTGTCCAATAATTAATTAATTGATAACTCGCTAATTATAGGACATAATTCATCCAAAATCAGTAGGCTTCTGGTCTGAGATATGATGAATGCACAAGCTTTGGAGCAGATTCAACCTCGCTTTCGTGGAATAGCGCGTAACATACGAAAGTGTCTATCAGACAGACAAATACCTATTATTTTTTTAGGGATTTTTTTGCCTATTCAAGTCAATTGGAGCGTAATGCAACGGTTCTTTCCTACTTTAGCTTACGACATCAAACTCGCTATATAGGGTTATTCACGATGAGCGGTTAACCAAGATTAATTTTCCCATTTTTTGTCTCTTTATAATACGAATTTATGCACACTGTATATTTTCCACAGTTGAGTATGTTGTCTGTTAATTAAGGTACTGTGGGTAGCGGTGTCTCGAAAATATCATGTCTCATTTTCCCCACTTGTCTCACGTATCCCACGTGTCGCGCCTATTCCAGTTGTCACACTTGTTCCACGTGCCCCGAGGGACGTGGATCTCCCCAGATTCTGTGGTGATTTATTACGCACGTAATCAAAGAAATTTTGAAATGAATGATGGGGTTCGAACCTTGCAAACACACGCAGGATAATCAGAGCTGCAGGCGCGAGCGTATTCCTAACGCTCAGCATGATGGTCCACACCGCCCAGCCAAGAGTGCCAGCACCACGGCTCCAGCATCAGCTATTATTCTTCAATAAAACAACGACTAATTTGACAATGAGTTCTGTCATGACGATTCTTATTATATGGAAATTGAAAATGTGTTTAATATATCTTTCCTCGAGAATATTGTCAATACCGCGTGCAAACTCTGCCCTGAAGTTTGACCTCCGGATTTCAAATATATGACTCCTTGTAGCGTCATCGTTCCTATTAGCAAGATTGTCTGGATAGGATAGGATAGGATTTACATATTTGTCCCAGGGGAGAGGAAAGCCGATAAGGCGGCTTATCCATATGGCGAACCACGGCCTCTCGTCCGGTTACCATTCCAAGTCGGGTATGGGATTAGTTATATATAGTTTGTTTTCGGAAGCATGGACTTGGTGGTGGAGGAAGCCGTAACCGACCAGCGGTTACGTGAACCACCCAAAGTGACTATGATCTGCATTGCCGACCGGTGTTTAATGTAGATACCGGTAGTTCAGAACTGATAGCTGTAGGCCTACATCTATCTCGTTGTTAGTAAGGATTAAGTGTCCATTTTATTCCGGGGTAGAGGAAATACGGCTTATCATATAGCAAACCACGGTCTCTCGTCCGGTCCAAAGTTTATCTTTACTGTTCACTCCCATTTATAAAATTGATCAATTTGGCAGTGCAATCATCATAAATTTATTAATATGGTGTGGCAAGTATTTTTTATTTATTTATTTTTTATTAACTACCAGTATGTAATTTTTCATGTTCCCATTACTTAATAACTTCTATATGGTTGTGTGTGTGGAAGCGTGTGTGAAATATTCCAATTATTTTAGGTGAGTGAACACGTACCACATCTTCTTGGCAAAACCTTCCATTTTATATGCATTCTGTACGTTTTAAACCTTATCTAAGGTTTTGTTCGCTCTCCTGATTTCATAAGCAGTTTTTATTTATTTATTTTTACAATTCATTTTATTGTTTTGCTGATTATGGAGTCGAAATAAACTTATACTTATACAGAGGTGCGCTCACTAAAAACTCAGAAAGAAGAGAGCGGCGTGCGGGAGAATATACAGAAGGAATATACAGTATGGAGTCGAAATAAACTTACTTATTACAGTATTATACGGTACTTATTTGGGGCAATCTTCCACCTGAAACTAACTGCATGTTTTCAGTAAGACACTGACCTGCTGACTGACTGAAAAAGTATTTCCTAGTGAAATATTCTAATTAGTCCTAATACCCTAAATTATTTTCTTGAAATATCGACTATCTTGTGTTTGATTTACCTTTATAGTAAGTGCAGAAGTGTGTTGTTACCGGTAACTGTATTATAAAACTTGTGGTAAATTTAACTTTTGTGTGTGTATAATTGAAAGTTGCTGTTTTTTTTATCTTTTTTTTTTTACACAAATAACTGCTCTGTCATCAATCTGATGATTATTATGTTAAACTCTAAAAGACATTGTTAATGATATTTTTTAATTATTGCTGAATCTGTGATAATACTGTAATATGATTGCTTCAATATTATTTTTATTTCTCCATGTACGGATGAGTCCGGTACATGTCCAGTGAATATTTAATTACAGAAACTATAATAAATAACTAATTGTAAAAACTAATCTTGATATTTGTTTTGTTTCTCTGGACCTGTCCGCACTTAAAAACTATTGTACGTCGTTGTGCCTTACCTTTTTGTCTTGTGTATTTTACTAGTGTTTTATTTGTATTGTCAATTTCGGGTCTGTTGTCCTAGTATATCGCATCAGTCCTAAAGTGCTGTTATAATTTTTAGGGGTACATGTCGCACATCTGTGTCTTAGGCCAGTAAGGTCTTGAACATGTATCCCGTCTCTGTTATACTGTTTAATTATTATGCAGATACTGTTACATTTTTGAGGCAAACAAACATACTTACATACTTTGTGTGACCCAGGATAAATATGTGAATCCTATCTTTGTTTATATTGCGGAAGTCACCGAACTCGACGTAAATTCTAAATCTTTAATCTAATCTAGAGCTGTCACTAAAATAAAATAAATAATAGCTAAATATTAAGTTATTTCAAGATGGCTCCTGCAGTGAGAAGCCGAGCAGAGATTCGTCTTATACGACTGCTTTCCAGATGTGAAGAGATGGCTGGTTTAAATACACCTGATGACTGGAGACTTGAAAAGTATGTTGGAGCATTAGAGGAACGTCTACAAGCGGTCCAAAAGCTTGATTCCTCGGAAAAACCCAAGGAAGATATCATCAGTGAATACGCAAAGAAAATTAAATTTTTAAAACAACTTTTAGAGACTCAAAAATTACCTGTCACGTCAGAAAAATCTCTCGCTAACCAACTTCTCGTGCCAGCAAAGTCTCGGACGATTCCAACTAATAAAGAATCTCCGACGGGAAAGCAGATTCAAATGCAGGCATCGTCGAGATACACTACGGAAATGCGCGACGAACTCATGCTCACAGAGAAGGAGAAATCAGCCGGAGTGCGCTATAGAGCAACGTCTTCTGGTGGAAGTACGCAAAATGCAGACACTGAAGCTATACTGCAGCATCAACATAAAATGCACGAAAAAATCGCTGACGAAATGGTCGCGTTAACAAGGAATTTAAAACACAACATTATGGCTTCTAACAGAGTTATAAAAGATGATTTGAATGTGATCGAAAAATCTTCTAAAAAAGCTGATCAAAATTACGGCCAACTTCAAACCGAGTCGTCACGACTTGAGAGTCATTTAAAGAAAGGAACGAACTGGTGGCTGTGGATATCTCTTGCTCTTGTCTGCGCTGTGTTTATGTTCATGATATTTTTTATCAGGTTTTTTCCCAAAAGGTACTCTTGATTGTTCATCATTATTATTCTTGTAAGTGCCAATAATGCTATCTCAGGGATGTGCAACATTTAAAACAGGAGGGCCAGATAGATATAACTGGGTGATATCGTGGGCCACACCTAGTTTTTAAGGCATTATTAAGTCATAAGCATAGATGTTGAAAAAACTTGTTTCTCAGGCCGCACAATATTCAAAATTGGCACTTCTTCGTGGACCACACAATTATTTCTAGAGGGACGAATTTGGCCCCAGGTTTCACACCCCTGTACTGCGCCATTGTAGTAAGAATGTAAGCATATGATACAAGTTTTCTCAATATTAAATGTGCATATAAACAGGGATAGCCATTTCGAATACATTCTAAAATAATATTTTCGAATCTGGAATTTTCAATACATCCTAAAATCAGACATACAAATTTTTGTTTTAGTAAATTACGGTAATATTCAGTAAAATAGGAAATAAGCTCCAATAAAAATATCAGAATAAAGCCACAAACCAACAGTATATGGGCTATTCCAAGTGACACTACAGGACAATTCCAGAAATTTTGCATGTTGTTAAATTCAATATATTTTCACATTTTCAGCTACATGTTTTGTTTCATTGTCCAATCAGTTGCTTTATTGCATATGTAAAAAATTGCACAAAAGTTACACCTAACCTTACTTAGTAGATAAAAAAAATATAGTGAAATATAGCGTGACACTACAGGACGGCAAATCCACCATGCACTAACATACGTTGTGTTGAGCTGTAAATTTTTGCGCTGGTACAGTAGGAGCCCATAATATTTTCTGGTGCAGTAGCTGAACTACCCCTCTATGTGTTGCTCAAGTTACTTAATGTAACACTGAAAATCCATGCCAATAATGTGCATATTGTATGTGACACTACACGATGTGACACTACAGGACATTTTTCCACTTCGGAATAGCGGCCTCTATCATCTCTTAAAATTCTGGTAATAAATCGTTAAATGGGTGAAGAAATGTCCTACAGCACCGCAAACATTCAAACTTTATTAACTTAAATCCACTGCGTCAATTTCATATGAAATAACTGTTTCACACAATCAAACACTTTGTGTCAGAATTCATCACAAAATATGTCAATTATACTAAAATTTCTACATTTCAGGCCATTTTTTATAAACCATCAAAATCCTGGGTGAAATATTAAATTGTTCGATGAAATGAATGCAGTCCAATAAAATTCCAATGTCTTTTGATATCAAAAATAAAAAAAATTACTTTCACTACACTTTTTAAAAAATTGATGGAATTCAACTTTTGCTTGGAATGGCCCATATGTACACAAATTATTTGATAGTTTATGCCAAGTTTCTATAGAGAAAGTTAACATTCAATGAAGACGGTTTGAGAGCGATGTCGCAGATGTGTGACGTTACACAAAAATCTGATATTCCCATAAACGTCGATTCCGATATTCGAATGACGAGATATTCAAACTGGCCATCCCTGCCTATAAATCTACTAAACAAGATAATCAAATGCGAGAGGATTGCTTGGCTCCTCACAGGCGTTGGGTGGTTCATGTAACCCGGCCAGTTGTTGATAACTGATAACTGATTATCTAATTCCATCATGGATTGGTAACCGAACGAGTGGACATGGTTTGCCATATGATTGATTTGTCTTATCGGCTTTCCGTGGGATAAATATATTGAAATCTTACTCTAAACCAGGGATGTGCAACCTGCGACTACGAGGAAAAATTGTGTGACCCGTGGAGAAATGCCTATTTTGAATGGTGTGCGGCACGGGAAACGAGTTTTAAAATTCTCAAGTTTAATCTAGTACATGCGAGTAATTCCTGTGCGTTGCAAAGCCTATACCTGAGCTCTTGCGAAGCGAGCACTGCATGTCATCAGATCAATATTGGGGCTGGACATTTTCGAATACCTGATATTTCAGAATCGAATAATTTTTTCGAATCGAATCTCGAATACTTGGAAGATATATAATCGCATGTAACTTTCTTATTGTATTGAACATACAAATTACTGGAAAAGTAAAATACATCACTCAGACAGATTGCTGACGCGCTCACACACAATAAAAAACACATTTTCATCAATAACTCACTAATTTTTGTGCCTGCATCTACTAGAAAGCCTATGGTGAATAAATTTGCTGCCCGCGGTTTTACCCAATTATGTGTATCTGGCGCTCCTGTATTATTAAAGGTTGCACACCCCTGACCTGAACAGATGAAAAGATGCTTAACTGCCTGCCTGTTACCAGTTGCGCCATTAAATATTAAGAATCTGCTTGGTATCTACCCCTGTTATAATGCTTTATTTTATTGCTATTTCTTGGTGCAATTAGTTAAAAAGGTCTTGATGTTTGAATTGTATATTTTTGACATGTTTTGGTGAAGGATATTCTGCATTATTCATATCTTTAATCTGGGGATTCAATAGCATTGAGACAATCTGTGGATATCATTTACCTCAATTCGTGAATCCCTTAATAATCAATAATTTATTTCCGTATTGATATATTGTGATCAATATTGGATTTGTTGGATTAAGTTTCACCTTAGTTGTGAGGTAGGCTGTTCCTCACCTCTCTTTGTTGTATATTTGGAAAGCAACTCATGGATTATGTTTTCATGGTCATAAGCAGTGATAAGGAGGCTCCAGTCCAGGGGTTCCCAACTGTCCATGGCGTGACCCCTTTCCCGAGGTTTTTTAGAGTTTTTTGTAAAAGGAAAAATAAAATCAGTTTTACGCCTAGCATTGTGGCTCCCTTGTGGGCGCTCCAGTGGTATGTGAACCAAGATGGCGGACACCGGAACGTAGCATGTGTACCAGGTTAGGGTTAGGGCATAATTTTATCCCAATTTTTCTTTTTTAGTCCTATTAGGAATTCGGTGACTAGCCAAGTGACTCCTGTAGTATTTGTACCTGAAATTATGGCCTAACCTGGTACACCTACTATGTTACAGTGTCTGCCATCTTGGTTCACATACTACATGACTGTTCCAACTGCTCTAGTCATTGACACTAAGTCACTATTTATAAAAAGAATCAAACGAGATTTGATTTATCTGAATAAACCGACTGCGACACTTTTCCCGAGGTCGACTATTTCCAGACTTGACAGGGTCTATATATGGTCAGGTTCCCCATATGATTATGCCATGTTATTGGATTTTCCCTTGTCTTGAGATACCGTAAATAGCGTATGGAAATCTATCTATACAGACCTACAGAGTTACCTATAGTGCAATTCCGACTACTTTGCCACGGATAGAAAGCGTTGATGCATGACAGGCCAGAATAATTGCATTCTAACATAATGGCATTTATGCTGTCAACTCTCACTTTCTTGATTATCTGGTTAAATTGTATTGAAGTACTGAGCCTCATTATTTTTTCTTTTGAATTATTGATTCCTAACTATTGGTGAAAATTATATAATAATATATTATTTTTGTTTCAACTAAGACAGTTTAATATCTATTTCATTCTTAATTAATAATTTAAAAAATGGAAGAAATAAAAGAAACTATAGAGATTGAAGTCCAACCAACGAAACAACTTACAGAAAAAGAGAAAATTATCGCAGAGCGTCTCGAGATGCAGCGGAAACATAAAGGTCATGAAACCATGCATTTAGAGATGATTTTTATTCTTATTTCGACATTAATTGTGTCACAAATAGCGCTTGTACAATGGAAGAACCGTCACCCTAAATCTTACAACATTGCGACTTTAGTTGGGATGTGGATTATACCGTTAGCTTTCTCGTTACATTATCTTTGGTGGAGATTTTTAACAACATGGGTAATTTTCACTGTCGTTACGGCGTTTGTTGTTACAAAAGCAAGGAAGAAACCACTTCGTGGTACAACGCCAAGATTGGTTTACCAATGGTTTTTAATTTTGTTTCGAATTTGCTACGCTATCGGCGTTTTCGGTTATTTACTGATTGTTTTAACAATGATGGGTGTTAATATGGCATTCAGGATTCACCCTGAGACAGCTATGGATTTTAGCGTCGTTTTGATGTTTTACGGACTTTACTACGGAGTTATGGGTCGCGATTTTGCGGAAATATGTTCAGACACGATGGCTTCAACAATTGGATATTACACAAAGACTGGAATGCCAACAAAACAATTATCTCCGGACGTTTGCGCTGTCTGCGGACTTGTTTTAGTACTTCCCGTAGACGAGGATGACGAAAATACAGAGAAAGTCTACAAATTGTCATGTTACCATAAATTTCACGATTTGTGTATTCGTGGCTGGTGCATTGTGGGTAAAAAGCAAACCTGCCCTTATTGTAAAGAGAAAGTCGACTTGAAAAGAATGTTCACGAGCCCTTGGGAGCGGCCTCATATTTTATACGGTCAATTATTGGATTGGATTAGGTACCTTGTAGCTTGGCAACCTGTTATATTAGGCTTAGTTCAAGGAATAACATGGAGTCTGGGTTTAAAATGAGAAGTTTCCAAAACGATCTTAATTTATTTAGTGCTCTTTAGGAAGTGTATTTTTAAGGATATGAATATTTGGTGACCCTACGTTTGAACCCACGTACATTTGAACCCATGTGTATATCCACGTGTTTAATCTATATGCGGGTGCTAAAACCCATGGGTTAGGGTTAGTGTGGGTTCAACTATCCGTAAAACCAAAAAAATTCCATAGGTGCAATAGCATACAGGTGCAATTGTCATGGGTTCAAATGTACGTGGGTTCAAATGCAATGGAACCGAATATTTAAATAGCAAGTTTTAAATAAAAAATAGTCCAAAATAATAAATTTCTGGAATATATTTTCGACTGTTACCGATTTAGAATATATCTTTGCTTTGCAATTTAAGAGTCCTGCTGCACACTAACACAAATGTACTTTTGTAACGCTTCGTCCGACCAAAATCAGACTTCCTCAGTCAAGCAGTTTACATGCATGGACTTAATGGTGGAGGAAACTGTAATCACCCAACGGTTAGGTGAACCACCCCACGTCGGCGAGGTGTCAAGCAATTCTCTCGCATATAATCATCTTCATGTGGGATTCGAACCGGCGTAGGGTAATCAGAGGCGATCGTATTCCCAACAGTTAGCTCGATACACCACTGGGTTTCTTCAATTTGAGTGCAGAATCATTATATGCATTCACTGTCCAATATCTCCTTATAATACGATATTTATATTTAACACGAGGGTGCTTCTTGTCTTGTTACTGGATGGGAATAGCTTACTAATGAATTTATTTCTTCCTATCTTGATGCAATATTAACCTAATTAGGTCATGCGAGTGCAACTGAATTTCAGAATTTTTTTTATTATGAGGCATTTTAACATCTAAACTCTCTATAAGTAGCAACCGATACATAAGAGGATACTTTTTTTTGAAAGAACTGATTTTTCCTGTTCTGCATTGCCTACCCAATTTATTACAATCTGGGTGGTTACCATGGGGATTGACAAAAGTTAGGCAATTAGAAATTGACATGTAAGAAGTTACTGGCCTGAATTTTTCCAGTACAGCATTGCCTAGCCAATTTATTACCCACTGGGGTTTGAGAAACCATTGTACTCAAGTGAGCACAGATTATCTTATTCTCTATTAATTTATTTTACTCTATTTTAAGTGAATTTTGAATTTGAACCCTGAGTTTCTCGTCCACAATCAAATGTGCTATGTAATTCAAATTTATTTTGTGTTTCACATGTTAGTGTTTAGATATGTTGTGCCTAGGCTGTATTTAATTGACCTTTGACCCCTGACTTTCTCATCCGCAATCAAATTTGCTATGTAAATCAAATTTATTTTGTGTTTCACATTGGGGTTCACATGTTAGTGTTTAGATATGTAGTGCCTAGAATGTATTTTAATAAACTTTGACCCCTGACTTTCTCATCCGCAATCAAATTTGCTATGTAAATCAAATTTATTTTGTGTTTCACATTGGTGTTCACATGTTAGTGTTTAGATATGTTGTGCCTAGAATGTATTTTAATGACCTTTGACCCCTGACCTTCTCATCCGCAATCAAATTTGCTATGTAAATCAAATTTATTTTGTGTTTCACATTGGTGTTCACATGTTAGTGTTTAGATATGTAGTGCCTAGAATGTATTTTAATAAACTTTGACCCCTGACTTTCTCATCCGCAATCAAATTTGCTATGTAAATCAAATTTATTTTGTGTTTCACATTGGTGTTCACATGTTAGTGTTTAGATATGTTGTGCCTAGACTGTATTTTATGACCTTTGACCCCTGACCTTCTCATCCGCAATCAAATTTGCTATGTAATTCGAATTTATTTTGTGTTTCACATTGGTGTTCACATGTTAGTGTTTAGATATGTAGTGCCTAGAATGTATTTTAATAAACTTTGACCCCTGACTTTCTCATCCGCAATCAAATTTGCTATGTAATTCAAATTTATTTTGTGTTTCACATTGGTGTTCACATGTTAGTGTTTAGATATGTTGTGCCTAGACTGTATTTTATGACCTTTGACCCCTGACCTTCTCATCCGCAATCAAATTTGCTATGTAATTCGAATTTATTTTGTGTTTCACATTGGTGTTCACATGTTAGTGTTTAGATATGTTGTGCCTAGAATGTATTTTAATGACCTTTGACCCCTGACTTTCTCATCCGCAATCAAATTTGCTATGTAATTCAAATTTATTTTGTGTTTCACATTGGTGTTCACATGTTAGTGTTTAGATATGTAGTGCCTAGAATGTATTTTAATAAACTTTGACCCCTGACTTTCTCATCCGCAATCAAATTTGCTATGTAATTCAAATTTATTTTGTGTTTCACATTGGTGTTCACATGTTAGTGTTTAGATATGTTGTGCCTAGACTGTATTTTATGACCTTTGACCCCTGACCTTCTCATCCGCAATCAAATTTGCTATGTAATTCGAATTTATTTTGTGTTTCACATTGGTGTTCACATGTTAGTGTTTAGATATGTTGTGCCTAGACTGTATTTTATGACCTTTGACCCCTGACCTTCTCATCCGCAATCAAATTTGCTATGTAATTCGAATTTATTTTGTGTTTCACATTGGTGTTCACATGTTAGTGTTTAGATATGTTGTGCCTAGAATGTATTTTAATGACCTTTGACCCCTGACTTTCTCATCCGCAATCAAATTTGCTATGTAATTCAAATTTATTTTGTGTTTCACATTGGTGTTCACATGTTAGTGTTTAGATATGTAGTGCCTAGAATGTATTTTAATAAACTTTGACCCCTGACTTTCTCATCCGCAATCAAATTTGCTATGTAATTCAAATTTATTTTGTGTTTCACATTGGTGTTCACATGTTAGTGTTTAGATATGTTGTGCCTAGACTGTATTTTATGACCTTTGACCCCTGACCTTCTCATCCGCAATCAAATTTGCTATGTAATTCGAATTTATTTTGTGTTTCACATTGGTGTTCACATGTTAGTGTTTAGATATGTTGTGCCTAGACTGTATTTAATTGACCTTTGACCCCTGACTTTCTCATCCGCAATCAAATTTGCTATCTAATTCAAATTTATTTTGTGTTTCACATTAGTGTTCAAATGTTAGTGTTTAGATTTGTAAAAATTTTTCATAGCAAATATTTTTAGTTTTCTGTTTGTAGTTCGAATTGAGTGCAAAATTCATTATATGCATTGTATTTATCTGTCCTATATTGTTGTTTTGTTTCATTACCCTCTGCGTGTTCCACAACGGATTCGATTGTTTATTCTTCCCACTAACTGGGATGGCTCGGGGACTCCTCTCACTGGGCAACAACAAAAAAAATCTAATTTTAAGCTCAATAATTGTAAAAATCCAACAATAATTGTTAGAGAACATGCCACTTTTAATCCTTGACTAACATTTATCAATTTACGGTTTTATTCTACAATCAATGCGTCCTTCTTACCTCCTAACGTAGCGTCATATGCTATACCAACACCAGTGTTCCCTCAAAGGTGTGCGCGTGTGCGTGCGCACACAGATTTCAGAGGCTGCGCACACGTATAGATTTACTGCGCACAGACGTATTTCGATGTAATGTAACAATGTGCTCGGTTGGCAGGTTGAGAAAGTTTGTTGTTGGCCCACTTATTACCCGGTTAGAACGCCAAAATTTCTTCATTGGTTTTTGCACAAATATTAGTCATTTCCAAAAAAGTGCGCACACACCAAAATTAGAGGGAACATTGACCAACACCACAGTAATTGTTGGGTGCTTAGAATAATAAACAGGAGGGCCATAAGAGCTTAAAGCCGCCTGACCCCATAGAAGGTTAAGAACCACTGGCTTAGCACGATGTGCCAGCTATCAAATCGACATCAGGTCAGGTCTTGTCTATTTTCCATCTGATAGATATTTGTGTGCTTGTAAAACAAATTATATTTTATTTTTGTCAACATCATTATTTATCATTTTACTGTTCTAAGACAAAGTTTAATTTGTTTTATTTATTCTATCATAGAGGTATTATTTATAAAAAAAATAACAGAATGACTTTAGAAATTGAATCTGCTGATGTAATCAGACTCGTGGAGCAATATCTCAAAGAAAGTAACCTGCATAGGTAGGTTACCGTATATCCTTTAATATAAGCCGACCCCCTAAAACGGTAAATTTATGAAAAATTGCCCACCCCCCGATAAGGGCGAATTCATGATTATTCGCATACAAGCTGACCCCTAAAGGCCCAAAAACGACCCAAATTGTTGAATTTATAATAATTTGCATATAAGCCAACCCCCTAAAACGACCCTTGATTGGTGAATTTATAAAAATTGGCATATAAGCCGACTTTACGAATTGTAATCGACGAAAGTTAAATAAACTGTTTCGAGGACATGAATCGAACATGTATTTTTCCCTTTTAATCTCAACAGGTGCTAAAATATACTTCGGATTTTTAAATTACTCCAACTTTTTATTGAAACACTCTGGTGAATATTGCCTCAAACTTAAATCAGTAACTAGCTAAAACGAAGAGCATTTAAATATTTTTTTGAAATTTTAACATGTCTTGGAATATTCAAAACACACGACACCAACATACAGGACAGAAATTCAATTCCAGTTATGTTTGATTTATTTTGGGCATGTCAATTATTTTACCTGTTCATTTTATTATCCCAGATCTTTCATTCAAATTGTTTCAGACCTTATCCCAAAAATTCATTTTGTGATTTCAGAACCCTGGCAACCCTTCAAGAAGAATCCACTATTTCACTCAACACTGTAGACAGCATAGATGGCTTTGTGTCGGATATAAATAACGGACATTGGGACACAGTTCTGCAGGTAAAGCATCAGACTATTCTAAGCTAAAAATCTCTGGTTTAAATCACATGTTTGTCACCAGGGGAATGGTTTTGCAAGTCGGAATCCCCCCTTTTTTGGAATGTAAAAAAGCATTTTTTTGTACCATACATAGCAAATTTTTTATAGCTTGAAACGCTTTTAGATCCTCGGGATTCCCAAAACCCATGTTTTCAGGTCAGACTTGCTAGCTGTTTCATTTTAACATAACTTTGCGATTAGAAATTTTAAATTTTATAAACATGTAGGACTAAAGAATAAGAGTAAAAGGTCAACTCTTCTCGAGCGCACCCTTTGGAAACCGCTGCAATAGTGAATTATTTGATTTTTGCCATCCCTGGTTGATACTAAACAATTAGAGTTGCGACTTTTAGGGAACAGCAATTCACATGCAATTTTTTTCAAATTTATCCAGGCCATACGATCCTTAAAGCTGCCAGACAAGACTTTAGCGAATGATTAAAAAAGAGGGTATTTCGTGTCATACATAGCAATTTTTCATAGCTTAAAACGCTTTTTAGACCCGGAAGATCTTTCTGAGATTTCCATGAGAACAGCCATTCACATGCAAATCTTTTAAAAGGTTTTACCACTCTTTATTCAGGCTATTCAATCCTTAAAGCTGCCAGACAAGACTTTAGTGGATTTATACGAACAAATTGTTTTGGAATTGGTGGAACTACGAGAACTTGGTGCGGCAAGATCTCTTCTCAGACAGACAGATCCTATGCTTGCATTGAAGCATTCACAGCCAGGTTGGAATTAGGGTTATTTTTAATTCATTTTTCATGATCAGAAAAATCTTAAACTTATCGTATATCCTTGCCGCATAAAAGCAGAGTTTAAAACTCAAAAAAGTTGCCAAACTAAGGGGTGAGCTTATACTTGCATAACTCTGATAGATACCACTAAATATTTGTCTTATATGGCAATATCTATGATGGCACTCAAACCAAATAACATTATGCTAATCTAATTCTAACAGCTGCAACTTGAATTTGCTGATAGGCAGGTATGACGTGTTATGATTTGTAGGGTCAGCTTATATGAGAACCTTTCTAATTTCGTAATTTGTAATTTCCTAATTTCGGATAGGGCTCCAGACTAGCAAGACCAGACACTCAGAGGGCTACTATATTTAGGAGGGTCGCGGTCTTTTCATTTTTAGCATTGCCTTGCTAATGTAATTACATCCTGTGCCAGTTGGTATGTCGAAATTTATTTTATTCATTAGTAAATTTTTTAATTTGGGAGTGATTTAGAACATTTTTATATAAAAATTAGGTATTCTGAGCTGTAGGTGCTGTATTTGATATTTCATATTCGAAATATATTCTCAGAATGTATCCGGAATAGTGATACATTCAGTTTGGGTAGAGGTTCCGATATCTCAAAAATTATTAGCTCTCCACATATCCATTTGTACTGAGGCGAGTTCGGAGTAAATGTGTCCATAGAGTAAAAAATGAGCACCTCAAATAGTGTTTTAATTTTCAATTGCATTTTCAGATCGCTACGTTCACCTTGAAAACCTCCTGGCAAGGTCATATTTTGATCCGAGAGAAGCCTATCCCGATGGATCAACCAAAGAAAAAAGAAGAGCCGTGATAGCTCAGTCCCTGGCTAAAGAGGTGAGTTTAAACTGTTGTGTATTTTTGGAAGTAAGATCAGAGAAAGAATGGTCACTGGGTTGACTGGCAATCTTGTTGTTAAGGCTGTTGTGAAAAATCACCTCTACCTATATAACTGGGCTAATTTACCAATCTATCTGGAATTTTGTGTACTTTGAGAAGGTACAAAATGCTAACAGTCTAGGTTTGTCTTAGAGTTATTCGGAAACCGATAAATTTGGTACATATGTCATTCAGTACAATTCTTTTAATAACATTTGGCTGGTATTTTGCTGATATTGAAGTGGCCGTACAAGTCAATCAACAACAGTGTCCCATCCGTATATTTAAGCATTGCACTCTTGTTCATCAGTCTAATTATCTTTCTTCCAGGTCAGTGTTGTACCACCATCTCGTCTTATGGCATTACTCGGCCAGGCTCTGAAATGGCAACAATATCAAGGACTTTTACCTCCAGGTAACACTAGTTAGCTATTTTCATAATTAGTACTATTTTGTAGTTTAATTGAAACTTTAACCTATGGGCATGGGGTGGAGATCGAAGTGTTTTTACTGACTTATTTTAAACTTAGCTGTGCAATGTATTTAACGTGGTGACCGTACATTTGAACCCACGTACATTTGAACGCATGCGTATATCCACGGGTTCAATCTATATGCGGGTGCTAAAACCCATGGGTTATGGTTAGTATGGGTTTAACTATCCGTGAAACAAAAAAAATTCCATAGGTGCAATAGCATACAAGTGCAATTGTCATGGGTTCAAATGTACGTGGGTTCAAATGTAATGGAACCATTTAACGTCACTCTCTTTTTTACCTCTCCAGGGTCAACGATTGATTTGTTCCGAGGAAAAGCAGCAACAAGAGAGGAAGAGGATGAAAAGTATCCGACAATGCTGAATAAAACAATCAAGTTTGGTCAGAAATCTCATGTTGAATGCGCAAGGTTTTCTCCTGATGGACAGTACTTGGTGACTGGGAGGTGAGTACCAGTGGGTACTCCCGTAGTATGTGTACCATGGCAATTACCCTCATATGTTTTATTTTACTGAGCCATAAAATTATTTCACGTCATGCTATGATTAAGGCTTAGTCCATGAGTAATTAGTATTAGCAAGCAGTTATTACCCTTTTCTTAGATTCCCCTTTCCTTAGTTTAGTAACTTCATTATTTTCCTGAGTATTAATCCTTTACATAATATAACTTCGTATTAGGGTTAGGCGATAATTTTATTCAGGTTCTCCTAGTTTAGATTTTAGTTCTATCACGAGTTCGGTATTGTTTGTGTTAGCCAAGTGAATTGCCCGTTGCCCATAGACTTCCATTCTTTTGCACAATTTGATGTAAAGTAGGCGAACAAAATTAGTTACCTTCATTGTGGTACACACACTTCTGGAGAGCCTGTCAGGTTGAAATAGTTGGTATTGGGTTTGGATAAATATATGCGAGAGGATTTCTGTGCAGCTCTTTGTTTCAGGGTGGTTCTCATAACTGCTGGTTTGTTATGGTTGCCTCAAAAATTAAAATTTATCTGTCCAGAACTGCCGGTGTTAAGTGCTGTCTATTTCAGATCTTGCCCTGAAATAAAAATAATAACTGGGCAAGAGACTGTGTATCAACATATACCAGCTTGTCTTATCAGCTTTTCTCTTCCCGGGAAGGGACATGAAACATCACAACCTCACACAATTTCTTTTTTACAGTGTTGACGGTTTTATTGAAGTATGGAACTTCGCGACCGGTAAAATTCGTAAAGATTTACAATTCCAAGCTCAGGACCAATTCATGATGATGGATGATGCGGTTCTGTGTCTTGCGTTCAGTAGAGACAGTGAGATGCTGGCAACTGGAGCCCAGGATGGAAAAATTAAGGTATAATAATAGGGCCTAATGCAGCTGTTCCCAAACTTTTTGTTCACGCTGTGCCAAATCATCACGAATTCAATTATCAATTTTACGATCAATAATGTTTGAGGTTTGAAGTAAACATGAATAAAGCAAAAGGTCAACTGTTCTTCCTCATCTATGCCTTCCTTTGAAATGCTGAAAAAATTACTCATTTTCGCTAAACTTAGTTCAGTGGATAAATAAACGACTGTACTTTGGCCCCTGGTAGGAAAGTTAGAAGAAACAAAAATGGGACCTCCTGAAGTATGCGCACCAAGATGGCGCACAACCTGAAATCCGGTAGTGTACCAGGTTAGGGTTCAGGTTATGCGACATCTTGGTGTGCATACTTCAGGAGTACCCAAAAATGAAATTTTTTAAAAATGCGTTCAAATCATATTATAATACTCAAATTGATCGAAGTAATTCTATATTTAATATGGACAAAAAGTAGTACGGGTATGCAATTTATCAAAGTAGCCTACTTGTAATGTATCGCAGCTGAGCAGCAGATTTGAACTTACGCGAAAGCTGAACCGCTACAAGGAACGAGTGTATTTTTAAATTTCGATTACGTAATCAAAAAAAAACGAATTCCACAGAAATTTTTGAAACAAATAAAAAGTGATAGCTGTTACAATCTTTAACCACTGAAAATTTCAAAGCAATTGATCAAGTAGTGAATAGGAAAAGCGTTTTTTTCACTTTGTGTCCAATAAAATTGTGGCTGAAATACAACTTTCTGTCTTTCAGGTTTGGAAGTTGACTACGGGCCAATGTCTACGTAGGTTTGAGAGAGCTCACACTAAAGGTGTAACCTGTGTTACGTTCTCTAAAGATGGAAGCCAGGTATGGTATTTGATTGAAAAATTGTAATGAATTTTGATAGCAGGGGTTGCAGTCGAGCCAAATGTATTTTTTTCAACCAGTAAAAAAATATCACAAGCACAGATTACAAGAAAATGATAATTTATCCAGTTTTACTGGGGAAGCGAAGCCGCGGAAACCAAACCAAAGCGAAAATGGGTAATAAAGTTGATAATGGGTTTAAAAGCCTGTCATCTTCTATTTGAGGCCTATGTGCTTTGTCATATTGGTGCTCTGCCTTTTCGACTTTCCTAATTTTTATAATCTGACCTTAACAAGACTTGAAAATAAGAGTTTTTTTAAAAAAGTGTTTTCCTGCAAGTTTTGACATGGTTTTTCATTTCAGTTATTTTTGAGGTGGGGTGCGAGACTTGACAAATTCTAAAAAATAGGTTCGGCTTGAAAGTTTGAAAACCAGTGTTCTTGTAATAATATATCTTTCTGTATTTTCAGATTCTCAGTGCTTCGTTTGACCAAACGATTCGAATCCACGGTTTGAAATCAGGGAAATCTTTGAAAGAAATGAGAGGGCATACTTCCTTTGTAAATGAGGCTTTGTTTATCAATGACGGGCATAATGTTATCAGCGCTTCATCAGATGGAACAATAAAAGTAAGATATAAATAGATGAAGAGTTGTATCAATTTGTATTTACTATAATGTGAGCCATGTTTACCAATGATGGACACAATGTTATCAGTACTTCATCAGACGGGACAATAAAAGTAAGATAAGATATAGATGAAGCTAACTCTACCTGTAAATGTAGAATAAGTCAAAGTCAAGTCTCATGCCAATTGGCATTTACTGTAGTGTAATATACCGCTTTAATTCTATATTGCTTCAGCAGATCAGTGATTGCCTGTAACTTTGCTCAGAGATGAGTCTCTTTTACTTCAGTGTATGTGACAGGGGCATAGCCAGGACTTTTCAAATGGGGGGGGGGGGGGGCAGTTCTGAAATTCTAATTGCCAAGTCAGACCATATTCGTTAGCATGTCCAGTTTTTTTGTTTTTTTTTCCAAAAGGGGTTCCCTCGAATGACTTGATACTTGAACAATTCGGTAGTCAACCAAAAAATTGTAGTCATAAATACTGCGGTTCTCGAACACCTGAGCGCGCTGCCGAAATTACGTCACTCTGAACATGCATTTCTACTGTTTTCATTACCATTGTTTTATAGATCGAATAAGTTTTGGTACTCTAACATCAATCCTGAGCAAATTATTTTCGACTACCGTCCTACCGAGGTATCTCACTATGTGTATAATAATATATATAGACCTCTTGGTTCTCAACCTTTTGCGGCGCGTGGCCCCCTTCCGGAGGCTTTTTGCACTCGTGGCCCCCCTGTTAGTCATTCTAAAAAAATTGACGTGTTAGATTGTATTATGTATTTGCGACCTTTTATAGAATGCAAAAACAAACCATGGGTAAAAAATTCAATGCTTTTTAGATTAGTAAACGAAATCTTGCGCTTGGGACTGTCTGACTAGGTTCCTTATATTAGGCACCGCCTTTGATATAGTCAGGTGATTGTACTGTCAACATCAGGACGGTTCCTAGATTTTGCTTTGTTGGTAACAAGATCAAAAAAAATAGATTCGCACAGATAGGTTGTGGCAAATTAAACCAGCAATGAAAAAGCTTTCTTACTAAGTAGTAGGTAAGAATCGCAAAGGAATAACCAAAAACTCGAAATGTCTTCGTTGCTTGATTTCAAAGCAAACTTGTTAGCATAAATCGGCAGCCATGTCATCAATAAAGCCAAAGCCAACGCAACTGTCGTTCCATTTGTGGATCAGGAATTTACATATAGGCTTCTGCAGTTATAACATGATATCGACTGTTATCTCGCAGTCTCACGATACTGCCCATCTGCTGTTAGATGGCCTACTAACAAACTATTCGGATTGGTAGATTCTAAATTCCATTATGCTCAAACAATTCGCACACACAAAAAAGTGAATACACCTAGTGACTGAAGTAATAAAACTGAGGTGAACGGGGAATTTTCTTTTAAATGAAAAGAATGCAAACGAAGTCGCTTTATATTAAATTACTAGCCTTGTGTCGTGGCCCCCCTTGAAATGCTTCGTGGCCCCCTTGGGGGGCCACCGGCCCCCGGTTGAGAACCACTGGTTTAGAACATTAGTAATAACTTGCATTAGCAATTTTCTCATCATAAATTTTTCACTTTTTATTGAGGATTTGTGATCCTTTCTAAACAAACATGTATTTACAAACATGTAAAAAATATTTTATCTTCCAGGTTTGGAGTGTGAAAACGACCGAATGCAGCAACACATTCAAGTCATTTGGAGGAGGCCAGCAGGATATCACTGTCAACAGCGTCCATGTCTTGCCGAAGAATTTAGAACATTTTGTCGTTTGCAATCGATCTAATACTGTATCAATCATGAATATGCAGGTAAAGCTTCCCCAATGGTTCCTGGTTTTAGAAATCTTTATTCCTTCCTCACTCTGTACTGTTGGGAAGCAGGGTTTTATGGCTGATTGGAGAATTCTAAAGTATAATAAATTTGGTTCACAAACCGACCAAAAAAGGTTATGGTTCTTTCTCAAAATATTGTACTTCCTGACGGAGGCTTACCCAAGAGGGGGTTTGTGAGTCGGAACCCCTTTTTGAAATGTAAATTTTCTGTCACACATAACAATTTTTGGTAGCTTGAATTGCGTTTTACTTGGACCCGCTAGCGGTTTTGGTCCAGTTTGGCAATTAAAAATTTCAGACCTCCAGTTTGAAAATGCATGACTACCCCCCGCCTCCTAATGTGGTTAGTGGAGGCCTATTCGAAGCCTTGTTTGCAGTGAAGATGTGAAAACCATCCATGCTTAAATCTGTATAAAAAATGCCTTTGAGCACAACATTTTTAGAAGAAACCTCAGAACGAGGCTCCTGTTTGGGAATTCAACGTAAAACCTTTATTTTCCAGGGCCAAATTGTCCGTTCTTTCAACTCTGGTAAACGAGAGGGGGGAGATTTTGTCTGCTGCACTGTTTCACCAAGAGGAGATTGGGTGTATTGTGTTGGTGAAGATCAGGTAAGGTTCTAGGCTAAGCTGAGGAGTTTCGAGTTTGGCATGATTTTTTTTACACAGTCGTATTTTTGTGTAATATTTTGTCATGTTTTAATTTATATCTAAATTAGAGCCGCAACTTGAATGAAATTCTTTGCAGTTGACTTTAGCATGTTCTCATTGATTATGGAGTCGGATTTTCGATTTCCTTGTGTCTTAGAGGCTTGGACAAAGGGCTCTTTTTTGGAGGGGCAATTTCACAACTCTTTTGCTGTGCAAGAACTCAAAATTTCATGTGCCTAAATGTTCAATAAATAAAAATTCGCATTGTTAAAATTTTTTAATTTGTTGTACATGGAAAATCTTAATTCCTCATCTGGGCTGGTTAGTATGTGGCTATATAGCCCACCGACAAAATGTTGTTGCTCTAACGCTAGGCTTACCATATTTCTGAAGCAAAAAACCGGGACGGCGCGGACTGGACAGTTCAACCTTGGTTCGATTCTAGGGGCCCAGTATTAGTTTAAACGCTTCCCATATCAAATCTACGGGCATCAAAGTTAACTGTGAATCCTCTATTGGTGTTTGATTCAAATAACGGAAATCGTTTAATTTAAAAGACAACTTTCACTTTGTTTCTAGCATTTTGATGATTCAACCACATTACAGTTGGGTGGTAAATTAACAAACACACAGCTATGGCATAACAATTTTCCCTCTATCTGAACTAGTGAGGTGAAACGCAAATCAGTGGTAAATCGGCTGCCTACGTTACAAAAAAAAATTGTAATAGTATCAAATAGGAAATTTATTCATGACTGCCGTTCCGCAAAACCAGGACATTTATTAAGTCTTTCGCCGGGACGGCAGAAAAACATGCTAAAACCGGGACTTTCCCGGCTAAACCGGGACGTATGGTAAGCCTATCTAACGCTAACGTTTAATTTCCTGCAGGTGCTGTACTGTTTCTCTACAAATTCTGGTAAGCTGGAGAGAACATTGACCGTGCATGATAGAGACGTTATTGGCATCGCACATCACCCTCACAACAATCTCATCGCTACATACTCAGAAGATGGCTTACTCAAGTTATGGAAGCCATAATTTAAAAGTGGAAGCTGGAAGGAAATTGAATATTAGCTTTCGTTATATGGGATTCTGCTGCTTTAGCACGTTGTTCCCAACCTTATTCACGGCACTAAACCTTTTAATGATCTGCCCAAAGTTTATTGTAACAAACTCTGAAGATGGCTGCACAGCTATGGAAGCTATACTGATCTTAAAAATCAATTCTTAAATGAAGGACGACACTCTTCATGAAATCCAAATCCAGCTAATTTCAAAAACTGTGCGGCCTAAAACCCAGCTTCCAAATAATTGATAGCGAAATTTTAATAAAAAAAACGTAAAAGCAGGTTCGCCTGCTATCAAACTTTGTGATCAGGGTCTAAAGACATCTCTTTTTCTATGAAAAAACTTGTTTTTAATGAATTTCCGTCAGTTGTTTATGCACATTAAATAATAATGCTGACCATGGCCTATCTACTTTGAGTTAGTGACCCCCAGACAGCCACTTTGTTGCCTTCTACGGGGCTGAAAGGCACAGTTTGAAAAAGTCTTTCCTAAGCGATTATAGTCCAGAAAAGACTTTTGACGTTGGAAATCCCTGAATCTTATAGAGTACATTTGATTTTTAGAAATGACCTGGATTTGGTAAAATATAGGAACCTCATGAAGTATGCGCGTAAGGTTAAGGTTCAGGTTGTGCGACATCTTGGTGCGCATACTTCAGGAGTACAGACCTGCATACGATCGATGATTGTGCATTATTTGCCAATGTTTCACAAAGAAACAAAAACTACTCAAGATCATGAGAAATTGGGCTTCTCTTTTTTTTTCTTGTTTTTATCTATTTGTAGAATAAATTCAATCGGTAATGCCTTTTGTGTGTGTTTAGCGAACCTAGTGTTAGGATAATAATGTGCGCAAGTATCTCTATCTATCAACGGTTTTCAACATTTTTGAGCTTGGCAAAGATGATACAATTTACGCCACAGGAAGACAGCTCAATCGCGAGCCATGGCCTCTCTCTCGTCTGGCTGCCAATCATTGTCAGATATGGGATTAGTTTGCCAGTTACTCTGTTTTCAGAAGCATGGAATTAATTGATGGAGGAAGCCGTAAACGGCGAGGAGTCAGTCAGTTCTCTCTCTCACATAATTGTGGTGGTCAGTTACTGCTTCAAGTTTCATGCAAAAGGATCGACTGTCTGACTGGCAAACTGTTAGTTAACATAAACTTGCTAAACTGACAAAAAAAGGTCGCGATTTGCTACGTGATTGAGCCGTCCTATAATTTTTACTCCCTCAGATAAAAATTGAACTATGAAGAACATACATATATATATATATGGTTTCTTATAAGGTATAATATTCATTCAATTTTATTTTGGTCACTCTTGACATGAAACAAAACAACAACAAACGGACAAATAAAAAAATGCAGTGATACCAGGAAAATCTGTATAACTTTGAACGAAGTTAAAAGTGTACGAGTACGCTCTCCGTCCAACAAAGACAGTTACAGCACACGATGAAATAAAAATATAAGACCCTTTTACCGTGTTGACCCGAAAATAATATAGTCAATAACACAAATTTTTTTTTACCTAATCGATAGCAAGAAATCTCTCCCATACGTTTTAAATGATTAATCTAAACCGTGTCATTTTAAGTAAATGGATATCGGTTTTTATATTTGAAAATCTCCAAAACATTGTACCCTTCAATTTTGTTTTTGATAAATATAAGTATAAGACATCCCCCGAAAATGAACCCTAGTGTTATTTTTCGAAAGAAAATTGACTAAGACACCGTCTTATTTTTGGGGGAACACGTTCAATACTTGTATCACAGACTGTAGCACGACGCAGTAACAGTCTTTCTTGTGAATGTGAGTGGGTTTATGAAGTTTTTTAATACTTCCATCTCACAATAAATATTCTCCTAATTTCAAACCAGGTTGGCATCAACACGGTCTATTTTGAGTTATTGCTTCAACAAGCTTATGGCGGATAGATGAGCCTAGTCGTCCACCTCCAGTCACATCGAGTATTTGACTCGAATCCTGGTAGAGTCCACCCAGCACTGTTACAGTCATGAATTTGTGTCATCTGGTATTCGTTCTACAATCCAGTTTCTAAGCATCAATAATTCTTTGAAACCAATCTCATGAAAATATTTAAACTTATGAAATTGACCTTTAACCCCCAAGGAAGTTAATTTTTGAAATGTTTTCTTTCCCCACTCAAACAATACAAGAGGATCTTTATTTCCATGAGCCATGAATAGTTCTGGCATGGAGTTTTCAGTTTTTTGATGTTCTAATATTGAATCATAGACAGTAGATTCAGCACTGAGAAATGATGACAGAGCAAATACTCCTCCAAGATCCAAATGATTTCGAAAACCAAGATGAAGCGCCATTGAACCTCCCATTGAGAATCCTCCAACAAGGATGCGAGATGGAGGTATTCCAGCATTCACCTCTGCCTGGAAAATAAAACTTAATAATAGATTTTGGCACTGATTTTGTATTTATACCAGTGGTAAGGAAAATTGACTCGTATTGTAAAACACGAACTCTCACCTGATTGCCAGTCCATGTTGGGTATGGTAAGAATAATTCCCAAATTTACTGCTTCAATTAGGACTTAGCTTTATACAAGATACGAGTATTTCAAACTTCACACTAAGTGTTAGTAACCCGCTTGACATTGACCCAATGATCAGTCTGTATTCTGGTATTTGAGTTCTGGAGCTGTGGATAGGATAGGAGGATAGGATTTACATTTATTATCCCGGGGAGAGGAAAGCCGATAAGACAAGGGCTTATCCATATGGCGAACCACGGCCTCTCGTCCGGTTACCATTCAAAGTCGGGTATGGGATTAGTTTTACTGTATTGTTTGTTTTCGGAAGCATGGACTTGGTGATGGAGGAAGCCGTAACCGACCAGCGGTTACGTGAACCACCCAACGACGGCGAGGAGTCCAGCAATCCTCTCGCACATAACCATCCCTGCATGGGATTCGAACCTTGCGTGCAGAGTAATTAGAGGTGCGGTGGCGAGCGTATTCCTAACGCTTAGCCCGTTGAGCCACACCGCCGCGCCATGTGTTTTCGAACCTTTGGGTCGCAAGCCAAAACTGGGTCGCTTGAAAAAATGGTTGGAACCACCGTGCTAGAGGATTCCTGTACTCCTCAGTCCTCACCATTGCAAAGTGGTTCATTGAACCACTGAACAGATATGGCTTCTCCCATAGAAAATCACGAGTAAACTCTGCTCATACCTGACACGCCAATTATTAAATTTAACCTCTATAAATGATTGTCTTTATTCTCTACATTCAAGGGATTCTGCACTAAACTAGAGGCAAATGGGTTGGATATGTCATTCCAGTAGTGTGAGATTTTTTAGCGAGTTTTTCAATAAAATTGAAAATACGAATTGAAAAAAATATGAAAGAGCCACTGCAAATATTGAAAATAATACCTGAATCAGTTCTGTCAGCTTGTCCGACATTTCATCCACAGATTTTGCAATTTCAGGAGTATCGTAAGATATTTTGTGGCGGTCATACCAAACGTTACTGATTCTACCGTTCATTGGGGTATATGGCTGAGGTGGTGCTGTTGGATATATAACCTAAATTTTTTTAGACCCTTTTAATTTATTTGTTAGAAACAGGGGCGTAGTAGCCAGTAGAGAAATTCTGAAACGGCTGGCGAAGCTAGAAAATGTGGGTTTTAAGAGTTTCGAGGTTAGTCTCTAATCTCACAGTTTTTTTATTTTCAATAAAAACATCACTTTTTATACACATGATAACACATAAATACAATTGCACTCAAAAAAATGAGATTATGATAACTTTCCACATTTTTATGTGGTTCGACAGTTTACATTTTACATTTTCTAGTTGCAATACTTTTTTCACAGTTGTACACACTTTTTATCATATATAAAATTGGTCTAATCCCAGAGTTCCGGATCAAGTCGCGCAAAGGTCAACAGAGTCTACAGTTGAGCATTCCCAACACTGCCCTGAATCACCTCTTGTCTCAGAGAACGCACTATTTTTTTTTAATACAATTTATTTTGTTTAAATTCATTTTTTCATCAAACTCTGCTAGGCACGTCAAGTTCGTGCTTCCGAAAACACCTGGCTAATTAATCCCATACCCGACCTGGACTGGTAACCGGACGAGATGCCGTGATTCACCATATGATTAAGCCGTCTTATCGACTTTCCTCTCCCTGGGATAAATATGTTAATCCTATCCACGTACCACTTCATTAATTTAGATTCTTTGACAGCAATGCATTAATTCTTTAAACACAGCAAATAAAGTACCTGTCAGAATCCAATAAAAATTAAAATAACATTGCAGGGGGCAAACAGATAAAAAAAGTTTGAGAACCGCTGCCTTTTTAGCCTCACCCACCTTAATATGGTTAAAATTAAACCCCTGTTTATCTCCTGTACCATCGAAGCAGTCAGCAATCCAGCTCTGAATTCCGACACCTGTGTCCCCAGAACCATGAAGAAATATTAATGATGCTGTGTGCCGACCTGGAAATTAAAAGCATATGTTATTTACAGATTTAGAAGAAATATAAAATTTGCATTCATTCGTGTAGACCAGTGTTTCCCAACCTATAGGTCAAGACCCCAAAGTGGGCCGCATTTTTTTCGACAAAAATATTGTCAAGTAAATTTTATTGTTTATTATATATTTAATAATGTAGCGTTGGTCAATAATGATTTTCGTATGTGGAAAATATCACAGCATCTCCTTAAATCAAGGGTTCTCAACCTTATTTCTGTCACATACAAGACCCCTCCCCCCCCCCCCCCCCCCCCAGTCACGAAACAATCAACGGGAACCCCCGTAATCAGGCATCGAACTAAGTTGTGATATATTGACTAACAATCTGTTGCAACAACAATTTATTGACCATAATGTAACTAAATTTAATATTCGCGTTGATATTATTGCCCTTGTCGTCTGCCTAGCTAACGAATTTTTAAAATCTTTCCCAAGTTTCAATAAGCATAATCGCTTTCTCCAATGCTCGCAGCACGCTGTCTTAGAAATTTCAGTTTGCCTGCAAAGCCTTAAATTTCACATTGTTGCGACACAATCACAACAAAGCAAGATCAATGAAAATCTACGTTTCAATTGGCACGCATTTTTCTCTGGTAGCAATTAAAGATATTAAAAACAGCAACACACAAAAACTCGATTGCCTTCCAAGTACCTAAGGGGGTTCGTGAATCCCTGGCTTAAATATTAAACCCACGCCATTCCAAAAACTCACTGATGGGAAACAACTATCAACTTTGAATTACGGTAATTTCTGTTGGGATAAATATTATGTAAAAATGACTGGTTTGTTGTTGCCATTCAATTTTGCAGTCATAAGCAGACCATCAATGGGTCCCAGGATTTTTTGGCAGCTGACCCACTGTTGTAACCCACTTATCATTTTTAACCCACATAATATTTAGGCGCGGCGGTGTGGCTCAACGGGCTAAGTGTTAGGAATACTCTCGCCACCGCACCTCTAATTACTCTGCGTGGGTTCGAATCCCATGCAGGAATGGTTATGTGCAAGAGGATTGCTGGACTCCTCGCTGTCGTTGGGTGGTTCACGTAACCGCTGGTCGGTTACGGCTTCCTTCACCACCAAGTCCACGCTTCCGAAAACAAACAATATAACTAACTCCATACCAGACTTGGAATGGTAACCGGACGAGAGGTCCTGGTCAGCCATATGGATAAGCCGTCTTATCGGCTTTCCTCTCCCCCGGGATAAATATGTAAATCCTATCCTATCATGTGCTCCAAATGCTCAAAATACATTAGCGGAAGAAGTTGTTACTGACTAGCAGATATTATCGGCTCCACAATATAAATCTATTTTTCTATAGTATAAATGCAGCAGGCGAGTTGGATTCTTGGACCCAATTATGTTGGAGCGGGTTACCAATCTGATAATCTGCCCACCACTTAAACTAGGGTGTAACAGATAGATAAAGTGCTTTTCGGAGTGAAAGCGCCAAATAACAAAGAAAATTCTTACCTGCAGGCATCACAATAGTCCTGTGCAGCATTTCTGTAGGAATCCAACACAACTTGTTATGAGAAGTAACTTTGCACTAATACCTCTAGTAAAAATGTAATGTAAATGGTAAGTTTTTAGAATAATAGAAAGGTTAGAAGGTACTTCTGAAGTATGCGCACCAAGATGTCACACAACCTGAACCCTAACCGGGTACACAACCTGAGTTCAGGTTGTGCGCCATCTTGGTGCGCATACTTCAGGAGGTCCGGTTAAAATTGTTGTGATTACCACCAAGATCACGAGTTGGATTTGTCTACCAGACTGGAATATTTACAGTCTTTAATACAGAGGTTCTCAACCCTTTTTCTTTCATGGCCCACTTTTGTAGCACAAATATTCTGTGGCCTATTAACTTTTCCATTCAAGTATAAAAAAAAATAAAAATTATTTTCGCAAAAATAAAAACACTACCACTTTAAAATAGAAAGAAATTCCCACACTGTAGGAAAATCAAATTTATCAACAACTCTAGCAATTTTTAATAGGTTTGTGGGCCAGTGCTCTAATATATTTTGAAATGATCTTTTTGAGTATTAAGGTTTGGGGATATCTTATCAAACAGTTTTTCGCCATTCCAAGATTAACAGGGTGGAAAGGATCTTCATATGATCACAGGTGGATCTTCAGTTGAATTATATCATAAATTGAAATTACGCTAAACAAGGAAATTCGCACAAATAACACAGGGCTGTTGAATTTAGTAAGTTTTCATTGAAGCAGTTTTTCAAAAACCACAGAGTAGAAATCTCAGACTTTTAATGGTGATAATCAAACCAAAAATTGTCTATAGTAACTGAGAATTAATGCCACTAACAATCCTAGAGATTTTAGAGTTTTCATTTTCATCAATTCAACGTTAATTAGGTATGTTTCATGATCAACAGCCCAGGTTTGTAGAGATTGAAGATAAAGTAAAAATTTTGAAGGTAGTAGAGGGTAGGAGGTAGTTCGAAGTCAGAGGTCAAATAAGAAAATAATCAGATGTCAAAAACGCCACACACAAAATTTTCTAATGAAAATATGTTCTAAATAAAATAAAAAATGTACTATATCGATTATAAGCAGAAGTATCTGAACCGCAAGAAAAGGTTATCAGTAGGGCTGGGAATGGTTAACCGATTTCAGATCGTTCACGGTTATGATTTATTTTAATCGTTAACTGCAACCCGGGTACAAATCATATTTATAATGTCCAATTTTTTCAAAAATGATTACTTAATTTAAGAGAATATCTTCAACTGTATTGGTAATTACCAAACAAATGTGAAAAATAATTGAAGTATTAATAAGATTGCTGATTATGAAAATTGGACAATGACTAATTCAGAATCAGTTTTCGGTCGAAGTACCGTATATTGTTCACGATTTTATTGCAGAATCGTATATTTAATGTCTTCAAACAAGTGCGCAGTTGATGCTGTTTTTTATTATAATATCTCAAAGTGGAATTTGTCACATAAATAGGATTTAATAACGGAATCGGGTTTTACCAAAATACTTCCATATATATGCCAGAAGCACGCTGCATATTTCTTGCAGCAGAGCGATCATGAAACTAACTCGATTCATAAAAATTTTGAGCGATACCAGGATAAGATCACACGAAATTGTGTTGTAAGCATTGTGGCGTAACAAGTTGAAATTATAAATTATTCCGTGAAACGTCACGATGCGGTTAATTTTACCCGGATAACCGTTAAAGTTACCCTGAAATTCCCAGCCCTAGTTATTAGAGCCTTAGGTCGAGTCAATCAATAGAATCATGATTCCATTTTACTTTGCCTCCGAATCGACTCAGGCATAAGCTGATGGCTACAGGTTGATGGAGGTTTAAACAGCTTTCGACTCTGTCACCTTTATTGATAGACTTATAGGAACGCGTATAAAAAAATCAAATTTGAAAATATATACTGTGGCGAGATCTTGACAAAAATTGTGAATTAGACTTGAAAACATACCGAACTCAGACTCGACAGCCTTAGTCCACAGAACTAATCAACTGGTTCAAGTCCATGCATCTGACGCTGATTAATGGCTAACTAATTCTACATGGAGCAAGGACCGGCAACTGGACGAGAAGTCATGGTCTTTATTCCGGGGAGAGTAACGCCGATAAAATCGTTTAATCATATGGCGAACCACGGCCTCTCCTTCGATTACCAGTCTATGTTGGGTATGGGAGTATGGGACTAGTTTGCGAATCATTTATTTTCAGAATCGTGGACTTCTTGTCAGCACGTGGTCTCTCCCCTGAGACAAATATGAAAATCTTATTCTACTTTTTTCAGTTTGATAGGTTTGAAAATTATTCCTTCCTTTATTACATTCAATAGATTCATTCCACTTGGAGAGTTTCCAAATTTGACTTCGCTTTTCACAGACTTTGTACTAGAAGTTATGGAAGAAGGGATCGCGTTATTTATTCCACTTTGAGAGTTTCCAACTTTGCCTTCACTTTTCACAGACTTTGTACTACAAGTTATGGAAGAAGGGCTCGCGTTATTTATTCCACTTTGAGAGTTTCCAACTTTGCCTTCACTTTTCACAGACTTTGGACTAGAAATTATGGAAGAAGTGCTCGCGTTATTTCCATCTTTTCTTTTTGATCCATGTTCAGACTGCATATGGCGGTCCAAATAATCTTTATATATATAACTTTCATTACAAATTTCGCATCGAATTTGTTTTCTTGAATGACAGTTTTTGTGCATGTTCAAGGCTGGTTTAGTTTTAAAATCTGCCCCACATATTTCACATGGATATGGTCTTATATTGCTGTGACAGACCATATGATTATTGAAGTTTATTCTACGACAAAATGAGATTCCACATGTTAAACAAGTATGATTTTCCAGGTTTTTTGGGCGATTCAAAACATGTCTTTTCAAAGTTGCCTTTAGAGAAAACTCCATTTCACATAGTTCACATTTGTATGGTGCTTCGTGATTAGCAATATGATTACGTAATTTATATCGATACCTAAAGCTTTTCCCACATAATTCACATGAAAACGGTTTTTCATTTGTATGTATTTTCAAATGATATCTCAACCGCCAAGCACCTTCGAAACATTTCTTGCAAAATTCACATTTAAATGGTTTTGTGTGGATACGTTGATGGGAATCCAAAGCTCGCTGGTTCACGGACACTTCTCCGCAAATCTTGCAGACAAAGCGACTATCATTGTCATTACTTGCTATTTCGTGACGTCTTGGTTGACTTTTACGTTTTATTCTTCTTGTGTTTTTTACTCTTTTATTTCCGAAGATTTTTTCAGTTTCATCGACATTTTTCACAATGTCTGCCAATGAATTGCTGTAATGCCTTTCATATATACTTCTTTTCATCGTAGGATGTTTCAAAGTTTTTTCAGTTTCATTGACATTTTTCACAATTTCAGAAGAGTGTTCATCCTGCACATTGTCCAGACCTTCTAGTGATTCAGTTTCTACTTTTGCCTTCTCGAATAATTTTATATTATTCAAAGCGTTTATGGATGTTTCAGTAACCCATCCCTGATCAGTATCTTGTTCAGGATTTTGGGTTTCATCCATTTTTAAATCTAGTTAAAAACTTATCTGCAATGAATACAAAAAGAGAGGAAAACTATCATCAACTAGACAAGCATTTAAAAAAATGTATTGCACATGCAACCTTTCGGATGATTTGAGAAATAATAGCCTAGTGCTGTAATGAAAAACAAGGATGTGTACCGTAACCTTGTGGGCTGTTGGTTACTGGTTTGCCATCTCATAAAGGCTGAAGTGATTTCACGATACCCATGTGTAAAAACGCAGATTCGCATCTAGTAGTAGCACATCGTCATTAATATTGTAGCTGCGGATCAACGGGCTAAGCGTTGGGAATAAGCTCGCCACCGCACCTCTAATTACTCTGCGTGGGTTCGCAGGTTCGAATCCCATGCAGGGATGGTTATGTGCGAGAGGACTCCTCGCCGTCATTGGGTGGTTCACGTAACCGGTGGTCGGTTACGGCTTCCTCCACCACCAAGTCCATGCTTCCGAAACAATAGAACTAATCCCATACCCGACTTGGAATGGTACCTGGACGAGAGGCCGTGGTTCGCCATATGGATAAGCCGTCTTATCGGCTTTCCTCTCCCCCGGGATAAATATGTAAATCCTATCCCTATCCTGCATGTCGTAGCTAATACAGTACCGGACTACCGAGAGTTCACTAACTGTTAGATTGGGTAAAGATCGATGTACCGGAAATTTGACACCTCCTGAAATGTTAGTACATTTTTTAGAAATAATTTCATAACTTAGCAGCTCACAAGCCATTGGTTCGCCTTAATACTTATCGATCTAGCGACGTGTATCCTTCGCTCTAACTCAATAGCGACACTGCGTGTCCATCACTAATTATTCAATAACTCGCTAATTATACGATATTATTCATCCAAAATCAATAGGCTTCTGGTCCGAGATATGATGAATGCACATGCAAAATTTGGAGCAGATGCAACCTCGCTTCCGTGAGATATCGCGTGTATTTAACAGACAAATACCTACCAATCAAGATCGATAAGTAATGATTCAAACATTCAACAAGAATATCGGTCAGAGACTGAAGACTTATCGATCGGAAGTTAGGGGATCCACCAAAACAGCGCTCTTACTCCATAGTGCAGTGACACCTTGTGTCTCATCACTGATTAATTAATAACACGCTAATTATACGACATAATTCGCCCAAAATCAATAGGCTACTGGTCCGAGATATGATGAATGCACATGCAAAATCTGGAGCATATTCAATCTCGCTTTCGTGAGATATCGCGTGCATCTAGCAGACAGAAATGTATGTTGATAAGTCTCCAGGTATGGAACATTTTATTGAAATGTATCACCAGTAAAAATAATTCTTGCTAAATAAGGTCATATAATAATGAATAGCATAGTTAAAAAGAGAAATCACAAACGGAATTGATGAATAGGTGCTCCTGAAGTATGTGTACCAGGTTAGGTTTCAGGTTGTGCCCCATTTTGGTGCACATACTTCGGGAGCTCTGATAAATACATTGCAAAAAGGCAAGTGAGAAGGAACAAGTGATAAAAATATTTGGCGCATACGTACAATTATTTCACTTAAAATATCAGGATGAAATTAAAAGATAATTTCCTTTGAACTCACATGCTAGAAAGAAAATATGAGTAATCAATAGATTGGGCAAGTAAGATTTCGATACTCCAAAATGTATTATAATTTATAACCAACTTATCCAGGAGCTTGTTCTCAGATAATACATTATTAGCACGCACACAATCTAAAATCCAACAATATGGCAATCGAAAATATGATGCATATAAGTTACAAAATCAATCAGTACATTAATTCGTATGTTCTGGATTAAAATAGGTGAAAAATCAAGACAAAAAATAAGAAATCAATCAGTACATTAATTGGTATGTTCTGGATTAAAATAGGTGAAAAAATCAAGACAAAATAGTAAGGTGTAAAGTGGGATTGATATAAAAAAGACTTACAAAGGGTGTTAATAATAACCTTCAACCTCAAACACACAGAATTAATAATCACAATTACCGTTTATATAAAATTGTTTCAGTGCATAAAAGACACAAACTCAAAAGATTGTAATAAAATATTCAAAAACAAGCAGCTGTCTAGTAATATTAAAGAAAGAAAAACCTGAAAAATGGCGGTCCATTCTGAATAAAATATTTAAACTGTAAATTTTAAAACATTGCACAAGTATATGCTGAAACTACCCTACACATTATGTGTATCAGGTTAGGTTTAGGGCATAATTTTATTCCATTTTCCTTATTTTATCGGGGACTGTCTGTATTAGCCAAGTGAATACACCCCCTGACCATATGTTTCAGTCCCTTTACACAACTTGATGTGGAGTAGGCGAACAAAATTAGTTATCTCCATATTGGTAGACATACTTTTGGAGCGGCCGTTACGGTAATTATAACCTTGTACACATAAATTCAGGAATGACAATTAAATATAAAATGGTTTTATTATAAAATGTTTCAGTGGGTGAAAGGCACCAACTCAAATAATTTAAAGACGTGAAGTGCTACTGTCTAATAATATTAAAGATAGAAAAACTCAAAAAATGACAGTCCATTTCGGATGGAAAAATAAACTATGAATATTAATAACTCAATAATTATCAATATAAACATTAAAATTTGTAAATCCCTAGTGCATAGAACTGTTTATTGTCACAATCAGCATAAAAATATGGGTGCTATCACAGGTAATCAATATTCTGATGTTATTGAGTTTCGGATATGTTAGTAATATTGATTTAAAATTGAAAAAGGAGAGGGGAGATAGTAACTGCATCAGGGGCATTTGCAGTTCATAGCCTCCTACTGAAATGTAAAACAAGAATATCGGTCGGAGACCGAAGACTTATTGATCGAAACTGCGGTCCCAATTCATGACTCTATAGTGACACCACGTGTCCCATCAATAATTAATCAATAACTCGCTAATTGCTAATTATATGACATAATTCATCCAAAATCAATAGGCTTCTGGTCTAAGATATGATGAATGCACATGCAAATTTGGAGCAGATTCAACCACATGTTTGTGAGATATCGAGTGAATCTAACAGACAGACAAACAGACAAATACCTATCAACATAATTACCGATCAAAAGGTCGATGAGTAATAAAAGTATTTTTCTGTATCAAGCAATTATTGTAGCTTGAAATGCTTTTTAGAAGTATTGAAAACCCAAGTTTGCCGGCCAGACCCTCTTGCTGTTACAATCCAACTTGGCAATTAGAAATTACAACTCCCCCCTTTGAATATTCCTGGTTACGCCCCTGGCTTGACAAAAAAAAATTATTTTACATCAGAGAGAGTTGATCACTTTTCTCTATACCTTGATGTGGTTCGGAACTGTGACGGATTGCATACCCGGACCACTGCGTGTCCATATATTTGAGCATTGCTCTCTTGTTTTACATTAAAGGGCATCCACTGCTCTTCTCTATACCTTGGTTAATATCATGTAATGCATTTGCAAGTTTCAATGCCTTTCTGGACGCCTCACAAGCCCAAACCCACTCTGTGGGAATGAATTCGACCCCATAATAAGCCCCAGCTATTGCTCCTGCCATAGAAGCTATCGTGTCAGAGTCATGGCCAACAGCTGCAGCTGATATAACACAACGCACCATTCCATTGTAACTAGATAACTCAGGAATTTGGTTTCGATTTAAAGTGTATAAAAAGAAAAATATCGCAGCTGGAACTGATTCAGTGGCACGTACATCCGTCCCGAGTTTTTCAATTATCTCCCCAGGGGAAGCCCCATTTTCGGCTTTCAATAAACCAACTACACTTTCTATTTTTTCTTCGTAAATTACCAACTCTTCTTTAGCCGGAGTGACTTCTTTCAGCTGTGCAATCAACTCGTGACAGAATTTTTCAGTGTCTTCAATTTTTCCCGATGTCATAGCTTTTTCAATCGCAAGTGCCTGAAGTACAGCACCATTAATACCCTTCGGATTTGAATGAGTAAGTCTTGATTGGTCCGCAGCAAGAGCCACCATTTCAGGGATATTATCGTGGTGGAATAACGTGACGGGAGACACACGCATTGCAGATCCATTACCGAACGATCCCGTTCTCATAAATTGTTCGCTGGCCGCTCTATAAACATCATGTTTGTATTCATCGATTCTTCGTTTCCGAAAACAATCCGTAACATGATTACCGTAGTTCCTACCCAGTGGGGAACGGAAATAAGTATCTGAAAAACGCTTAGAAATATCATTGGGATCGTAGATTTTCATCCTGACTAAAGATTCCCCCAGGTCAAAGGTCATGCATGTGTCATCGGTATATCGCACATAACCTTCTTCGATGCTAGAAAATCCAGATCTTCGTGCGTCAGTAACTTCGTCATTGATGGTATCATAATATGATTTCACAGTTTCATAAGGAAGTGTTTTCCAGTCATTTTCAAAGTTAGCTCCCAAACAATCTCCAAATAGTGCACCGAGAGATACTCCTTGAAACTTTGATAAAAGTGTTAATTCTTGTGCAGCCATTCCCAGATAATATATTAATTTATAACTTTTATTTAGCTGTGAATATATGAAGCAAATGATTAAAACACAGCACAATACAATGATACATATTCAGAATAAAGAAAATATTACTGCAATGAACTTTATAGTAATACTGTAAACACAAATATTATAGCACAGTAAAAAAAATTACGGCTATCAATGGTGGAATCGCTACCAGAAAGAAATAAAATAGGCAGGTAATGCTGAGCTGGGACTTTCAAAAAATACTTACCGGTACATATTATGTACAAGTAGTGGTCTCAGTAGGCTTATTAACTTCGAAATAGAGAAATATTAGCTGGGGATGATTGTAAATAAGCTATAAACACAAAAAATTGTCTGAACAGAATGCAATGATAGGCAATATTTACATAGGTGGAAAATCATAAAAAATTTTATGAACAACCCAACAAGTACAAAAAAGCAAAAATTTTATTGGTGGACTCAGAAGAGTATTGCAGAGACTCATTACTTATCGATTTTAATTGGTAAGTATGTTGATAGGTATTTGTCTGTCTGTATGTCTGTTAGATGCACGCCATATCTCACGAAAGCGAGATTGAATCTGCTCCAGATTTTGCATGTGCATTCATCTTATCTCGGACCAGAAGCCTATTGCTATTGATTTTCGGCAAATTATGTCGTATAATTAGCGAGTTCTTAATTGATTAGTGATGGGACGCAAGGTGTCACTATGGAGTGAGGGCGCTGTTTTGGGGGATCCCCTAACTTTCGATCGATAAGTCTTCGGTCTCTGACCGATATTCTCTTTTGTTTATTATTCCAGACCCACGAGGTCAACATCAAAAACATGAAAATGCAAATAAAGTAGGCAAACTAAATAAAATATTGCAATGCCAACACAAAAATAATTGTAGCAGATATTGAAAAGAAAATTTTCCCAATAATTAAATATGAACAGATTTTTTTTGATAAAATTGTCCCAGGGAGAAGTATACAAATGTAATAGTTTTCTGACACCCCCTCCATCTTCGAAGTATTCAAAAGTTGAACTTACTAGGTCCAGCACTTGCTAAGAAATTCAATAAGTCTATATCTATGCGATACTTAAGTCCAGTTTCATGTACACCAATTGAAAAGGCCACATTGATAGCCCATCGTATAAGGTATCTTGGAATCGAATAATGATCGAGAAAGAATGTTAATTGTTTTTCTGTATTCGTCAGAAAAAATCAAAGAATTTTGGTACGAATAAAATAGACATCTTACTGCAAATAGGTAAATTTAAAAAATGAAACAGTAATATTTATATTTTAATATATATTAAAAATTTGTACCATAAACTATGAGAATAGCTTGTATTTTAATATAGCTAAAATCATCAATTAGAAGGCCTATGAATCCACAGCCCTTTTTAGGAATATTCAAAACAAGGTCGCGAGAACTCAATAAGAAAACAAAGCCAATGATGAGTGAATCTATAGAGACGACAACAAAACGCCGAGAGCCATTCACAATATAACGAGTCAAGATTTTTTATTCTTTCTACTGTTCTCATTCATTTTATAGAGCTTATTAGCAAGTTTCATAGCCTTATCAGAACCCTCACAAGCTGTGACCCATTCTGATGGGATAGAATCCACTCCATAATATGCGCCAGCTATTGCCCCTGCCATACAAGCAACTGTGTCAGAGTCATGGCTCACAGAAGTGGCGTAAAGAACAGTTCTAACCATGCCATTGTAAGTTGATAATGTTGGAACATTGTTAGTTTTTAGTGAGTGTAAGAAAAAGAAAATTGCTGGCGGAACGGCCTGGATAGCTAACACACCCGTACCAAGTTTCGAGACAATTTCTCTTGGTGTAACTTCACTCTCTTTTTCAAGTAATTCCATCACATTTGACATTCCATTTTCAAAAATTTCCATGTCTTCTTTAATAGGTGTGATTTCTTTAAATTGATCTAATAATTCTTGGCAAAATATTTTAGCATTATCAATTTTTCCTGATGTCATAGCTTTTTCAATTGCAAGCGCTTGTAGTACGGCACCGTTGATTCCTCTTGGGTTTGTGTGGGTTAGCTTAGATTGCGCAACTACCAAGGTTAACATCTCGATAATATTATCATGATGTAACAAAGCAACTGGTGAAACCCTCATAGCGGAACCGTTTCCATAGGAACCAGAACCACCAAACTGTTCACTTGCTGGTTTATAAACATCACCACGGCAACTGTTTTCTTTCAGTTCACTAAAGACTTTCGCAACATGTTTTCCGTAATTCCTTTCTTTTGGCGAAGCAAAAAACGTCTCTGTAAATCGCTTAGCGACATCTTGTGGCTTGAACTTCCTATTTTTAGTCAGCGATTTAGCAAGGTCAAATGTCATGCAGGTGTCATCAGTGTAATGAACAAAACCAGAATCAGCTTTTGGTGTTTCCATAGCAACCTTATCTTTGATTGTTTCATAATAAGAGATAACTTTTTCATATGGCAAAACGCTCCAATTATTTTCAAATTTAGCTCCCAAACAGTCCCCAAATAAAGCTCCGAGAGAAACTCCTTGGAACCTTGACAGAAGAGACAATTCCAATTCTTGAGTTGCCATATTTAACCCAAGATAACTAAAAATCTGGCATGAACAGTATGTTTATTTGTCATGTAAATAAAAGTTAGATGAATATACATATCCTGTCTTCAACCACAGTATACTGCAATAGCACCAATACCACTCGGCCATTCGTAACACAAGCCAC
Organism: Styela clava; assembly: GCF_013122585.1. Lineage (NCBI taxonomy): Eukaryota > Metazoa > Chordata > Ascidiacea > Stolidobranchia > Styelidae > Styela > Styela clava. The sequence goes on along the minus strand of NW_024102829.1, from coordinate 2,058,821 downwards.
AGTACAGCATAGTTCTACGATTTCGAGAATAGCCCCACATTGAAAGACATCAATTATAACAGTTAGAGCATACCATTCCTTTACAAGACGGTTGATTTACAAGACAGTCTGCGATTCCAAGAATAGCCCCCACATTGAAATACATCAATTATAGCAATAAGTGCAAACCCCTCTATTTCAGGACAGTCTGGGCCTCCATATAGGCAAACCGACACTGCAGAATATAATAAAAGCAAGCGCAATCTAAAAACGTTACCATTGAATTCCTCAGAAAAAAATAGTTTGATTCACCAAAGGAAAAAGTATATTTCCATAGCATTGAGAAAAAAAACCAACACGATTACTTTAAATCATTACCGGTACCATATCCGGACAAACATCAGAACATAATGTGATACCGTATGGCAGTTAAGGTTTAACTAGGCAATTCAAAATGCAGTTTCAGAGCACGAGTTTTTTCACCTCAAATATGTACCTATCCTAGAACTCAACTAATCCAAGATGGATCATCACTGAGACTTAGGTATATAAAATTCATAGTTATGTAGTCTAGCTCTCTGCCTCTCTCCCTTGTCACTTTCATTCTTTTACAAAAATCATGACGATAAATACGTACGGTACGGTACTCTACCACACCTAATTTTGCATATTACTATCCTATTATCGTCTACCTCGGGGTGGTCCAAACCCAGGCCCGCGACTACAGCCTACCAGTGTACCGGTACCGTATTTCTATAAAATTTCAATTATGTTTTTAACATAGTCTTGCGGAAATAAAATATCTCACTCTCTATAACTGCACCGTCATAATTATGGGATGGTTGCGCTAACATTATTCACCGGAAATACGTACGTCTGCTGGAAAGTGAAGTCATGACGTATAATAATAAGTATAAGTTTATTCCGACTCCATAATCAGCAATAGACGATAAAAAAATAGATAAAAACAAAAGTAAAAGTAACTGATTATAGAATCGGGAAAGTGAACAAAACCTAGAGTAAGGTTTGAAACGTACAGATTTTAGATGGAAAGGTATTGATAAAAGGAGTAGTACGTGTTCGCTCACCCAAAAGTAAAAAAAAAAACTAATTAAGGCACACACGCACACACAATCATCGAGACATGATACTGTCGAAAGCGAAAAAAGCGAGACTTAAAAGTAAAAAGGAAGGAAAATATACAAACAAATGAAAAAAAAATGAATAAATTCTTTTGTCACACCAAATTAATAATTTTATGAGGATTGCCAAATTGGATACCGAATTAGTCAACAGTCAGTCAGTCAGTAGTTTATTTAATCCCAAACCGAATGTAAACATTGACGAACAAAATTGAAAAAAATGAAAAATTACATTTCAGTGTGAAGGGAGACGCGATAAACCAGAGAAGGTTATCGAGCAGCGTCACCTTTGAGGCAGTAAGTCTAATATTAAATCATAATGAGAAAGAAGTCAAACATAAAATACTAACAAAAGCCGGACTTGAGACGCCATTAAGCGACCCGGTAACCCGGATAATAACGAAAGAAAGCAACTCCAGACACGACAGGCCGCGGTCGCCATGGTGACCGCATATCATTGAACAACCAACCAAGAGAGCCGGACTGCCGTGGTTATTCTGTGGCTGCGCTAAAGACTTTTGTACTCTTGGCGCAGTGCCAGTATCGCATTTGAGAGGGACATCACCGGATAGTTTTAATTAATTTACAAGCTAAGCAATGTTTTAAATACACACTCGTGGGGCTATGCAGAGGCTGTGTGTTGGAGGTAAATAGGCTAATATATATACGATAACAATAAGAAGAGTTAGGAATGGGAAAAAAAAATAAGAGGTAAGTTAAACATTATTCTGATGTATGCTAAGTGGTTGTTAGACCGAAACGTTGTTATGTATTGTGGATAGAAAAGTATTCCTCAAAAGATATCGTCAAGCTGATTGTAATTGGAGTCATCTAATGCCAAATTGCCCAATCAGAATTGCCAAGTTGGATGTATGAAGAGGTGGGCTAGACCTGCTTCACTCATCAAATAGAATCCACAACAAGCCAAATAACGTCCAAATTATTTTAAATACTATTAATCAATAACAGTATCGGTAATCATAATTAAAATTAATTAGGGCGGTATGATACAGAGGTAGGAAAATTGGTTAAGGGAATATATATGGTGTTTAAGGTTCAAGTAAGGTTTCTAGGGTCATGGATTATAGGCAAGTAACTTTAATTGAGGTTGTTGATCACTGCGGTCAGTTCAAATTCATCACGGATGATTCATCAGTCTCCAAGTTTTGTTGATGTATACACCTTTCATGTTGACATAGATAGCATTTAAATTGATCATCATGACGTCCTGAAAAACGAAAAATATATCTGCGAGTACAATATTCAATGATTGCAAATAAGGAATCAATAGAAAACTACCCTACACCTTTGAGTGGAAGTTGTTGAATTGTGTAAATATTGATTAATATTAATTAAATATCATTAGACTGCTAGTTGAAAGACCTGAGAGAAAAGAGATTGTGGTTGGGACACAAGAGAAATTGTTCACGGACCATGCAAAAATCTTCCGATGTCGATCAAACCACACACATGTATGCCATTATCTTAGTCATTAACATCACACTAACCCTTACACATTTGCATGCTATACACAGCATAAATTCGACCAAGGATAAAAACTTTGTACACACGCAGGACACAGCATATAGTACTACAGCAAGTTAAAATGTAGGGGAGAATCCAAATATACCTCAACTGGTCACCTAATTACAATATTAGGTAGGGTATTTTGCGCAGATGTAAAAAAAAACGAAAACTTTAATGTTATTAGTTGGGTAAAACAGCCATCGAAAACTCCCCACCGACGCTGGCCAGGTACGGCTCTGAATCAGCATATTATTTATACAATAATTTTACACGGATGTACTGAACAGTACCGGTAGCTAAAGTCGCACAAACACTCTCAAATATTGTTGCTTTTTCAGTGTATAGTTAAACAATTGTGAAGTTATGTTAATATAGGCTATAAAAAATTCAGATTTTTCAAGTTTTTTTTTATTGAATAACCACAGGTGTTGACACAGCAAACTGACGCAAAGACACGATATCCATTTTATTAAAATATCGCGATCCATCGAACCTAAGTTTCGGCAAACGCCTCCATCATGGTAATGTATTTATTTGTGAAGACCATTTTCATACAAAAGAAATTCATAAATGTAAGTGTTCTACGTTTGTTTCATTTATACAGATGATTGTATTTTTTCTTTCCCAGGTATAACAGTAACCACGAATTGAAGCCGCTTTCTATATATATTAGTTAAATACATTTGTTATTTATTAAAGGTTTTGTTTTTTTGTAGCGTCAATAAAATCGTGGCTTCTTCCTGGATCACTTGCAAGTCTGAAGTTACCCGAAAAAAAGCTTTCGCATCAAAAACCAATGGCAAGAAGAAATTTAGTTAGGAGACCCGCAGAACCACACAGAATTTCTAATTATTTCCGAACTCCGTCCATCTTTTAAGAAAGAGTTGTCCCCTTCATATTTGAATCAGTCAAATCATCAAATTCATGCTGAATAATTCGAATTACACAACAGACACAATCTTAGAAGTTAATGAAGATCTAACCATATCTTTATATTTACACGGCATTCCAGTCCCGAAAAATCCGTTATTGGATAATATATGTATAAAAACTATGCCCATTGAAGAGTGCCTAAAAATTATATATATCTGAACTTCATTTGTGCAAGGGATATGAAAACGTTTATAAGCCATGCAATTGGATTCCGTGCCCAATTTATTCAAAACAAATTCATCCCACATACAAGGCGAGTCTTTAGCGATACCTCAACAAAATATAGTTGGTTACCTCTAATATTGCTGTACTGATAATACTGATTCTATTCTTCCATGTTCAGCACCTAAATCGATTTATCTAGGTATCTCAGCAAAAGCTGTCAAGTTGTCGTACAGCATGAAGGTGCGTCTTGTACTTCGTGTATATCAAAGTCACATGATAAAAATTATAACGAAAGTAGATCAGCAAAGCGTGCAAAAGTAATGAAAAATCCGGCCCAAGACGGATTAAAAAATCTTAGGCTTTGTAGAAAGGAACGTCTCGTGGCAATTATAATTCAAAAAGATAATATGTGAGCTTAGGTTTAAAATATTCTGAAAACTCGAACGAGTTTCTAATTACCGGTAATACCATAGAGCAGTGGTCGGCAACCTTTTCCAAGTGACGGACCGGTAAAGCTTGATCAAACTTTTGGCGGACCACCTTTATACAAACGAACTAGGCCTATGCAATAAATTATACGCATTAGGAAATTTATGCTGACAATATGCTAAAAACGACGGTGATGCTATTTAATGTGATGTCTGTATTTGTTTGATGGTCATTACCTGTTCCCATATTCGAGATATGGTCGACATTGACACACGTAGTGTGGTTCTTACTTCCAGCCTATTTCGTTTTTGTAGTTATCAGTACTGAAAATCAGGCCTCGCATTGAGATTTCGGGAAGGTTAACAATGCCTGTATCGTTTTGTTGGGGAGATCTTTGTCGGACTGATGAGAGACGTGGAGAAAACAATTGACCCAGCATTATTGCGACATACTGACATGGCAATTGTTTATGAAATCAGACATGTTGCTCAATAGTGTTATGCAGTGGTCGGCAAACTTCATGTACTTGCGGGCCAAATATAAACATTTCTGGTAGCGCGCGGGCCGCAATATTCCCGCCTTCGAACAATTGCTTCCATAATTATTAAACTTCAAATTATGGCGCATTCGCATTGCTACTCTTCTATTGCTGTGTTGAAAGCCTGTCCCAATGAGATGTATAGGTGGCGTTTTATTTTCCAGCGATACATTGTTTTTATGTACTTATTATCAATGTGAAAGATGATGTTTTATGGCAACACGTCGCTCAAATGATGATCTGACAAGCGAGTACTAAATTTAATCTAAGTGTAATGCATTTTAGATGAAGCTGCTCAAGGCCATATGTTCTTCCGAACGTGCACATTACACGTTTTGCACTGTCGCACAGATGAGCTGGGGCGCAGTCCCGGGGTCGAATTTTCGACGACTCGTTTCGTAACGAGTTTAACATTGAAACCCTCGACAACTGCGATGCTGACTGGGCATATCGGGCAAACCGGTTTTGGAATGCGCAAGGAAGAAAACATTTTTCCGTTCAAGCACTTTGAAATGCTCGACCCACGTCACTCCGTTTTGCAGACATTTTCAAATTTTAAAAATCAAAATTAACTCGAACGACATACAACTGACGCTACTTGTTACATAAGAAGCGCCGTACAGCAGCACTTGTCACCACATAAATCCGCGTAAAGACAATAATAAATTCGGGATTAATTTTTGTTTTATTTATTTAATGTCGGGTCGTTCAAGGGCCGCAACGAATTAGCTGGCGGGCCGCATTTTTTCCGACCCCTGGTGTTGTGTTTGTCTGGTTTACTGTTGGGTGCTGTTTTTTAGTCCTAGCGTTTGTGGTTAGATTGTAGAGGTTTTATTACGGCCTTGTCCGTTTTTGTGTCACCTCTTTGCGGACCGGCGATGGGCCGCGGCCCGGTGGTTGCCGACCACTGCCATAGAGCAGGGGTGGGCACACCGCGGCTCGCGCGACTTTTTGTGCGGCTCTTCTCGCTAACATAAATTATTATCCAAATTTTAACTAAAAGAAAAACTTTTTTAATTTATTAAAAGTTATCTATAAACATCATGTTTGTATTCATCGATTCTTCGTTTCCGAAAACAATCTGTAACATGATTACCGTAGTTCCTACCCAGTGGGGAACAGAAATAAGTATCTGAAAAACGCTTAGAAATATCATTGGGATCGTAGATTTTCATCCTGACTAAAGATTCCCCCAGGTCAAAGGTCATGCATGTGTCATCGGTATATCGCACATAACCTCATTCGATGCTAGAAAATCCAGATCTTCGTGCGTCAGTAACTTCGTCATTGATGGTATCATAATATGATTTCACAGTTTCATAAGGAAGTGTTTTCCAGTCATTTTCAAAGTTAGCTCCCAAACAATCTCCAAATAGTGCACCGAGAGATACTCCTTGAAACTTTGATAAAAGTGTTAATTCTTGTGCAGCCATTCCCAGATAATATATTAATTTATAACTTTTATTTAGCTGTGAATATATGAAGCAAATGATTAAAACACAGCACAATACAATGATACATATTCAGAATAAAGAAAATATTACTGCAATGAACTTTATAGTAATACTGTAAACACAAATATTATAGCACAGTAAAAAAAATTACGGCTATCAATGGTGGAATCGCTACCAGAAAGAAATAAAATAGGCAGGTAATGCTGAGCTGGGACTTTCAAAAAAAACCTACCGGTACATATTATGTACAAGTAGTGGCCTCAGTAGGCTTATTAACTTCGAAATAGAGAAATATTAGCTGGGGATGATTGTAAATAAGCTATAAACACAAAAAAATTGTCTGAACAGAATGTAATGATAGGCAATATTTACATAGGTGGAAAATCATAAAAAATTTTATGAACAACCCAACAAGTACAAAAAAGCAAAAATTTTATTGGTGGACACAGAAGAGTATTGCAGAGACTCATTACTTATCGATTTTAATTGGTAAGTATGTTGATAGGTATTTGTCTGTCTGTATGTCTGTTAGATGCACGCCATATCTCACGAAAGCGAGATTGAATCTGCTCCAGATTTTGCATGTGCATTCATCTTATCTCGGACCAGAAGCCTATTGCTATTGATTTTCGGCAAATTATGTCGTATAATTAGCGAGTTCTTAATTGATTAGTGATGGGACGCAAGGTGTCACTATGGAGTGAGGGCGCTGTTTTGGGGGATCTCCTAACTTTCGATCGATAAGTCTTCGGTCTCTGACCGATATTCTCTTTTGTTTATTATTCCAGACCCACGAGGTCAACATCAAAAACATGAAAATGCAAATAAAGTAGGCAAACTAAATAAAATATTGCAATGCCAACACAAAAATAATTGTAGCAGATATTGAAAAGAAAATTTTCCCAATAATTAAATATGAACAGATTTTTTTTGATAAAATTGTCCCAGGGAGAAGTATACAAATGTAATAGTTTTCTGACACCCCCTCCATCTTCGAAGTATTCAAAAGTTGAACTTACTAGGTCCAGCACTTGCTAAGAAATTCAATAAGTCTATATCTATGCGATACTTAAGTCCAGTTTCATGTACACCAATTGAAAAGGCCACATTGATAGCCCATCAGATAAGGTATCTTGGAATCGAATAATGATTGGAAAAGGATGTTAATTGTTTTTCTGTATCCTGTCAGAAACAATCAAAGAATTTTGGTACGAATAAAATAGACATCTTACTGCAAATAGGTAAATTTAAAAAATGAAACAGTAATATTTATATTTTAATATATATTAAAAATTTGTACCATAAACTATGAGAATAGCTTGTATTTTAATATAGCTAAAATCATCAATTAGAAGGCCTATGAATCCACAGCCCTTTTTAGGAATATTCAAAACAAGGCCGCGAGAACTCAATAAGAAAATAAAGACAATGATGAGTGAATCTATAGAGACGACAACAAAACCCCGAGAGCCATTCACCCTACAACGAGTCAAGATTTTTTATTCTTTCTACTGTTCTCATTCATTTTATACAGCTTATTAGCAAGTTTCATAGCCTTATCAGAACCCTCACAAGCTGTGACCCATTCTGATGGGATAGAATCCACTCCATAATATGCCCCAGCTATTGCCCCTGCCATACAAGCAACTGTGTCAGAGTCATGGCTCACAGAAGTGGCGTAAAGAACAGTTCTAACCATGCCATTGTAAGTTGATAATGTTGGAACATTGTTAGTTTTTAGTGAGTGTAAGAAAAAGAAAATTGCTGGCGGAACGGCCTGGATAGCTAACACACCCGTACCAAGTTTCGAGACAATTTCTCTTGGTGTAACTTCACTCTCTTTTTCAAGTAATTCCATCACATTTGACATTCCATTTTCAAAAATTTCCATGTCTTCTTTAATAGGTGTGATTTCTTTAAATTGATCTAATAATTCTTGGCAAAATATTTTAGCATTATCAATTTTTCCCGATGTCATAGCTTTTTCAATTGCAAGCGCTTGTAGTACGGCACCGTTGATTCCTCTTGGGTTTGTGTGAGTTAGCTTAGATTGCGCAACTACCAAGGTTAACATCTCGATAATATTATCATGATGTAACAAAGCAACTGGTGAAACCCTCATAGCGGAACCGTTTCCATAGGAACCAGAACCACCAAACTGTTCACTTGCTGGTTTATAAACATCACCACGGCAACTGCTTTCTTTCAGTTCACTAAAGACTTTCGCAACATGTTTTCCGTAATTCCTTTCTTTTGGCGAAGCAAAAAACGTCTCTGTAAATCGCTTAGCGACATCTTGTGGCTTGAACTTCCTATTTTTAGTCAGCGATTTAGCAAGGTCAAAGGTCATGCAGGTGTCATCAGTGTAATGAACAAAACCAGAATCAGCTTTTGGTGTTTCCATAGCAACCTTATCTTTGATTGTTTCATAATAAGAGATAACTTTATCATATGGCAAAATGCTCCAATTAGTTTCAAATTTAGCTCCCAAACAGTCCCCAAATAAAGCTCCGAGAGAAACTCCTTGGAACCTTGACAGAAGAGACAATTCCAATTCTTGAGTTGCCATATTTAAACCAAGATAACTAAAAATCTGGCATGAACACTGAACAGTATGTTTATTTGTCACGTAAATAAAAAATTGACTACATTTAAAAGTTAGATGAATATACATATCCTGTCTTCAACCACAGTATACTGCAATAGCACCAATAACACTCGGCCATTCGTAACGCAAGCCACAGTACCGCATAGTTCTACGATTTCGAGAATAGCCCCACATTGAAAGACATCAATTATAACAGTTAGAGCATACCCTTCCTTTACAAGACGGTTGATTTACAAGACAGTCTGCGACTCCAAGAATAGTCCCACATTGAAATACATCAATTATAACAATAAGTGCAAACCCCTCTATTTAGGACAGTCTGGGCCTCCATATAGGCAAACCGACACTGCAGAATATAATAAAAGCAAGCGCAATCTAAAAACGTTACCATTGAATTCCTCAGAAAAAAATAGTTTGATTCACCAAAGGAAAAAGTATATTTTCATAGCATTGAGAAAAAAAAACCAACACGATTAATTTAAATCATTACCGGTACCGTATCCGGACAAACATCAGAACATAATGTGATATGGCAGTTGAAGTCTAACTAGGCAATTCAAAATATTAAAAAAAACCTTGACATCGCAGTTTCAGAGCACGAGTTCAATTTTTTCACCTCAAATATGGTACCTATCCTAGAGCTCAACTAATCCAAGATGGATCATCACTGAGACTTAGGTATATAAAATTTATAGTTATGTAGTCCAGCTCTCTGCCTCTCTCTCTTGTCACTTTCATTCTTTTACAAAAATCATGACGATAAATACGTAGTACTCTACCACACCTAATTTTGCATATTACTATCCTATTATCGTCTACCTCGGGGTGGTCCAAACCCAGGCCCGCGACTACAGCCTACCAGTGTACCGGTACCGTATTTCTATAAAATTTCAATTATGTTTTTAACATAGTCTTGCGGAAATAAAATATCTCACTCTCTATAACTGCACCGTCATAATTATGGGATGGTTGCGCTAACATTATTCACCGGAAATACGTACGTCTGCTGGAAAGTGAAGTCATGACGTATAATAATAAGTATAAGTTTATTCCGACTCCATAATCAGCAATAGACGATAAAAAAATAGATAAAAACAAAAGTAAAAGTAACTGATTATAGAATCGGGAAAGTGAACAAAACCTAGAGTAAGGTTTGAAACGTACAGATTTTAGATGGAAAGGTATTGATAAAAGGAGTAGTACGTGTTCGCTCACCCAAAAGTAAAAAAAAAAACTAATTAAGGCACACACGCACACACACACACACAATCATCGAGACATGATACTGTCGGAAGCGAAAAAAGCGAGACTTAAAAGTAAAAAGGAAGAAAAAAATACAAACAAATGAAAAAAAAAATGAATAAATTCTTTTGTCACACCAAATTAATAATTTTATGAGGATTGCCAAATTGGATACCGAATTAGTCAACAGTCAGTAGTTTATTTAATCCCAAACCGAATGTAAACATTGACGAACAAAATTGAAAAAAAAATGAAAAATTACATTTCAGTGTGAAGGGAGACGCGATAAACCAGAGAAGGTTATCGAGCAGCGTCACCTTTGAGGCAGTAAGTCTAATATTAAATCATAATGAGAAAGAAGTCAAACATAAAATACTAATAACAAAAGCCGGACTTGAGACGCCATTGAGCGACCCGGTAACCCGGATAATAACGAAAGAAAGCAACTCCAGACACGACAGGCCGCGGTCGCCATGGTGACCGCATATCATTGAACAACCAACACCAACCAAAAGAGCCGGACTGCCGTGGTTATTCTGTGGCTGCGCTAAAGACTTTTGTCCTCTTGGCGCAGTGCCGGTATCGCATTTGAGAGGGACATCACCGGATAGTTTTAATTAATTTACAAGCTAAGCAATGTTTTAAATACACACTCGTGGGGCTATGCAGAGGCTGTGTGTTGGAGGTAAATAGGCTAATATATATACGATAACAATAAGAAGAGTTAGAAATGGGAAAAAAAAATAAGAGGTAAGTTAAACATTATTCTGATGTATGCTAAGTGGTTGTTAGACCGAAACGTTGTTATGTATTGTGGATAGAAAAGTATTCCTCAAAAGATATCGTCAAGCTGATTGTAATTGGAGTCATCTAATGCCAAATTGCCCAATCAGAATTGCCAAGTTGGATGTATGAAGAGGTGGGCTAGACCTGCTTCACTCATCAAATAGAATCCACAACAAGCCAAATAACGTCCAAATTATTTTAAATACTATTAATCAATAACAGTATCGGTAATCATAATTAAAATTAATTAGGGCGGTATGATACAGAGGTAGGAAAATTGGTTAAGGGAATATATATGGTGTTTAAGGTTCAAGTAAGGTTTCTAGGGTCATGGATTATAGGCAAGTAACTTTAATTGAGGTTGTTGATCACTGCGGTCAGTTCAAATTCATCACGGATGATTCATCAGTCTCCAAGTTTTGTTGATGTATACACCTTTCATGTTGACATAGATAGCATTTAAATTGATCATCATGACGTCCTGAAAAACGAAAAATATATCTGCGAGTACAATATTCAATGATTGCAAATAAGGAATCAATAGAAAACTACCCTACACCTTTGAGTGGAAGTTGTTGAATTGTGTAAATATTGATTAATATTAATTAAATATCATTAGACTGCTAGTTGAAAGACCTGAGAGAAAAGAGATTGTGGTTGGGACACAAGAGAAATTGTTCACGGACCATGCAAAAATCTTTCGATGTCGATCAAACCACACACATGTATGCCATTATCTTAGTCATTAACATCACACTAACCCTTACACATTTGCATGCTATACACAGCATAAATTCGACCAAGGATAAAAACTTTGTACACACGCAGGACACAGCATATAGTACTACAGCAAGTTAAAATGTAGGGGAGAATCCAAATATACCTCAACTGGTCACCTAATTACAATATTAGGTAGGGTATTTTGCGCAGATGTATCTTTATGAAAAAAAAAACCGAAAACTTTAATGTTATTAGTTAGGTAAAACAGCCATCGAATAGTTAAATTGTAAAAACGATAGGACAAACCAAGGCGTACCCCAGACAGACTGGATTCCACCAAAGTGAAAATAGTCACTATAGTCACTTTGGATTCCATGGCAGGTGCACGCCCGAGGGCGCTAGCGCTCCGCAAAAATGCACGCGAGCGAATTCAACTTTGCACGCCGAAAATTTGAAATTGCTCACCAATGTAAATCGGTTTAAATGGTTTTTAAATCAATAATTCAGTAATATAAAGATGCCAAAAAGTTATAACTCTACAATTGTCGACTAATACTAGTTTGCAAGATTTGGCCTGATTGAAAAATGCGAAGCAAAAAAGACCATATCGTGTTGAATGATAGGAATCCCGTGAGAATAGTTATGGGCGAAAAGATTGCCTCCCCACCGACGCTGGCCAGGTACGGCTCTGAATCAGCATATTATTTATACAATAATTTTACACGGATGTACTGAACAGTACCGGTAGCTAAAGTCGCACAAACACTCTCAAATATTGTTGCTTTTTCAGTGTATAGTTAAAGAATTGGGAAGTTATGTTAATATAGGCTATAAAAAATTCAGATTTTTCAAGTTTTTTTTTATTAAATAACCACAGGTGTTGACACAGCAAACTGACGCAAAGACACGATATCCATTTTATCAAAATATCGCGATCCATCGAACCTAAGTTTCGGCAAACGCCTTCATCATGGTAATGTATTTATTTGTGAAGACCATTTTCATACAAAAGAAATTCATAAATGTAAGTATTCTACGTTTGTTTCATTTATACAGATGATTGTATTTTTTCTTTCCCAGGTATAACAGTAACCACGAATTGAAGCCGCTTTCTATATATATTAGTTAAATACATTTGTTATTTATTAAAGGTTTTGTTTTTTTGTAGCGTCAATAAAATCGTGGCTTCTTCTTCATTATTTGCTGTCCAAGATGATAGATAAATAAATAAAATATAATATTGGTAATGCTGAACCGATGTTTGGATCAATTGTGAATTTGTGACAGTCAACTCCAATTGCAGCTGTAGAGGAAGATGGATACACCTAGCAAATCCAGCGCTCCTTCTCCACCACCCAGAAGAAAGAGTCCAAGCAATCAACCTATGCGTACTGCTGCAACAATGACCAACACTATCGAGTTAGACGACGTTACAAATTTGGTGTCTGTTCTCGAAAGTACAGTCCTTAAGACTTTACGCATCGAGATACCTGCCATCATTGAACAACATATTGAGAAACATCTAGAAAGATCTACTTTTGACTCGACACATGCCATCACCAACAGTGCATGCTTAGAAGAATCTTTAACATCTTTGAAAGACTCTATAAACGAGATCAAAACAGAAGTAACATCCTTCGGTCAAATCAAAAATGAGATTCATGAAATAAAAGAGAGCCAGCACTTCATGTCAAAAAAGTTTGATGAGCTTTGTTCCAGCCAAAGTGAGCTCAAAAAATTAGCAATCAAAACAAAAAAAAGAGTGGCTGACCTAGAAAATCTAGTACAAGAACTAGAGGAGGAAATTGACATTTTAACAGAGCGACAGCAAGACCATGAACGTCGCTCCAGACTTGATAACCTGGAATTCCACAACATACCATTCTCAACCGGTGAAAACTGTGAAAATCTGATTACCGACTTGTGTAAAAAAATTGATGTCCCCATACAATCATTCGACATCTCAAACTGCCATAGATTATCAAAAAATAATAAAAAAAAACCATCACCAATAATTGCCAAATTTATCAATAGAAAAACGAGAGACCGAATAATAAAGAATCGAAGCAAAATCAAATCACTTGACATTTCAACAGTTTTTCCAAAAATCTCCAGGTCAACCAAAGTATTTGTCATCGAAAATCTTTCGGATACCAATAAAGACCTATTTTTTAAAGCCAGGGATTTAAAGCGTGCTTGTGGATATAAATTTTTATGGACAAATAATGGAAGAGTTCTTATCAAAAAGAACCTGGATACTGCTACCATCCCCATAATCACTGAAGATGATCTGCTTTTAATAAAGTAGGTTATTATATGATATTCATGTCTATTTATTAACTTTTAATATTATCAAGTGTATATATATCCATTTTTCATATTCTCCCTAAGATAAATGGCTAATATTTCTAATTGTCTATGTGACAACATAGAAGTTTCAAATTTGAATGATATTCCAGTTGATATTGATTTAACAATTATTCACATCAACATTCGATCAATTCAAAAAAATATTGACCCATTAATTGAACTGTTGTCAAAATTCACTATTCCCCCTCATATAATAGCAATTAGTGAAACAAAATTACATACCGGTAATAGTCACTCCTCCAATATAAGCATTGATGGATACAGATTCATTCATACCCCTTCTGCTTCAAAAGCAGGGGGTGTGGGTGCCTTCATCAGAAACGACATTACTTATTGTGAAGTTAGTGACTATCAACTCAATTATCCAAATTCTGAAGACTTATGGTTCGAAATTAGCCTAACAAATGTATTCAATAATATGAGCATTGGCATTATTTATAAACATCCGAGAAGTGATATTCCTGAATTTACAAGCATTGTTGAAAACTGCATGTCAAAATTATCTAAAAAACATTTTATAATAGTGGGAGATCTTAATATCAATTTACTCGCATCAAATACCAACACCCAAATTGCATCTTATTCTGATATGCTTACTTCCTATAATGCTATTTCTCTCATTTCAAAGCCTACTAGAGTTACACGTAGCTCTTCCACTCTTATAGACCACATGTATTCAAACATGACAGATGTGCAAGTTAATTCATATGTGATATCATCTGATATCACTGATCATTTTCCCATAATGTGCTGTCTTAAAGGCATTAAACCATCCACTATAAATGATGTCATATTATCAAGGGATATGTCTTCATTCTCTATCGATGAATTTCGGTCAGACATACTACACATAGTTGATGAACGCTTTGTCGCGTTAAACTTGAATTGTCATAATTTTGATAGACTATTTGCAGAATTTATGCATTCTATTGCTTGCCTAATCAACCGCCATGCCCCATTGAGACCACTGTCACGTCGACAAATAAAGATAAAGCAAAAACCGTGGATAAATAAAAAATTACGTGACAGCATCTGTTTAAGACATAAGATGTTCAAATCTCACCACTTATGCGGCAATAGTTCTCAATCCTCATACTATAAAAAATATCGCAATTCACTAACACATGCCATTGAAGATGCTAAACAAATGTATTTTCAAAAATTGATTGCCCAAAACAAAGGCAACCCCAAGTGTACTTGGCGAATTGTTAATCAAATAGCATCTACTAAAAATAAAAAAACCAAAAGTGTTAATGAAATTGATATCACTGATCATTTTCCCATAATGTGCTGTCTTAAAGGCATTAAACCATCCACTATAAATGATGTCATATTATCAAGGGATATGTCTTCATTCTCTATCGATGAATTTCGGTCAGACATACTACACATAGTTGATGAACGCTTTGTCGCGTTAAACTTGAATTGTCATAATTTTGATAGACTATTTGCAGAATTTATGCATTCTATTGCTTGCCTAATCAACCGCCATGCCCCATTGAGACCACTGTCACGTCGACAAATAAAGATAAAGCAAAAACCGTGGATAAATAAAAAATTACGTGACAGCATCTGTTTAAGACATAAGATGTTCAAATCTCACCACTTATGCGGCAATAGTTCTCAATCCTCATACTATAAAAAATATCGCAATTCACTAACACATGCCATTGAAGATGCTAAACAAATGTATTTTCAAAAATTGATTGCCCAAAACAAAGGCAACCCCAAGTGTACTTGGCGAATTGTTAATCAAATAGCATCTACTAAAAATAAAAAAACCAAAAGTGTTAATGAAATTGATTTGGAAAATGGCAGAACCATTAAAGATAAGTCCTTGATTGCACAAGAATTCAATAAATATTTTTCCACTGTTGGGTCCAACCTTGGTACTAAATTCTCCAATGATATGGATGGCTTTAAAATATTTCTAAGCAAGCGTGTAAATCAATCCATATTCTTAAGTCCTGCAACAGTGAATGAACTGACCATGGAAATAGTATGCCTCAATGAGGGTAAAGCGGTTGGCGCTGACAACATTCCCAGTCGTTTCCTTAAGTATGTGGCAGACATCATAGCACCTTGTATAACTGAGTTTTTTAATAATTCACTTCGATTGGGGATATTTCCATCTTCACTGAAAATTGCCAGAGTAATTCCAATCTTCAAATCTGGTAATACAAAACAAATTTCAAATTACAGACCTATATCCATATTATCTGCTGTTGATAAGGTTTTTGAACGTCTAATTTACAGGAGGCTAATGGACTTCTTTACAAAGCACGATGTTATAAATAAATCACAGTTCGGTTTTCAAAGCAATCACTCCACGTCACATGCCATCTTAGATACTATTTCTCATATATATGATAAATTAGAGAGGAAAGAATATGTCAGTGCAACATTTCTCGACCTTAAAAAAGCTTTTGATACTGTCAACCACAAAATTTTAATGTATAAGTTGTGGCATTACGGTATTAGGGGGGTAGCAAATCAACTCCTTACTAGTTATTTGACAAGTAGAACTCAATATGTTCAAATAGGTACATATTGCTCCTCTGTCTTACCTGTGACCCATGGGGTTCCCCAGGGTTCGTCCTTGGGTCCGGCTCTGTTCTTAATTTATATTAATGATCTTGCACGTAGCTCCACTCTATTTTCCAAATTATTCGCTGACGATACGAACCTTCTCGATAGTGATAAGTCTCATGTTGTGCTTCAATCCAGAGTGAATACTGAAATACAAAAGGTTGCTCATTGGATGGAACTTAACAAACTAACATTAAATGTGGATAAATCAAAAACTATGTTGATAACTCCTAAAAAACCAAAACGCATTGATGGTTTAAAAATCCAAATTGGGGGACTATTCTGGAAAATGTGGAATCGTATAAATATCTTGGTATCGATATTGACAATAAATTGAACTGGGATATTCACATATCCAACATTACCGTTAAATTATCTAAGGCGGTAGGAATGTTGTATAAACTTCGATCATACACCTCAGTGTCAACTTTACGTATGGTTTATTATGCTCTGTTCCAGTCCCATATCCAATATGGCATTGCGGCCTGGGGTTCAGCAAGCAAAATGTTACTGCATCGTATTGAAGTCATGCAAAACAGGGCAATCCGTGCTCTTACACACGCCGGACCTCGGTGCAATTTAGAATCCTACTATTATAAGATGAAAATACTTAAAAATGCAGATATTTATAAAACTGAAGTGCTGAAAATTATGCACCAACATCATAATAAAAAACTGCCGGCTGCATTCTCCGGCTATTTTGTTAAGCAAAGCGTCATTCACTCTCATGCAACTCGGTCTTCTGCCAATAGCTCATTTTATATAACTCGCTATTCATCTAGCCGCACACAAAATTCCATTAGGTTCATTGGTATAAAACTTTGGAATATGCTTCCAGTTACCATACGCTCTAAGAACTATAATACATTTAAAAAAGAATTAAAAAATCACTACCTCAATGCTTACCTATAACATCCAGTAGTCTAATTCACTGGTCATCAATCCTGTATTTGATGACAATTTTGCTGAATGTGATGTTTTTCTTATTTGTTCATATCATTCATTTCCAGTGTTATTGAATATTTTCACTATTCTTCCACAAGCTACGTTGCCCCAAATCTCTTCGCCGTGTACTTAACCTCTCGTATTGTGATTCTGTTGCCCAAACTTCATTATGTATTTATACCTCCAAAACTAATTCCCTTATTGTGGTTTGCTGGGAATTCCCCGTAATTTATCTCCGCAAGGCAGCGTCATGTCAATCAGAAGCCCGACAGCTGTGACGGTGCCGACCCGAGCATGACGCTGACGATTTGAGCATTTTTTCCCCTCCTGACGCGCTCTTGTTTTTCTCTCGTTTCTCATGATTATCTTCGATTTAACTATTTTCTCCCAACTGACTTCCCCAATTCGACTTACATTTTCCAAATTGTGTTCATTCAAAAAATATATATGTTTAAATCCTGTTTATTTGACTTCATCTGCTGCTGTTTACAGCTATTTAGGTGTCGCTGACACGTTAACTTTATAGTTTATTCGCGACTCCTCGTCTATTGCAGTCGAATTATTGTACGTCTGTTATTTCTTCTCTCGATTTATTTTTACTGTTTATTTGTACAATATTTCTTGCATGACGGAAATAAATATCTGAATCTGAATCTTCCTGGATCACTTGCAAGTCTGAAGTTACCCGAAAAAAAACTTTCGCATCAAAAACCAATGGCAAGAAGAAATTTAGTTAGGAGACCCGCAGAAACACACAGAATTTCTAATTATTTCCGAACTCCGTCCATCTTTTAAGAAAGAGTTGTCCCCTTCATATTTGAATCAGTCAAATCATCAAATTCGTGCTGAATAATTCGAATTACACAACAGACACAATCTTAGAAGTTAATGAAGATCTAACCATATCTTTATATTAACACGGCATTCCAGTCCCGCAAAATCCGTTATTGGATAATATATGTATAAAAACTATGCCCATTGAAGAGTGCCTAAAAATTATATATATCTGAACTTCATTTGTGCAAGGGATATGAAAACGTTTATAAGCCATGCAATTGGATTCCGTGCCCAATTTATTCAAAACAAATTCATCCCACATACAAGGCGAGTCTTTAGCGATACCTCAACAAAATATAGTTGGTTACCTCTAATATTGCTGTACTGATAATACTGATTCTATTCTTCCATGTTCAGCACTTAAATCGATTTATCTAGGTATCTCAGCAAAAGCTGTCAAGTTGTCGTACAGCATGAAGGTGCGTCTTGTACTTCGTGTATAAGTCACATGATAAAAATTATAACGAAAGTAGATCAGCAAAGCGTGCAAAAGTAATGAAAAATCCGGCCCAAGACGGATTAAAAAATCTTAGGCTTTGTAGAAAGGAAAGTCTCGTGGCAATTATAATTCAAAAAGATAATATGTGAGCTTAGGTTTAAAATATTCTGAAAACTCGAACGAGTTTCTAATTACCGGTAATACCATAGAGCAGTGGTCGGCAACCTTTTCCAAGTGACGGACCGGTAAAGCTTGATCAAACTTTTGGCGGAACACCTTTATACAAACGAACTAGGCCTATGCAATAAATTATACGCATTAGGAAATTTATGCTGACAATATGCTAAAAACGACGGTGATGCTATTTAATGTGATGTCTGTATTTGTTTGATGGTCATTACCTGTTCCCATATTCGAGATATGGTCGACATTGACACACGTAGCGTGTTTCTTACTTCCAGCCTATTTCGTTTTTGTAGTTATCAGTACTGAAAATCAGGCCTCGCATTAAGATTTCGGGAAGGTTAACAATGCCTGTATCGTTTTGTTGGGGAGATCTTTGTCGGACTGATGAGAGACGTGGAGAAAACAATTGACCCAGCATTATTGCGACATACTGACATGGCAATTGTTTATGAAATCAGACATGTTGCTCAATAGTGTTATGCAGTGGTCGGCAAACTTCATGTACTTGCGGGCCAAATATAAACATTTCTGGTAGCGCACGGGCCGCAATATTCCCGCCTTCGAACAATTGCTTCCATAATTATCAAACTTCAAATTATGGCGCAATCGCATTGCTACTCTTCTATTGCTGTGTTGAAAGCCTGTCCCAATGAGATGTATAGGTGGCGTTTTATTATCCAGCAATACATTGTTTTTATGTACTTATTATCAATGTGAAAGATGATGTTTTATGGCAACACGTCGCTCAAATGATGATCTGACAAGCGAGTACGAAATTTAATCTAAGTGTAATGCATTTTAGATGAAGCTGCTCAAGGCCATATGTTCTTCCGAACGTGCACATTATACGTTTTGCACTGTCGCACAGATGAGCTGGGGCGCAGTCCCGGGGTCGAATTTTCGACGACTCGTTTCGTAACGAGTTTAACATTGAAACCCTCGACAACTGCGATGCTGACTGGGCATATCGGGCAAACCGGTTTGGAATGCGCAAGGAAGAAAACATTTTTCCGTTCAAGCACTTTGAAATGCTCGATCCACGTCGCTCCGTTTTGCAGACATTTTCAAATTTTAAAAATCAAAAATAACTCGAACGACATACAACTGACGCTACTTGTTACATAAGAAGCGCCGTACAGCAGCACTTGTCCCCACATAAATCCGCGTAAAGACAATAATAAATTCGGGATTAATTTTTGTTTTATTTATTTAATGTCGGGTCGTTCAAGGGCCGCAACGAATTAGCTGGCGGGCCGCATTTTTTCCGACCCCTGGTGTTGTGTTTGTCTGGTTTACTGTTGGGTGCTGTTTTTTAGTCCTAGCGTTTGTGGTTAGATTGTAGAGGTTTTATTACGGCCTTGTCCGTTTTTGTGTCACCTCTTTGCGGACCGGCAGTCGCCTTTCCGCGGACCGGCGATGGGCCGCGGTCCGGTGGTTGCCGACCATTGCCATAGAGCAGGGGTGGGCACACCGCGGCTCGCGCGACTTTTTGTGCGGCTCTTCTCGCTAACATAAATTATTATCCAAATTTTAACTAAAAGAAAAACTTTAATGTAAACTTTTTTAATTTATTAAAAGTTCTCTATAAACATCATGTTTGTATTCATCGATTCTTCGTTTCCGAAAACAATCTGTAACATGATTACCGTAGTTCCTACCCAGTGGGGAACAGAAATAAGTATCTGAAAAACGCTTAGAAATATCATTGGGATCGTAGATTTTCATCCTGACTAAAGATTCCCCCAGGTCAAAGGTCATCGGTTTATCGCACATAACCTTCTTCGATGCTAGAAAATCCAGATCTTCGTGCGTCAGTAACTTCGTCATTGATGGTATCATAATATGATTTCACAGTTTCATAAGGAAGTGTTTTCCAGTCATTTTCAAAGTTAGCTCCCAAACAATCTCCAAATAGTGCACCGAGAGATACTCCTTGAAACTTTGATAAAAGTGTTAATTCTTGTGCAGCCATTCCCAGATAATATATTAATTTATAACATTTATTTAGCTGTGAATATATGAAGCAAATGATTAAAACACAGCAGAATACAATGATACATATTCAGAATAAAGAAAATATTACTGCAATGAACTTTATAGTAATACTGTAAACACAAATATTATAGCACAGTAAAAAAAATTACGGCTATCAATGGTGGAATCGCTACCAGAAAGAAATAAAATAGGCAGGTAATGCTAAGCTGGGACTTTCAAAAAATACTTACCGGTACATATTATGTACAAGTAGTGGCCTCAGTAGGCTTATTAACTTCGAAATAGAGAAATATTAGCTGGGGATGATTGTAAATAAGCTATAAACACAAAAAAATTGTCTGAACAGAATGCAATGATAGGCAATATTTACATAGATGGAAAATCATAAAAAATTTTATGAACAACCCAACAAGTACAAAAAAGCAAAAATTTTATTGGTGGACTCAGAAGAGTATTGCAGAGACTCATTACTTATCGATTTTAATTGGTAAGTATGTTGGGTATTTAGGTATTTGTCTGTCTGTATGTCTGTTAGATGCACGCCATATCTCACGAAAGCGAGATTGAATCTGCTCCAGATTTTGCATGTGCATTCAAGCGAGTTCTTAATTGATTAGTGATGGGACGCAAGGTGTCACTATGGAGTGAGGGCGCTGTTTTGGGGGATCCCCTAACTTTCGATCGATAAGTCTTCGGTCTCTGACCGATATTCTCTTTTGTTTATTATTCCAGACCCACGAGGTCAACATCAAAAACATGAAAATGCAAATAAAGTAGGCAAACTAAATAAAATATTGCAATGCCAACAAAAAAATAATTGTAGCAGATATTGAAAAGAAAATTTTCCCAATAATTAAATATGAACAGATTTATTTTGATAAAATTGTCCCAGGGAGAAGTATACAAATGTAATAGTTTTCTGACACCCCCTCCATCTTCGAAGTATTCAAAAGTTGAACTTACTAGGTCCAGCACTTGCTAAGAAATTCAATAAGTCTATATCTATGCGATACTTAAGTCCAGTTTCATGTACACCAATTGAAAAGGCCACATTGATAGCCCATCGTATAAGGTATCTTGGAATCGAATAATGATCGAGAAAGAATGTTAATTGTTTTTCTGTATCCCGTCAGAAAAAATCAAAGAATTTTGGTACGAATAAAATAGACATCTTACTGCAAATAGGTAAATTTAAAAAATGAAACAGTAATATTTATATTTTAATATATATTAAAAATTTGTACCATAAACTATGAGAATAGCTTGTATTTTAATATAGCTAAAATCATCAATTAGAAGGCCTATGAATCCACAGCCCTTTTTAGGAATATTCAAAACAAGGCCGCGAGAACTCAATAAGAAAATAAAGATAATGATGAGTGAATCTATAGAGACGACAACAAAACCCCGAGAGCCATTCACCCTACAACGATTCAAGATTTTTTATTCTTTCTACTGTTTTCATTCATTTTATACAGCTTATTAGCAAGTTTCATAGCCTTATCAGAACCCTCACAAGCTGTGACCCATTCTGATTGGATAGAATCCATGGCCCAGCTATGGCACCTGCCATAGGTGCTATAAAATTTTCTATGATTTAATGATTGCAGATGTCGATTAAGGTGTATTCCCAAGAATTAAATATAAACAGCAAATTTTTAAATTCAATGGTCCCGAAGGACTCGAAAAATATACAAATGTAATAGCTATCTGATCATCTTTCAGTTACTGAAAGTCAATAGGTCCAGTACACGTGTTTCACAACAAAAATGCATTACATCTCCCCAGAAACCGGAGATTTACCCTATTAATACAATGAGTGCATTAAGGCAAATGTGTATAAAAACAGTGATATCTATTATTATCAAGTTTTTGTAATAGATAAAAATTCCTAAAAAAAATTTTCAACTTTTACATTGTTGTAGGATCATGATTTCCATATCTCCTCAAAAATAACCAGAGATTCCTTCTATGAATATAACAAAGAGACAAATTTCAGAGAAATATAGTAATATTATAATAAACATTTCAGAATCTCCAAATCAGTAGTTTATTTTTCCACACTTTGTATGAACAACAAAACAAAGAAAACGTAAGTAAAAATGGAATTCCAGGATGAAGGGTTAATTCAAATAGCTTGGACATTAATATAGCTAAAAAACTTCATAATTAAATGTTTGCAGCCTTTTGGATCAGGGCTTCTTGTTCTTCCTACTACTCTCATTCATTTTATAGAGCTTATTAGCAAGTTTCATAGCCTTATCAGAACCCTCACAAGCTGTGACTGTGACCCATTCTGATGGGATAGAATCCACTCCATAATATGCGCCAGCTATTGCCCCTGCCATACAAGCAACTGTGTCAGAGTCATGGCTCACAGAAGTGGCGTAAAGAACAGTTCTAACCATGCCATTGTAAGTTGATAATGTTGGAACATTGTTAGTTTTTAGTGAGTGTAAGAAAAAGAAAATTGCTGGCGGAACGGCCTGGATAGCTAACACACCCGTACCAAGTTTCGAGACAATTTCTCTTGGTGTAACTTCACCCTCTTTTTCAAGTAATTCCATCACATTTGACATTCCATTTTCAAAAATTTCCATGTCTTCTTTAATAGGTGTGATTTCTTTAAATTGATCTAATAATTCTTGGCAAAATATTTTAGCATTATCAATTTTTCCCGATGTCATAGCTTTTTCAATTGCAAGCGCTTGTAGTACGGCACCGTTGATTCCTCTTGGGTTTGTGTGGGTTAGCTTAGATTGCGCAACTACCAAGGTTAACATCTCGATAATATTATCATGATGTAACAAAGCAACTGGTGAAACCCTCATAGCGGAACCGTTTCCATAGGAACCAGAACCACCAAACTGTTCACTTGCTGGTTTATAAACATCACCACGGCAACTGTTTTCTTTCAGTTCACTAAAGACTTTCGCAACATGTTTTCCGTAATTCCTTTCTTTTGGCGAAGCAAAAAACGTCTCTGTAAATCGCTTAGCGACATCTTGTGGCTTGAACTTCCTATTTTTAGTCAGCGATTTAGCAAGGTCAAAGGTCATGCAGGTGTCATCAGTGTAATGAACAAAACCAGAATCAGCTTTTGGTGTTTCCATAGCAACCTTATCTTTGATTGTTTCATAATAAGAGATAACTTTATCATATGGCAAAATGCTCCAATTATTTTCAAATTTAGCTCCCAAACAGTCCCCAAATAAAGCTCCGAGAGAAACTCCTTGGAACCTTGACAGAAGAGACAATTCCAATTCTTGAGTTGCCATATTTAAACCAAGATAACTAAAAATCTGGCATGAACACAGTATGTTTATTTGTCACGTAAATAAAAAATTGACTACATTTAAAAGTTAGATGAATATACATATCCTGTCTTCAACCACAGTATACTGCAATAGCACCAATAACACTCGGCCATTCGTAACGCAAGCCACAGTACCGCATAGTTCTACGATTTCGAGAATAGCCCCACATTGAAAGACATCAATTATAACAGTTAGAGCAGACCCTTCCTTTACAAGACGGTTGATTTACAAGACAGTCTGCGACTCCAAGAATAGTCCCACATTGAAATACATCAATTATAACAATAAGTGCAAACCGGTCTTACTACTTACTGAATACAGCGCAAAACACCGCAAAGAGCGCAAAACAGCGCAAAACAGTGTGGAAACAGCGCAAAACAGCGCGAAAGAGCGCAAAACAGAGGGAAACAGTGTGAAGCAGAAAAAAATTTTGCAATGAGTTCGGGGCACCTTGTTTTGAGTTGGAGTACCACGGCAGCAAATTAAAAACACAAACCAACGTATGTAGCCAGTAATGCTGTAATGGCAGGTCTGCCCCTGCTGGTGACACATTTTGGGTACCATAATTTAGAACATTTTCCATATGGATATGGTTGGCTTTAGGGTTAGGGTTAGGTAAAAAGGGACCTCCAGAAGTATGTGCACCAAGATGGCGCACAACCTGAAAATAGTATGTGTGTGTGTGTGTAGTGGATTCAGGTTGTGCGACATATTGCTGCACATACTTCTGGAGCACCAAAAAGGTAGATAAAATTTCGCATGATGACCTATAATCCAGTACATAACCTTGTAAATATGCCGGAAATAGCGCCATAAAACCATAGCGAGAGGCGCCGTGGTTCTTTCGTGGCAGGAGGTGGTAATGACTGCGTCTCCTGTTTTGCGCTGTTTCCCTCTGTTTTGCGCTGGTTTCCTTCTGTTTCGCGCTGTTTTCCTCTCTTTTGCGCTGTTTCGCGCTATTTTGCGCTGTTTCGCGCTCTTTTGCGCTCTTTGCGGTGTTTCGCGCTGTATTCAGTAAGTAGTAAGACCCGTGCAAACCCCTCTATTTAGGACAGTCTGGGCCTCTATATAGGCAAACCGACACTGCAGAATATAATAAAAGCAAGCGCAATCTAAAAACGTTACCATTGAATTCCTCAGAAAAAAATAGTTTGATTCACCAAAGGAAAAAGTATATTTTCATAGCATTGAGAAAAAAAAACCAACACGATTAATTTAAATCATTACCGGTACCGTATCCGGACAAACATCAGAACATAATGTGATATGGCAGTTGAAGTCTAACTAGGCAATTCAAAATATTAAAAAAAACCTTGACATCGCAGTTTCAGAGCACGAGTTCAATTTTTTCACCTCAAATATGGTACCTATCCTAGAGCTCAACTAATCCAAGATGGATCATCACTGAGACTTAGGTATATAAAATTCATAGTTATGTAGTCTAGCTCTCTGCCTCTCTCTCTTGTCACTTTCATTCTTTTACAAAAATCATGACGATAAATACGTAGTACCGTACTCTACCACACCTAATTTTGCATATTACTATCCCATTATCGTCTACCTCGGGATGGTCCAAACCCAGGCCCGCGACTACAGCCTACCAGTGTACCGGTACCGTATTTCTATAAAATTTCAATTATGTTTTTAACATAGTCTTGCGGAAATAAAATATCTCACTCTCTATAACTGCACCGTCATAATTATGGGATGGTTGCGCTAACATTATTCACCGGAAATACGTACGTCTGCTGGAAAGTGAAGTCATGACGTATAATAATAAGTATAAGTTTATTCCGACTCCATAATCAGCAATAGACGATAAAAAAATAGATAAAAACAAAAGTAAAAGTAACTGATTATAGAATCGGGAAAGTGAACAAAACCTAGAGTAAGGTTTGAAACGTACATATTTTAGATGGAAAGGTATTGATAAAAGGAGTAGTACGTGTTCGCTCACCCAAAAGTAAAAAAAAAAAACTAATTAAGGCACACACGCACACACAATCATCGAGACATGATACTGTCGGAAGCGAAAAAAGCGAGACTTAAAAGTAAAAAGGAAGGAAAATATACAAACAAATGAAGAAAAAAATGAATAAATTCTTTTGTCACACCAAATTAATAATTTTATGAGGATTGCCAAATTGGATACCGAATTAGTCAACAGTCAGTAGTTTATTTAATCCCAAACCGAATGTAAACATTGACGAACAAAATTGAAAAAAATGAAAAATTACATTTCAGTGTGAAGGGAGACGCGATAAACCAGAGAAGGTTATCGAGCAGCGTCACCTTTGAGGCAGTAAGTCTAATATTAAATCATAATGAGAAAGAAGTCAAACATAAAATACTAACAAAAGCCGGACTTGAGACGCCATTAAGCGACCCGGTAACCCGGATAATAACGAAAGAAAGCAACTCCAGACACGACAGGCCGCGGTCGCCATGGTGACCGCATATCATTGAACAACCAACCAAGAGAGCCGGACTGCCGTGGTTATTCTGTGGCTGCGCTAAAGACTTTTGTCCTCTTGGCGCAGTGCCGGTATCGCATTTGAGAGGGACATCACCGGATAGTTTTAATTAATTTACAAGCTAAGCAATGTTTTAAATACACACTCGTGGGGCTATGCAGAGGCTGTGTGTTGGAGGTAAATAGGCTAATATATATACGATAACAATAAGAAGAGTTAGAAATGGGAAAAAAAAATAAGAGGTAAGTTAAACATTATTCTGATGTATGCTAAGTGGTTGTTAGACCGAAACGTTGTTATGTATTGTGGATAGAAAAGTATTCCTCAAAAGATATCGTCAAGCTGATTGTAATTGGAGTCATCTAATGCCAAATTGCCCAATCAGAATTGCCAAGTTGGATGTATGAAGAGGTGGGCTAGACCTGCTTCACTCATCAAATAGAATCCACAACAAGCCAAATAACGTCCAAATTATTTTAAATACTATTAATCAATAACAGTATCGGTAATCATAATTAAAATTAATTAGGGCGGTATGATACAGAGGTAGGAAAATTGGTTAAGGGAATATATATGGTGTTTAAGGTTCAAGTAAGGTTTCTAGGGTCATGGATTATAGGCAAGTAACTTTAATTGAGGTTGTTGATCACTGCGGTCAGTTCAAATTCATCACGGATGATTCATCAGTCTCCAAGTTTTGTTGATGTATACACCTTTCATGTTGACATAGATAGCATTTAAATTGATCATCATGACGTCCTGAAAAACGAAAAATATATCTGCGAGTACAATATTCAATGATTGCAAATAAGGAATCAATAGAAAACTACCCTACACCTTTGAGTGGAAGTTGTTGAATTGTGTAAATATTGATTAATATTAATTAAATATCATTAGACTGCTAGTTGAAAGACCTGAGAGAAAAGAGATTGTGGTTGGGACACAAGAGAAATTGTTCACAAACCATGCAAAAATCTTTTGATGTCGATCAAACCACACACATGTATGCCATTATCTTAGTCATTAACATCACACTAACCCTTACACATTTGCATGCTATACACAGCATAAATTCGACCAAGGATAAAAACTTTATACACACGCAGGACACAGCATATAGTACTACAGCAAGTTAAAATGTAGGGGAGAATCCAAATATACCTCAACTGGTCACCTAATTACAATATTAGGTAGGGTATTTTGCGCAGATGTAAAAAAAAACGAAAACTTTAATGTTATTAGTTGGGTAAAACAGCCATCGAAAACTCCCCACCGACGCTGGCCAGGTACGGCTCTGAATCAGCATATTATTTATACAATAATTTTACACGGATGTACTGAACAGTACCGGTAGCTAAAGTCGCACAAACACTCTCAAATATTGTTGCTTTTTCAGTGTATAGTTAAACAATTGTGAAGTTATGTTAATATAGGCTATAAAAAATTCAGATTTTCCAAGTTTTTTTTTATTAAATAACCACAGGTGTTGACACAGCAAACTGACGCAAAGACACGATATCCATTTTATTAAAATATCGCGATCCATCGAACCTAAGTTTCGGCAAACGCCTTCATCATGGTAATGTATTTATTTGTGAAGACCATTTTCATACAAAAGAAATTCATAAATGTAAGTATTCTACGTTTGTTTCATTTATACAGATGATTGTATTTTTTCTTTCCCAGGTATAACAGTAACCACGAATTGAAGCCGCTTTCTATATATATTAGTTAAATACATTATACATTTGTCATTTAATAAAGGTTTTGTTTTTTTGTAGCGTCAATAAAATCGTGGCTTCTTCCTGGATCACTTCCAAGTCTGAAGTTACCCGAAAAAAAACTTTCGCATCAAAAACCAATGGCAAGAAGAAATTTAGTTAGGAGACCCGCAGAACCACACAGAATTTCTAATTATTTCCGAACTCCGTCCATCTTTTAGGAAAGAGTTGTCCCCTTCATATTTGAATCAGTCAAATCATCAAATTCATGCTGAATAATTCGAATTACACAACAGACACAATCTTAGAAGTTAATGAAGATCTAACCATATCTTTATATTAACACGGCATTCCAGTCCCGCAAAATCCGTTATTGGATAATATATGTATAAAAACTATGCCCATTGAAGAGTGCCTAAAAATTATATATATCTGAACTTCATTTGTGCAAGGGATATGAAAACGTTTATAAGCCATGCAATTGGATTCCGTGCCCAATTTATTCAAAACAAATTCATCCCACATACAAGGCGAGTCTTTAGCGATACCTCAACAAAATATAGTTGGTTACCTCTAATATTGCTGTACTGATAATACTGATTCTATTCTTCCATGTTCAGCACTTAAATCGATTTATCTAGGTATCTCAGCAAAAGCTGTCAAGTTGTCGTACAGCATGAAGGTGCGTCTTGTACTTCGTGTATATCGTGTATAAGTCACATGATAAAAATTATAACGAAAGTAGATCAGCAAAGCGTGCAAAAGTAATGAAAAATCCGGCCCAAGACGGATTAAAAAATCTTAGGCTTTGTAGAAAGGAACGTCTCGTGGCAATTATAATTCAAAAAGATAATATGTGAGCTTAGGTTTAAAATATTCTGAAAACTCGAACGAGTTTCTAATTACCGGTAATACCATAGAGCAGTGGTCGGCAACCTTTTCCAAGTGACGGACCGGTAAAGCTTGATCAAACTTTTGGCGGACCACCTTTATACAAACGAACTAGGCCTATGCAATAAATTATACGCATTAGGAAATTTATGCTGACAATATGCTAAAAACGACGGTGATGCTATTTAATGTGATGTCTGTATTTGTTTGATGGTCATTACCTGTTCCCATATTCGAGATATGGTCGACATTGACACACGTAGCGTGTTTCTTACTTCCAGCCTATTTCGTTTTTGTAGTTATCAGTACTGAAAATCAGGCCTCGCATTAAGATTTCGGGAAGGTTAACAATGCCTGTATCGTTTTGTTGGGGAGATCTTTGTCGGACTGATGAGAGACGTGGAGAAAACAATTGACCCAGCATTATTGCGACATACTGACATGGCAATTGTTTATGAAATCAGACATGTTGCTCAATAGTGTTATGCAGTGGTCGGCAAACTTCATGTACTTGCGGGCCAAATATAAACATTTCTGGTAGCGCGCGGGCCGCAATATTCCCGCCTTCGAACAATTGCTTCCATAATTATCAAACTTCAAATTATGGCGCAATCGCATTGCTACTCTTCTATTGCTGTGTTGAAAGCCTGTCCCAATGAGATGTATAGGTGGCGTTTTATTATCCAGCAATACATTGTTTTTATGTACTTATTATCAATGTGAAAGATGATGTTTTATGGCAACACGTCGCTCAAATGATGATCTGACAAGCGAGTACGAAATTTAATCTAAGTGTAATGCATTTTAGATGAAGCTGCTCAAGGCCATATGTTCTTCCGAACGTGCACATTATACGTTTTGCACTGTCGCACAGATGAGCTGGGGCGCAGTCCCGGGGTCGAATTTTCGACGACTCGTTTCGTAACGAGTTTAACATTGAAACCCTCGACAACTGCGATGCTGACTGGGCATATCGGGCAAACCGGTTTTGGAATGCGCAAGGAAGAAAACATTTTTCCGTTCAAGCACTTTGAAATGCTCGATCCACGTCGCTCCGTTTTGCAGACATTTTCAAATTTTAAAAATCAAAATTAACTCGAACGACATACAACTGACGCTACTTGTTACATAAGAAGCGCCGTACAGCAGCACTTGTCACCACATAAATCCGCGTAAAGACAATAATAAATTCGGGAATAATTTTTGTTTTATTTATTTAATGTCGGGTCGTTCAAGGGCCGCAACGAATTAGCTGGCGGGCCGCATTTTTTCCGACCCCTGGTGTTGTGTTTGTCTGGTTTACTGTTGGGTGCTGTTTTTTAGTCCTAGCGTTTGTGGTTAGATTGTAGAGGTTTTATTACGGCCTTGTCCGTTTTTGTGTCACCTCTTTGCGGACCGGCAGTCGCCTTTCCGCGGACCGGCGATGGGCCGCGGCCCGGTGGTTGCCGACCACTGCCATAGAGCAGAAGTGGGCACACCGCGGCTCGCGCGACTTTTTGTGCGGCTCTTCTCGCTAACATAAATTATTATCCAAATTTTAACTAAAAGAAAAACTTTAATGTAAACTTTTTTAATTTATTAAAAGTTCTCTATAAACATCATGTTTGTATTCATCGATTCTTCGTTTCCGAAAACAATCTGTAACATGATTACCGTAGTTCCTACCCAGTGGGGAACAGAAATAAGTATCTGAAAAACGCTTAGAAATATCATTGGGATCGTAGATTTTCATCCTGACTAAAGATTCCCCCAGGTCAAAGGTCATCGGTTTATCGCACATAACCTTCTTCGATGCTAGAAAATCCAGATCTTCGTGCGTCAGTAACTTCGTCATTGATGGTATCATAATATGATTTCACAGTTTCATAAGGAAGTGTTTTCCAGTCATTTTCAAAAGTTAGCTCCCAAACAATCTCCAAATAGTGCACCGAGAGATACTCCTTGAAACTTTGATAAAAGTGTTAATTCTTGTGCAGCCATTCCCAGATAATATATTAATTTATAACATTTATTTAGCTGTGAATATATGAAGCAAATGATTAAAACACAGCAGAATACAATGATACATATTCAGAATAAAGAAAATATTACTGCAATGAACTTTATAGTAATACTGTAAACACAAATATTATAGCACAGTAAAAAAAATTACGGCTATCAATGGTGGAATCGCTACCAGAAAGAAATAAAATAGGCAGGTAATGCTGAGCTGGGACTTTCAAAAAAGACTTACCGGTACATATTATGTACAAGTAGTGGCCTCAGTAGGCTTATTAACTTCGAAATAGAGAAATATTAGCTGGGGATGATTGTAAATAAGCTATAAACACAAAAAAATTGTCTGAACAGAATGCAATGATAGGCAATATTTACATAGGTGGAAAATCATGAAAAATTTTATGAACAACCCAACAAGTACAAAAAAGCAAAAATTTTATTGGTGGACACAGAAGAGTATTGCAGAGACTCATTACTTATCGATTTTAATTGGTAAGTATGTTGATAGGTATTTGTTCTGTCTGTATGTCTGTTAGATGCACGCCATATCTCACGAAAGCGAGATTGAATCTGCTCCAGATTTTGCATGTGCATTCATCTTATCTCGGACCAGAAGCCTATTGCTATTGATTTTCGGCAAATTATGTCGTATAATTAGCGAGTTCTTAATTGATTAGTGATGGGACGCAAGGTGTCACTATGGAGTGAGGGCGCTGTTTTGGGGGATCTCCTAACTTTCGATCGATAAGTCTTCGGTCTCTGACCGATATTCTCTTTTGTTTATTATTCCAGACCCACGAGGTCAACATCAAAAACATGAAAATGCAAATAAAGTAGGCAAACTAAATAAAATATTGCAATGCCAACACAAAAATAATTGTAGCAGATATTGAAAAGAAAATTTTCCCAATAATTAAATATGAACAGATTTTTTTTGATAAAATTGTCCCAGGGAGAAGTATACAAATGTAATAGTTTTCTGACACCCCCTCCATCTTCGAAGTATTCAAAAGTTGAACTTACTAGGTCCAGCACTTGCTAAGAAATTCAATAAGTCTATATCTATGCGATACTTAAGTCCAGTTTCATGTACACCAATTGAAAAGGCCACATTGATAGCCCATCAGATAACGTATCTTGGAATCGAATAATGATCGAGAAAGAATGTTAATTGTTTTTCTGTATCCCGTCAGAAAAAATCAAAGAATTTTGGTACGAATAAAATAGACATCTTACTGCAAATAGGTAAATTTAAAAAATGAAACAGTAATATTTATATTTTAATATATATTAAAAATTTGTACCATAAACTATGAGAATAGCTTGTATTTTAATATAGCTAAAATCATCAATTAGAAGGCCTATGAATCCACAGCCCTTTTTAGGAATATTCAAAACAAGGTCGCGAGAACTCAATAAGAAAACAAAGACAATGATGAGTGAATCTATAGAGACGACAACAAAACACCGAGAGCCATTCACAATATAACGAGTCAAGATTTTTTATTCTTTCTACTGTTCTCATTCATTTTATACAGCTTATTAGCAAGTTTCATAGCCTTATCAGAACCCTCACAAGCTGTGACCCATTCTGATGGGATAGAATCCACTCCATAATATGCCCCAGCTATTGCCCCTGCCATACAAGCAACTGTGTCAGAGTCGTGGCTCACAGAAGTGGCGTAAAGAACAGTTCTAACCATGCCATTGTAAGTTGATAATGTTGGAACATTGTTAGTTTTTAGTGAGTGTAAGAAAAAGAAAATTGCTGGCGGAACGGCCTGGATAGCTAACACACCCGTACCAAGTTTCGAGACAATTTCTCTTGGTGTAACTTCACTCTCTTTTTCAAGTAATTCCATCACATTTGACATTCCATTTTCAAAAATTTCCATGTCTTCTTTAATAGGTGTGATTTCTTTAAATTGATCTAATAATTCTTGGCAAAATATTTTAGCATTATCAATTTTTCCCGATGTCATAGCTTTTTCAATTGCAAGCGCTTGTAGTACGGCACCGTTGATTCCTCTTGGGTTTGTGTGGGTTAGCTTAGATTGCGCAACTACCAAGGTTAACATCTCGATAATATTATCATGATGTAACAAAGCAACTGGTGAAACCCTCATAGCGGAACCGTTTCCATAGGAACCAGAACCACCAAACTGTTCACTTGCTGGTTTATAAACATCACCACGGCAACTGTTTTCTTTCAGTTTACTAAAGACTTTCGCAACATGTCTTCCGTAATTCCTTTCTTTTGGCGAAGCAAAAAACGTCTCTGTAAATCGCTTAGCGACATCTTGTGGCTTATACTTCCTATTTTTAGTCAGCGATTTAGCAAGGTCAAATGTCATGCAGGTGTCATCAGTGTAATGAACAAAACCAGAATCAGCTTTTGGTGTTTCCATAGCAACCTTATCTTTGATTGTTTCATAATAAGAGATAACTTTTTCATATGGCAAAACGCTCCAATTAGTTTCAAATTTAGCTCCCAAACAGTCCCCAAATAAAGCTCCGAGAGAAACTCCTTGGAACCTTGACAGAAGAGACAATTCCAATTCTTGAGTTGCCATATTTAAACCAAGATAACTAAAAATCTGGCATGAACAGTATGTTTATTTGTCATGTAAATAAAAAATTGACTACATTTAAAAGTTAGATGAATATACATATCCTGTCTTCAACCACAGTATACTGCAATAGCACCAATAACACTCGGCCATTCGTAACGCAAGCCACAGTACCGCATAGTTCTACGATTTCGAGAATAGCCCCACATTGAAAGACATCAATTATAACAGTTAGAGCATACCCTTCCTTTACAAGACGGTTGATTTACAAGACAGTCTGCGACTCCAAGAATAGTCCCACATTGAAATACATCAATTATAACAATAAGTGCAAACCCCTCTATTTAGGACAGTCTGGGCCTCCATATAGGCAAACCGACACTGCAGAATATAATAAAAGCAAGCGCAATCTAAAAACGTTACCATTGAATTCCTCAGAAAAAAATAGTTTGATTCACCAAAGGAAAAAGTATATTTTCATAGCATTGAGAAAAAAAAACCAACACGATTAATTTAAATCATTACCGGTACCGTATCCGGACAAACATCAGAACATAATGTGATATGGCAGTTGAAGTCTAACTAGGCAATTCAAAATATTAAAAAAAACCTTGACATCGCAGTTTCAGAGCACGAGTTCAATTTTTTCACCTCAAATATGGTACGTTACCGGTACCTATCCTAGAGCTCAACTAATCCAAGATGGATCATCACTGAGACTTAGGCCAGTCTGGATTTCATGGCCTTTTTGAACGAGAAATCGGGCGTGCAATCAGAAATTCCCGCGTGCAAATAAGAATTCCTGGCGTGCAATTATAGCTCACGACGTGCAAAACAACTGCACTCGCGTGCAACTGACTTTGACATCAGATACCTCTCAATACATCCGCGTAAAATTACCGGTATCGGATAAAAAATACGTTGAATCAGAGAAAAAATGGACGTTTGACCTTTGACCGCAAACATTATTTCTACAGTTTGTCGCTAATTTTGAGAGTGTTTGTGCGACTTTGGATACCGATACTGTTCAGTACATCCGCGTAAAATTATTGGATAAAAAATACGTTGAACCAGAGCAAAATGGACATACTTTGTCATTAATTTTGGTAGTGTTTTTACGTAGAATTAATGGATAAAAAATACGTCAAATTAGAGCAAAATGGACGTTTGACCTTTGACCCCAAACATTATTTTCATACTTTGTCACTAATTTTGGGAGTGTTTGAGCAACTTTAGATACCGGTACTGTTCAGTACATTCGTGTAAAATTATTGTATAAAAATACGCTGAATCAGAGCCGTACTTGGCCATTGGTGCGGAGGCGATCTTTTCGTCCATAACTATTCTCACGGGATTCCTATTTCCTATCATTCAACACGATATGGACCTTTCCCCGAGCATCGACTTCTTGTTTACTTCGTGACATTGGCCAATCAGCAAGATGCAAAAAAGGACGTAACAATGAGAGGAATTTTTCGCGGGTCAAAGGTTGGGGAAAGATCCATGGTCTTTTTGCTTCGCAATATTTCGATCAGACCAAATCTTGCAAGCTGGTATTTGTCGACAATTGTGGAGTTATAATATTTTGGCATCTTTATATTACTGGATTATTGATTTTAAAACCATTTAAACCGATTTACATTGGTGAGCAATTGCAAATTTTCGGCGTGCAAAATTGATTTCGCTCGCGTGCATTTTTGCGGAGCGCTAGCGCCCTCGGGCGTGCACCTGCCATGGAATCCAGTCTGGGACTTAGGTATATAAAATTCATAGTTATGTAGTCTAGCTCTCTGCCTCTCTCTCTTGTCACTTTCATTCTTTTACAAAAATCATGACGATAAATACGTAGTACTCTACCACACCTAATTTTGCATATTACTATCCTATTATCGTCTACCTCGGGGTGGTCCAAACCCAGGCCCGCGACTACAGCCTACCAGTGTACCGGTACCGGTACCGTATTTCTATAAAATTTCAATTATGTTTTTAACATAGTCTTGCGGAAATAAAATATCTCACTCTCTATAACTGCACCGTCATAATTATGGGATGGTTGCGCTAACATTATTCACCGGAAATACGTACGTCTGCTGGAAAGTGAAGTCATGACGTATAATAATAAGTATAAGTTTATTCCGACTCCATAATCAGCAATAGACGATAAAAAAAAATAGATAAAAACAAAAGTAAAAGTAACTGATTATAGAATCGGGAAAGTGAACAAAACCTAGAGTAAGGTTTGAAACGTACAGATTTTAGATGGAAAGGTATTGATAAAAGGAGTAGTACGTGTTCGCTCACCCAAAAGTAAAAAAAAAAACTAATTAAGGCACACACGCACACACACACACACAATCATTGAGACATGATACTGTCGGAAGCGAAAAAAGCGAGACTTAAAAGTAAAAAGGAAGGAAAATATACAAACAAATGAAAAAAAAAAATGAATAAATTCTTTTGTCACACCAAATTAATAATTTTATGAGGATTGCCAAATTGGATACCGAATTAGTCAACAGTCAGTAGTTTATTTAATCCCAAACCGAATGTAAACATTGACGAACAAAATTGAAAAAAATGAAAAATTACATTTCAGTGTGAAGGGAGACGCGATAAACCAGAGAAGGTTATCGAGCAGCGTCACCTTTGAGGCAGTAAGTCTAATATTAAATCATAATGAGAAAGAAGTCAAACATAAAATACTAACAAAACCCGGACTTGAGACGCCATTAAGCGACCCGGTAACCCGGATAATAACGAAAGAAAGCAACTCCAGACACGACAGGCCGCGGTCGCCATGGTGACCGCATATCATTGAACAACCAACCAAGAGAGCCGGACTGCCGTGGTTATTCTGTGGCTGCGCTAAAGACTTTTGTCTTCTTGGCGCAGTGCCGGTATCGCATTTGAGAGGGACATCACCGGATAGTTTTAATTAATTTACAAGCTAAGCAATGTTTTAAATACACACTCGTGGGGCTATGCAGAGGCTGTGTGTTGGAGGTAAATAGGCTAATATATAAACGATAACAATAAGAAGAGTTAGAAATGGGAAAAAAAAATAAGAGGTAAGTTAAACATTATTCTGATGTATGCTAAGTGGTTGTTAGACCGAAACGTTGTTATGTATTGTGGATAGAAAAGTATTCCTCAAAAGATATCGTCAAGCTGATTGTAATTGGAGTCATCTAATGCCAAATTGCCCAATCAGAATTGCCAAGTTGGATGTATGAAGAGGTGGGCTAGACCTGCTTCACTCATCAAATAGAATCCACAACAAGCCAAATAACGTCCAAATTATTTTAAATACTATTAATCAATAACAGTATCGGTAATCATAATTAAAATTAATTAGGGCGATATGATACAGAGGTAGGAAAATTGGTTAAGGGAATATATATGGTGTTTAAGGTTCAAGTAAGGTTTCTAGGGTCATGGATTATAGGCAAGTAACTTTAATTGAGGTTGTTGATCACTGCGGTCAGTTCAAATTCATCACGGATGATTCATCAGTCTCCAAGTTTTGTTGATGTATACACCTTTCATGTTGACATAGATAGCATTTAAATTGATCATCATGACGTCCTGAAAAACGAAAAATATATCTGCGAGTACAATATTCAATGATTGCAAATAAGGAATCAATAGAAAACTACCCTACACCTTTGAGTGGAAGTTGTTGAATTGTGTAAATATTGATTAATATTAATTAAATATCATTAGACTGCTAGTTGAAAGACCTGAGAGAAAAGAGATTGTGGTTGGGACACAAGAGAAATTGTTCACGGACCATGCAAAAATCTTTCGATGTCGATCAAACCACACACATGTATGCCATTATCTTAGTCATTAACATCACACTA
The DNA here is from genome assembly GCF_013122585.1 of Styela clava. Taxonomy (NCBI): domain Eukaryota; kingdom Metazoa; phylum Chordata; class Ascidiacea; order Stolidobranchia; family Styelidae; genus Styela; species Styela clava. Next base: position 2,021,103 of record NW_024102829.1, on the reverse strand, counting down.
ACCCTTACACATTTGCATGCTATACACAGCATAAATTCGACCAAGGATAAAAACTTTATACACACGCAGGACACAGCATATAGTACTACAGAAAGTTAAAATGTAGGGGAGAATCCAAATATACCTCAACTGGTCACCTAATTACAATATTAGGTAGGGTATTTTGCGCAGATGTAAAAAAAAACGGAAACTTTAATGTTATTAGTTGGGTAAAACAGCCATCGAAAACTCCGCACCGACGCTGGCCAGGTACGGCTCTGAATCAGCATATTATTTATACAATAATTTTACACGGATGTACTGAACAGTACCGGTAGCTAAAGTCGCACAAACACTCTCAAATATTGTTGCTTTTTCAGTGTATAGTTAAACAATTGTGAAGTTATGTTAATATAGGCTATAAAAAATTCAGATTTTTCAAGTTTTTTTTATTATTAAATAACCACAGGTGTTGACACAGCAAACTGACGCAAAGACACGATATCCATTTTATTAAAATATCGCGATCCATCGAACCTAAGTTTCGGCAAACGCCTTCATCATGGTAATGTATTTATTTGTGAAGACCATTTTCATACAAAAGAAATTCATAAGTATTCTACGTTTGTTTCATTTTATACAGATGATTGTATTTTTTCTTTCCCAGGTATAACAATAACAACGAATTGACGCCGCTTTCTATATATATTAGTTAAATACATTTGTTATTTAATAAAGGTTTTGTTTTTTTGTAGCGTCAATAAAATCGTGGCTTCTTCCTGGATCACTTCCAAGTCTGAAAATACCCGAAAAAAAACTTTCGCATCAAAAACCAATGGCAAGAAGAAATTTAGTTAGGAGACCCGCAGAATCACGCAGAATTTCTAATTATTTCCGAACTCTGTCCATCTTTTAAGAAAGAGTTGTCCCCTTCATATTTGAATCAGTCAAATCATCAAATTCATGCTGAATAATTCGAATTACACAACAGACACAATCTTAGAAATTAAAGAAGATCTAACCATATCTTTATATTTACACGGCATTTCAGTCCCGAAAAATCTGTTATTGGATAATATATGTATAAAAACTATGCCCATTGAAGAGTGCCTAAAAATTATATATATCTGAACTTCATTTGTGCAAGGGATATGAAAACGTTAATAAGCCATGCAATTGGATTCCGTGCCCAATTTATTCAAAACAAATTCATCCCACATACAAGGTGAGTCTTTAGCAGTGGCGGCGCGTGGTCATTTTGACAACCGGGGCAAGCTACTGCGGGACCAAGTCACCCCCATCTACGGGGACAGGATGAGCGCTGTAAGTTCTCCCATCATTTTATGAGTATAAAAACCATTCCATCGGTAACAACCAATCGGCAAAAGCGACAATTTTTAACGATAAGAAAGTGTCTTTAAAACCGGTCCAAGTCAAGGAATTAATAAATATAGACATAGTTTATTTTGAAACCTCTTTCAAAAGGAAAGGCAATATTTACCCAGATAAATACAATGACATATTAACAGAAACTTCGGGAAAGCAGACAAAACCTAAAATAAGGTTTAAAACGTTACTATGAAGAAAGGAAAGGTAATGCAAAGATAAGGACATGCGTCGCTCACTCATAGATAAATATGCTGTTAGACTTCTACTGCTTGAACATATATGCAACACGCCGCGGTTTCTTGGAAGAAAAATGCTCAATAACGCGCTGATTAAAATCATGCATCCAGAAATAACGTCTCTGTGAATGGATAAAACAGCCAAGGAATTTAATCTATCTTGCTTCATTGTGTTTCTGAGATACGTTTTAATACGCTTCAGCGTTCTGAATGTTCGCTCTGCGTCGGCGGAAGAAATAGGCGTCGTCAAAATGATGTCCAGAAATTTTGCAGACGCCGCAAAGGTAGTTACTAGAGTGTTATCTATGAGGAACCCATAGAGCGCGCAAGTTGATGTGATGTTCAAAAAAGTTTGATTGGTGTATATACATCGCAATTCATTTTCCAATTTACCCACGTTTATCATGGGGTAAAATTTGGAGACAGTAGCCAACAAATGGATGGGAAATTGACGTGCAAATTTTGAAAATTTTTTGGGGTTCATCAAAGAGAACGCGGCAAGGTGTTCAGTGCGCAGACGATCGCCTATTTGATTCACCAGAATGCCACAGCATTCCTTTGCAGACAAAATCAAACGCTGCGTTGTTTGCCCGCGGCGTAAAGAAGCACTCCATGTGTCGTCGTATTTTATTGTTTCCCGGATACGAGATACAGCATCGCAGAAGTCTGAAATACACGACTGCACAGACGCTCCATCCATTAGCCTTGACTGCAATACGCCCTATAATACATCCACGTGATAGAATATTGTGGAGAAAAAAGCGAGAAAAAATGAAAACTCACCATCTTCTAGCAGACGCTTTAAACCTGCCGCCTCCCTCACAGAGCGTTCGTCCCAAACCGGAGAGCTTGTGAATGCCATTGAAACACTCAATGAGCTCAGACCTAATTTCGGACACGCCCTGCACCACGCGTGATTGGAAGTTCCAACGTGTTGGTGCACAAGCTGGGAGACGGCGGCTACATATCTGGCGAAGGAGGTTAGAGCGCTTCGCAAAACGGAAAAAAATGAAGAAAACCCCGAAACATTTGCAAAAAATATACGGACGAGAGGGTATCAAGACACATATTTTTAATAACGAGGTTAAATTGGTGTGCATAACAATGTAAAAAATGCGCATGAGGAAAATCTTCTTTTATATAAACTTGAACACCATGTTTCGACCCACTCATGACTGCCGCGCCGTCATAAGTTTGAGCTATCAATTTTGACTTCGCGTTGTAAGGCTGTAACACTTCTTTCAGTACAGCCGATATCCCGCAAGCCGTGCGATCAACGATTGGTACAAAGCTGTGAAATCTCTCGGTAGGTTTACCATCTTTCACAAACCGAAAAATCACAGCCAGTTGGGAAACGCACGTGATGTCAGTTGTCTCGTCAGACTGGATTGAAAGGAACTGGCAATTCTCAATTTCCAGAGCCAAATGTTGTAAATAAATTTTATACATTGAGTCGAGCAAATCATTTTGGATATCCTTAGATGTCCCTTTCGGCATCAAGATGATCTCTCAATACTGTATCTAGGGATGCGGTGTATTCCACCATATCCAAAAATACCCCTCTATTAGAAGAGCCAGCCCGTTCATCGTGCCCACGGAGGGACAGCTCGTGACAACCAATGAACTTCAAAACATCTATCAATCGACCGAGAACATGGCGGTTTTTCTCGACGTTTTGGTTGTGCCGACGAATAGAAACCGCGCGTCCTTCATCCAACTGTGCTGCAATATTAACATTTCCGAATGTTCGGTATTTTACTGCATTGTCCAGATGCTCCATAGAAGATTGATGATCCCTGGCACGCTCGGAAAGATGTTTAAGATCTCTAAAACCAAATTTACACCAACGTGAGTCACGGACGGTAGCAAAAAGTAGGCAATAAAACCAAAAAAGTGCATTTTTGTCCTCGCTGTAACACAACCATTCGTGTTTTTTATACCAAGTTTCTGCGCAGAATGTACGCCGACGCTTTCCTCCGTCATGGGATTGTTCCAGTGAACAATTTTTTGGTTGATAAGGCCCAAGACGTTGTACCTCTAATTTTTGTTCCAGCGGCAGCTGCGAAAACGGAGTGCGAAGTAGTGCATCAACCTTATTCATTATGAGGTCTAAGGCTAAGAAATGCGAAGCCGGAAAGAAGAGAGGAGCTCAAAAGGAATGTGGAAAATCGAAAGCAAATGGACTAAAGGTCTCTAACTGATTCAAATAGCGAAACAAGCGACAAAAACGAAGGCGAGGAAACTATCAACTCTTCAAGCAACCAACGAACGAGAAGGAATGCGTGAATATGTCAACACGTTGTTGTAAGAAACGTCGGCATTGTGTCGTCATAATTTCGGGGCTAGCCCCGATGATTTAGTAAAAGAAACAGAAAACAAACGAGACAAACGCGGCGAGTGGAAGATAAAAGAGAGAATACGATATACAATGAGCAACCGGGGCAAAATCGGCGTCGCCCCGTCGACGTTCGGCGAAGGCTTTGCGAGTGAAAAATGAACCATGTCGGGAGAATATGGCTAGTGTAGACAGTCTGTGCAACCGATATTGAGGTATTTTTCGAATATTTTTTATTATACCGAAAAAACAACCGGGCAAAGTCAGAATGGGAAGAAGAATACGCATTTACCAGAGAATAAACCTTTGTGCTCAATCTGCCATAAGCTACTAAGTCAGAATAAAGTCAGCAATGTTAAACGGAACCATGAAACGAGAATCATGAAAACTTCTTACGAGACTACCCTCGTAAATCAGATATAAGGAAACACAAATTAATTGAGCTCAAATTGTGCATATATTTGAGCATAGATGCTTTGTTTATCTATTTATTGTTATTAGACTCTAGTGTAAATTTCTTTTCTGTTCATGGTATTTTAATAATAATGAATTCACAAATTCTGCGGCTGTTTTAAAGTTCTGACTTGCAGCATGCGGCTCTTATACTAAAAAAATTGTGCCCACCCCTGCCATAGAGGGTAAATTATAAATTCCATCAAATAGCCTTCAGAAATTGGAAAGTAAATTTGGAGAATCAATTTTAGTGGATGATAAAACGTTCGAAATTATAGAAGGAATTAAGGTTTTCCACAAGAATGATTAAAAAATGTTTCCGATTGTCGCAGAAGATATCCATCATCTGAATTCAGTTAAATGAACATGTGTTACTTATATCGCTGTATTTTTATTGCGGTACTGGGTGTCAGAGACATATAATTTTATAACGTTTCATTCCAAGGTATCGCCTTAAACTTTTTAATAAGAGTCCCGCTGCTTATGAATGTTTGAAATCTCAGAAAGTACTTGTATTACCTTCCAAGCAAACCCTTTTGATGGAGAGGAATGCCTCCAACTTATACTGTTGGAAATTGGAATTACCGCGAATATTATGGAAGAGATTCCACCAACTGTTATAACAGCATCTTGCGAACACGAAAGAGTGGTGCTGATAATAATTGATGAGATGAAGATCAAGGGTACTGTAATGGACGCAGGTCGCATTTTGGTATTTCTTCTTTATCGCATTCGAGAGAGTGAGATTAGCTATGTCGCAATATGTGTTTACCTATCGACCGACGACGACTCTTGCTCTGTAGTTAGTATCTTGTATTGCTCTCTGCGTGCGTGAGTCAGACGAGCTGTGATGGCGCAATCTGCCGTTATCTGCTTCGCCGGTCTTTTGGGGATTTAGAGGAGTGCAATTGTATTATGAATCGTTTTAGATTTCTGTTAGTTTATTATCCAGTTAGGATATCATTATGTTAGTATATAGCAGGGCTACTCAACTGGCGGTCCGAATCCGGACCTTTCGAGTATTTGATTCGGACCGCACCTAATTCTTTTAGTTTGGATCATTTAGCCCCGCTTTTTGAAGTTCCCTTTTATAAAAGACTTTCATAGTTTTGAATATATATGTAAAGAAATATAACACCATAATAAACAATCTTGATTAGCTAATAATCATTAGCCGGTCGAGGAAGTGTGCGAATAAGGATGCCGAAATATGATTTCTGGAAAAGACCGGACCCAAATAATTTTGAAGTTTCGTATGCGGATCTTCGATCAAATAGTTGAGTGGCCCTGGTATATAGAATATGCTGGGATTTATTGTGTGATGATGTTTACTAACTGTTCTGTATCTTAATTTAGTTATTTAATCCCGTAATCTATCAATATTTGAAATCAAACTCAAAATAATTTTTTAGTCAAACTCTTGTCAGTCTGTGTCTACAAATCAGTGCTGCAGTGTGCTATTCTCAAACTCATATTCCAGTATTCAGTTGAGCCACAAACACTGTAGGCATTTTGTGAGTGCTATTGCCGTATTTTCTGTCGTGTTTTCAAGCGGAATATTACAAAAAAGTCTTTTCAGTTCGTGTTGAGGTGTTGGGTTCAAAGTTCAGTGGTTCAAGGCTGATGTTCAGTGGTTCAAGTGAGTGGGGACTGATTGTACGAGTTGCATTGCAAATTGTAGGAGGAACCGGGACGTGGTACTTGACAGTGGTGTTGAGTATAAACGTAGCGCAATTTCGAGACTCCAATCCGTGCGTTACAGGTACGTCGTTTATAAAATGACCATCGTCCATAACAATTTTTAACGTAACTATCGGTTTTCGGGAAATTTTTCATACAGAAAGCACAGTGGAGATTTGGTTGGGATATGTGGACTACGGCCGACGAAAAAACTTACAAGCTTAGTTTCAGATACTAACGCGGTTGCAAGTCAAATACTAGCAGTCTATCTCAGAGGTAGGAGGTATCAGCGTTATAAATCTTGGTTCAGGCTCATAACAACAATACATTATTGATTTTTTCCAATAGGTGTGACCAACAATTCATTATAGACCGTCTAAATCGCATATTAGCCCAACTATTGGAATTAATTCAGCTGGATTGTTTGTTGCTCCTAGTTCTTCAGCAGTCACAAATAATAACCGGTTAATGCAATAATTGGAGTTGTAGGTAAGTCAACGAAAGCCAATGGTTATGGTACATGGTTTGTATTACTTGTATATCGACTTTAGGCTGGGCATCTCGAATCGAATGGTGGAAGTTTATATTTTTATTTATTGATTTTTGGTTTACAGGGGTCGGTCTTCCCTCCAGCAAAAAAATGTTTTACGAATTTATGCCAGCTGAAGACGGAACCGTACCGAAATACAGAAAGAAAAATCCCTGCATTTTGAATAAGTAACGCTCTGCAATTGTAGCAGTCAGTTTTTAGGCAAATACGATATCGCTATTACGCTTATTTATTCTTATATATTAAAAGAACATCTATTTCATTAAATGATCCTCCACATTTGATAAAAACCGTTTAGAAACAATTATGTCACCCACCGAGATTTTTGGAATAATGGACCGATTGCCTGGATCCCAATACAAGAAATGGTAAATGCGGATATTGATGCTCCCTCTGAGAAATTTCCAAAAACTTACTCATGCCCATGTCACACCAACAGCTACGAAAAACTGAAAGTTAATCTGCAGCACAGGTCGGTTTTTGCCAAAAATGACAATGTATATATATATAATATAACCCTATTTTTTTTTTTTAATCAAAGCAGTCTATTTCATACTGGTCTTATCTGCATCGTCGGATTCGAAATGTATAAAAGAGGATACAAGCTTTTTTCTGAGCTGATATTTAACATGTTATTATTGATTTGTTCGATTTAATGAACCGTGACCACTGGAGAAAGAGAAAAGAACATTCAGGCCCCGTACACCGGTCCCAACGATGCACGGTTAAAGTGGCTCACATCAGATTTTTTTGTAAGTTTAATGTCGGGCCAAAACATTCATGAAAGTATTGTGATGGATGCCAAAATAATATTACGCATCATGTTATAACAAAATGGCTTTCCTCAAATTGCATTTCATGTAATCTGTTTATTCCCAGAATATATAACGGCTTGGAGACAACGCGCCGGAAGCAGGCCAGATTTCTGGAGGCAATGTTTCACAAGAGCACTTGAAGAGGGTTTGTTTCAACAATCATTGCCATGGCGTCACTTGATAAAAGATTGCCTAAATGTACATAAAGGCCCCTATATCATCACCAGACGTTGTAATCAAGGTTAGTTTCTATCACATCAAAAATGGACGAAACTGCAAGTAAAGATTTAAATGAATAATATTCCAGATTGTTTGGAATTCTACTTCGGTCACCAGAGGTGCATTGGTAGGAGAAATAAACCCACCAGTGGTGGATTTTGGCTACAACGCCAATGCAATTACGGTCCTGCGAGAGTGTGTAAGATTCCTAAATTTTACTATAAAGATAAAGCTCCATTCCAAATTAGGCAAAGTATTGCAAATAAACAACTATTTTCGATCTGTATCTCTCCACTCTGTTTTCTCTTTAAGAGACTGCCTTAGCGAATATTTGCCACTTGTGCAACACTGCTAAGCATTTCAGCATAACCGAAACTTATGCTGGGTTATATACAAGCGACAAATCTTTTCAATACCTCGTATTGTTGCATTGACTCTCATCAGTCTCAGAAGAATGCACTAAATAGGAGAAGTCATTATTTTCTTGAATTGCGTACGACCTTAGCCTTGTTGCAAAACATTCATTCATTATTTTCTGTTAGATTTATTAAAAAAATGAACATGGAAGGACTTGCAGCCCACAGTCCCCCTCTATCTTGGCATTTGTAAGCGTCAGGAAGCTGTCATTCGCCCATCTTCTTAATGAAGTTTTATAAAATTTGTAACATCATTTAAGCGGAATCACTCAGACAATGAAGGGAAATGAGAAATGTTCCAAAAATATGAATGCGCTAAAAAATCTGATTGAAGCACCCCAGAGGATATTTTCTGCTATTTACTGTTATTGTTTGCTATATATTTTATACTAAAAATGACACCATATTTGATAACTATGGTAGCTGTGTTGTTTGTATATGTACGTGATTATTCTTATGTCATTATTTGTTGTTATTCATATTAGTTAATGTTTGCTATATGTTGTGAACAGTAAGATTCGACAAATCTGGTAGCTATGTCGTATATGTACATAATTATACTTATTTGATTATTATGTAGAGACACACAAACATTCAACATATAGTTTTCACCATATAGGCGACACAATAACATTTGATTCGAACAACTGAAAAAAAAGTTTCACAATAAACTGAGCATAGAACGCTAGGACATGTAATCTAGTGAACAAGGTTTATCAAGCGAACAGAGGTACCGTATTATGACCTAAATATTCATACTCTTTCGACTATGGACCTTTCCCCGACATCAAAACATCCGTATTTTCAACCAATCACAAGCGAGCAGATGTAAACAAACATTCTCCGCTGAAAAGTCGCTCAGACAACTTTGGACGCGTTCCGCACATGTTGCTGACGGTTTAGGGAGATCTTTGTCCTTTTTTTCGCTTTTTGTTTTCTTCACAGGGCTGCGAGAATTAGAAAGCGGTAATACTGTATGTTACTTGTTGCAAATCACGTTCACAAAATCTATATATCGATACTAAAAGGATGTACCCGTTGCAGGCACCTTACAGGTACGCTACCGTACAGGTCAACCAACTTCTATTTCGAACCAAAAAATAGTAGACAGTTATGCTGATGCAATCAAGGGTACCGGTAGCCTACCGTATGTCCATACGAAAGAATTCGCCTTCGATCGATGTTGCATTTTTATTAAACAGAATCTACTAGTGAATTATTTTGGTAGACTAACTCTTTGGATATGGTATTTGCCGGTCTGACAACCGGTACCGGTACGGTACCCCTGCCGTTCAAATGGAGTAAGATTTGTGCTATTTCCGAAGCTACATATTGACCGCTTAAAAGCAATGAGGTGGATGAAGGAATGCAACAGGCCTCACAGTCCATTCAATCTAGGAAAAATCACCAGAAATGCATACGTGTGTATCAAGGTAGGCCAACATTAATGTTGTTTTCGATACCTATGATATATTCAATATGTTAATTCTTATATGAAATAAATTTTCATACAAGCAATGCGTTCCATCATGCATTTTCATGGAGGCGATGGACCAACTGATGAATACCCTGACACTATATCAGATTCTTATTGCCCAACAAAAAGGCACCAACAAATTGTGAGGTAAGGATTACTTATACCATAATTCAACTTTGCAATTTGATACAGAGACGTGCGAATCTGACGAAAGTGAGAAAGGATTGTCAGGGATCCAACCAGATCTGCCCCCAGACTCTTTAGTTGAAACTACCTCAAGTGCCACTGAAGAAAATGACAGCGCTTTGTCAGACAGCAGAAAATTGTAAGCAAGCATCATCATCATTTTAATATGGTTCTCTGGCATAAAACAACACAAAAAGTCAAAATGCAGAGAAAACTGGAAGTCGAGCATAACTTAAAATAGATTTCAAAAAGTACGCGGCTACCTACTAGAAAAAGAAATAATAATAAAAAAAGGGCACTGAAGAATTAACAAGAATCAGAATCGGGCAACACTTTTAACATAATTCGAAATGAGAAAACACATACTTCTTCCAGCATTGGTGTCATATTTGCTAACTGTAAAAATGATGAATAAAAGAAGGAAAATTAATATTGGATAGGATAGGATTCACATTTTAATCCCGGGGGGTGAGGAAAGCCGATAAGACGGCTTATCCATATGGCGAACCACGGCCTCTCGTCCGGTTACCATTCCAAGTCAGGTATGGGATTAGTTATAGTTTGTTTTCGGAAGCATGGACTTGGTGGTGGAGGAAGCCGTAACCGACCAGCGGTTACGTGAACCACCCAACGACGGCGAGGAGTCCAGCAATCCTCTCGCACATAACCATCCCTGCATGGGATTCGAACCTGCGAACCCGTTTTTAGCTCTTGTTTACAATTGTGTGTGTAAATGTGTTCGTGGATGTTGCAGTCTTTCGGAGGCAACCGGGAAATGTTCAGGTCACTGATCGACAGAATCTTTTTACTGGATGCGTGACACAATTATATTATACGTAATTATATATGTTTTTATTTTGCAGGTAATTATGTTTTTCGCCAAAACTGGGGAAGAACAAAGACATAAATTGGCTTTGACAAAATATATTTTGTCACTGCACTATTTGACTCAGGGCCTTAGTATCAAAGCGTTTTTAATATTATTTCTTACCTTTTAGAGTTCTTTAGTATAACGTGATTACTGAAATAGCTAAAAATGAAAAGGGCAAAGTGGTTTTGTATGATGAAATTGAGGCACTGGTAGCTGGAGTTGCCCAACACCGTCAACAAGTGTTTGGGGCTTCGGCGCTTACTCCGAGAGTGTCACGACACAAACAAAGGAGCAGTGTGGAAAAATATTTCAAACAAGGTATGTACGAAGTATGGAAGTTTATGAAAACTACAGAATGCTATAAGTTTATTTTTGATAGGTTTACTGGTGGGATAGCACTTGTTATCATTTATCGAAGCTTGATAGAAAAAGATTAGCATGAACTTGTTTTAAAGTAGTCCTAAAATTAATAATTTACACTATGAAAAAATTCAATCAATTTAGAATATTCCCAGTACCAGTACTTTCAAAATGATTTGCGGTTAAGGCGCTGACTTCCTAGCTAGAGTTTTAAAGTTCATTAAACGTACTTTGACTTTGTTGCCTAGAAATTCACGTCACTAAATCGTCACAGACAACGAAACCGCCAGTCTGATTATGTTACTGAATTAGCTAAGGGTTAGTCAATTTTAAGGCAAAAATAATTTTTTTTTTTTTTACAGAGTACCCGACTCAGAACTCTAAAAATTGGACCATTTAAAATCTACTCTCCTAAAAAAATTTGCATATGACTCACTCACGACACCAGGTTGATGGAAATTTTGACTCCAGCATAAAAACCTCATTTGTCTATAGAGAATTTTCGGTCAACATGATACATAAACTGCGGTCTCGATTCCTTCGCTCTGACTCAATAGCGTCACCATCACTTATCGTGTCTCCATCACTTATTTTCCAATAACTCGCTAACTATACGAAACAATTCATTCAAAATCACTGGGCTTCTGGTCCGAGATATGGTGGATACAAATGCAAAATTTGGAGCATATTCAGCCTTGCTTTCGTGAGTACGAAAGTATCTAACAGACAAATACCTATCAACATACTTACCGATCGAGATCGATAAGTAATAATTGCAACTTATATAGAATATATATGTATATCATGCAGCTATTGACATAATACACTCAGATAGTGAGGGTTCGCGACGATCGGATGACACTCACTGTGAAGTAAAAAGACATAGACTGACACCTAAAGAAAACAGTTTCCTGAAAAAGTAATTTTGCTTTCAGTTACTTATAAGTATTATTTTCATCAAGTAAAAAATTAATAATTTGAAGAGTTTTTTTTACCATTGCCAACAAAGAGTATTATTTTTAGTATGGTATTGTGGGTGAAGCAAGCACTTGCATGATATGAAAAAGACAACAACGTCTTTCAATTCCAAGATGACAATCCTCAAAAAGTATCTATGTGGTAAAACTCCTGTACAATGGTAAGTTTTCTTAAATCCCGCTGTTTTCATAATCAATGCTGTGATCTGTCGACAAGGTGTGCTTGTAAAGGTTCAAATTTCAAAAATACTTAATCCAATTTGAGTTCCGTACCATAGCTGACAAATTCAGGTACTGAGAGCGTTGATAGCTCTTCAAGCTAATGATTGACCTATTCTGAGTATAAGATTAAAAAAATATAGTTTAAACATGTCGCAATGCGCCAGTTATTCTCATAGATAGGATGGATTAGGTCGCGTTTGGGCATTTTACGTACTCTTTAACTTTTCGAAGAGAGATTGCATGTTGGGATATGTTTGAAATTTTTATAACAAATTGTGTAATTGTATACTTCTTGCTGCCCGGTTTTATTTACATCGTTGTAAGATACAGAAAAAGAAACAACGGTTCAATGTTTTTACCACATATCTGTGGTAGACTACTAACTTGTTTTTAGCTAATACCTTCTGATATCAGGGCCACGAGTTGGTGATGTGAATATTCATGATGATTTATGTTTATTTTGATAAATACTTTATTTCAAATATATCTTTCAATTTCAAGTAATTGAATAATTAAAAAGAGCACACCAGTTTGTGCTGCGCACGAAACATGCATCTACGCCAAGAAAACAAAGCGCCAGAACCACCGACTATTGACATACTGATTTAATAAACTCTGGATCTGTGAAAACCTTGAATGTTTGTTTTTTTCACGAATGTAAGTTAACATAGGGTAGAAACTGTTTCACTACACAAGAAATATCTGAAATATAAAATAGAATGTTTTTAACTAACTGACATTCATTTGCCTTCATAGTGGTACTAATTATGCAAATTTTTTTTTGAACAGTTCAGATATTCTGCAATTAAATAATATTTCCGAACATAAAGCCAACTATTCAACCATTTTCCATCAATAAATATAATATTTTCTTGCAGAGATGTTCCGCCTACATCTCCTGTCACTGAGTTACCATTTGTCACTGAGTTATCATCTGTCACTGAGTTACCATCTGTCACTGAGTTATCATGTGTCACTGAGTTACCATCTGTCACTGAGTTACCATTTGTCACTGAGTTACCATTTGTCACTGAGTTATCATCTGTCACTGAGTTATCATCTGTCACTGAGTTACCATTTGTCACTGAGTTATCATCTGTCACTGAGTTACCATTTGTCACTGAGTTATCATCTGTCACTGAGTTATCATCTGTTACTGAGTTATCATCTGTCACTGAGTTATCATTTGTTACTGAGTTATCATCTGTCACTGAGTTATCATCTGTTACTGAGTTACCATCTGTCACTGAGTTACCATCTGTCACTGAGTTATCATTTGTCACTGAGTTATCATCTGTCACTGAGTTATCATCTGTCACTGAGTTACCATTTGTCACTGAGTTATCATCTGTCACTGAGTTATCATCTGTCACTGAGTTACCATCTGTCACTGAGTTATCATTTGTCACTGAGTTACCATTTGTCACTGAGTTATCATCTGTCACTGAGTTATCATCTGTCACTGAGTTATCATCTGTCACTGAGTTATCATTTGTCACTGAGTTACCATTTGTCACTGAGTTATCATCTGTCACTGAGTTATCATCTGTCACTGAGTTACCATTTGTCACTGAGTTATCATCTGTCACTGAGTTATCATCTGTCACTGAGTTATCATTTGTCACTGAGTTACCATTTGTCACTGAGTTATCATCTGTCACTGAGTTATCATCTGTCACTGAGTTACCATTTGTCACTGAGTTATCATCTGTCACTGAGTTATCATCTGTTACTGAGTTATCATCTGTCACTGAGTTATCATCTGTCACTGAGTTATCATCTGTTACTGAGTTATCATCTGTCACTGAGTTACCATCTGTCACTGAGTTACCATTTGTCACTGAGTTATCATCTGTCACTGAGTTATCATCTGTCACTGAGTTACCATTTGTCACTGAGTTATCATCTGTCACTGAGTTATCATCTGTCACTGAGTTATCATCTGTCACTGAGTTATCATTTGTTACTGAGTTATCATCTGTCACTGAGTTATCATCTGTTACTGAGTTACCATCTGTCACTGAGTTATCATCTGTCACTGAGTTATCATCTGTCACTGAGTTACCCTTTGTCACTGAGTTATCATCTGTCACTGAGTTATCATCTGTTACTGAGTTATCATCTGTCACTGAGTTATCATTTGTTACTGAGTTATCATCTGTCACTGAGTTATCATCTGTTACTGAGTTACCATCTGTCACTGAGTTACCATTTGTCACTGAGTTATCATCTGTCACCGAGTTATCATCTGTCACTGAGTTACCATCTTTTACTGAGTTACCATCTGTTACTGGGTTACTTGAAGGTTAGTCAGTTTTATAGCACGAATTTTTGTTTTTTACAAGCAGAGTACCCGACTCAAAACTCTAAATTCTGGATCATTTAAAATCTACTCTCCTAAAAAAATTTCACTCACGACTCCAAGTTGATGGAAATTTCGACTCCAGAATAAACAACAAAACCTCATTTGTTTACGGAGAATTTTTCGTCAACATGAGACTTCACAGATTTCCACTTCACTAAATCTCTCGACACGAAGCGTTCGACATCTGCGCCTAATTCCATGCTAAGGAACTTAATTGCAACTTATTTAGAATATATATACATTTCATTCAGCTATCGATATAATACACTCAGATAGTGAGGGTTCGCGACGATCGGATGACACTTAATGTGAAGTAAAAAGACAGACTGACACCTAAAGGAAACAGTTACCTGAAAAAGTAATTTTGCTTTCAGTTACTTATAAGTATTATTTTCATCAAGTAAAAAATTAATAATTTGAGTTTTCACCATTGCCAGCAAACATAGTATTATTTTTCGTATGGTATTGTGGATAAATGAAGCACTTGCATGATATGAAAAAGACAACAATGTCTTTCAATTCCAAGATGACAACCCTAAAAAAGTATCTACGTGGTACTTCCTGTAGGGTGGTAAGTTTTTCCAAATCCCACTGTTTCCATAATGCTGTGATCTGTCGACAAGGTGTTCTTGTAATGGTTCAAATTTCAAAAATACTTAACCCGATTTGAGTATTCGTACCATAGCTGACAAATTCAGGTACTGAAAGCGTTGATAGCTCTTCAAGCTAATGATTGACCTATTCTAAGTGTAAGATCAAAAAAATATAGTTTAAACTAGAGATGTACCGATGTATCGGTATCGGTTAGATTAAGGCCGATATTACCGATATATTTACCTTTTTAATATGGTCCAGAATGTTTTAAAAGATAAGTTGGAATACTACCTTTTAATTTATTTTTGTCTAGAGAGATCGTGAGCTATGAGCCAAACATGTCCCCACCCCCGCGAAAGAATAGGATTCACGTGTTTTTAGCTATTTATCAGCTAAACTAGCTCAACTAATTTGGCTATTTTCGCTGTCAATTTTTTATATTGACATTTTTAATATTACATAGTTTTTATGAAGAAATATATCAACACAGCACATAACAAAAGCAACTAGGCGCCCAGTTTTAAATCATACAGTGGAATTGGGGTCCTTCCTTATTAACGGCGCATGGACTTTTGGCACGGGTATAAATTCTGTCTGTTTGTCGTCAAGTACGAGTGTCATTTAGTCCGTCGACATCGATAAACTAAATTCCGACACAATTATCCCACTACACAGGTATTAATTTTAATTCTGCTTAACTACACGATTTCTTTATAGATATATTGACTTGACCGCCTAGCCCTAGACTGTCTCAAATATATGATAACAATTGTAAAATATTATAAAATAGTGAAGTAAAAAAACATCCTCAACGGTTATCGGTGGGCCTTCTTTTTTGTCGGTGCTGATTGATATTCTTTCATGTTGGCTTTGACTTATTGCGTCGACGATTACGATTAGCCACTAAATTAAATATTTGTAAAATGCTTTTAATTTGAACGTAGGACGGCGGCGCTAGAATGTGTGGGTGATATTCGATATTCTTTTAAACACGAATAACGATATTCGAAGCTCGCGATATTAACATTAAATTCAAATTGGACAACCCGGTTTATGAGTTTTCTAATTGAACACCGAGATTACTAGCGTTACTGTACAATGTATCTCAATCAGTTACAGCATATGGATACCAAACATTAATTTCATATTATGTGATATATATATCTTTTTTTTCGATCTGAAATAATGTGTACTATGAACAACGCTTAAAGACCATTGTTTTAACCCGTCTGCCCTACACAGCATACCTAATTAAGTAATAATTACATAGTATCGGTAATATCGACCTTTTTGTAGTATCGGTATCGGCGTTTTTAGCTGGTATCGGCGACAAAAGTGGTATCGGTACATCTCTAGTTTAAACATGTCGCAATCAGAGATGTACCGATACCAGTTTTGTCGCCCATACCGATCCGATACCAACTGAAAACGCCGATATTACAAAGCGGCCGATATTCCGATACTATGTAAATAGTGCCTCATGTGTGCAGGGCAGAAGGGTTAAAACACTGCTCCGCGACGCATTTCCAGGGGGTCCGCGAATAAATTAAGATTTTAGGAAATTATTTGCAGTTTAATATCGTTTTTTTTTTGTAATACGATCGAACATTTGCTGCCTATGACAATAGCCTACAAAAACTATTTTGATTTATCTCCCGTAGACCTATTGTGACAAATACGAGTTATGACAATGATAAATACGAGAACGCAGCTACAGTGATCACTTTCTCAGTTTTGGTGCGCCATTTGCCGTCGCACCCAAAAGTATCGATGGAACATGGAAGCATTACGTGTTATTGTTCTATTCGCCTCCACATACCCTTGTGAAAGTGAATTTTCTGCTCTCGTTCATATCAAATCCAAGGCTCGTAACCAACTAAACGTCGAAGACGATATGCGTCTATTGTTATCAAGAACACGACCACGTATTTCAAGACATGCTTATGTTATGCAACACCATTAAGTGCATTCGATTTAACAGAATAAATGAAAATGTCCACTAGTTTAGTGTTATTTTTGACTTGGTCAAATATGTATGGAACATTAGGTTGTTGTTTGAGCTATAAACTAAATTTTAAATAAAAAACTTTTGAGGGGTCCGCGACCGCTTTGAGAGCATCAGAAGGGCCCGCAAAGACAAAAAGGTTGAGAACCACTGTTCTATAGTCTTTCGGGCTGCAGTGAACAACCAGTACAAATTATCAAAAGAAAATTGGATCTTTGCTAGTACCATCTACAGTTGACATTTTATTGCAAAAGACAAAAGGAGGAATTTTAAAAATAACCATATTTGGGACCAGAATGGAGTCACATTGATGTGAAGTCATCTCTATCAGTTCTGAAAGACTAGATAAATATATCTTCGGGCTGTAGCGGACAACCAGTACCAGGTTAGTGTTTTTTCTTTTAATTCTTACCAGTATAAGTTTTTATTTCAATCACATGTATGGTTTGGCCAGAGCTACAATTTTAAATTATTTGGCTTGCTGCCGGATGTCAGATACAAAAGTGTAAAGATGTCATATAGCTTCCACGATGCCACAGTACATCTATAGGAAATCGCAATGTCTCCAAAGGTAAGAAATGTTGAGCATTACAAATTCTTAAGTGTTTGAATCTTACTAAATATACAATTCTGATTCACGTTCATATAACCATCAATAGAGATTCGTTGGTGATAGTTACACCTTGACTACTAAGTGCATTCTCTGGGTCTGGCCCTACACACGAACAAGAGGTGTAACGAACACAAACAGTGAGATAATTACCGTACTTCCGACAGGTACTTCTTAGATGCCTAAATAGGACTGTTGAGGTATTTTCGCAGGTACCGGTATTTATGACTGTGGCTTGAGAGAAGGAAAAGAAAATTAGTTACTTCCGAGAACAACTAGCAAAAATTGGTCAATAAAGCAGCCAAAGCACTCAGAAATGTGCGGCTGGAGAAAAAATATTTAGATACTTTCAAGGCCAACTCGGCTAGCAAAAATCGAACAATAAAGCACTCATAAAATATGAGACGGAAGAAGAAAAAAAATTAGATACTTCCTAGGCCAACTCAGCTGGCAAAATCGATCAATGAAGCAGCCAAAGCACTCAAAAATGTGTTGCGGGAGAGGAAATAATTAGATACTACCGGGGCCAACTCAGCTAGCAAAAATCGATCAATAAAGCAGCCAAAGCACTCAAAAATGTGTTGCGGGAGAGGAAATAATTAGATACTTCCCAGGTCAACTCGACTGGCAAAAATTGATCAACAAAGCAGCTAAAGCACTCATTAAAGGGGGCCACGGAAGAAGAAAAATTTAGATACTTCCGTGGCCAACTCAGCTATCAAAATCGATCAATAAAACAGCCAAATCACTCAAAAATGTGTTGCGGGAGAAGAAAAAATTTAGATACTTCCGAGGCCAACTCGGCTTGCAAAATCGATCAATAAAGCAGTCAAAGCACTCAAAAAAAATGTTCGACGGGAGAAGAAAAATAATTAAGATACTTCGGAGGCCAACTCGGCTGGCAAAAATCGATCAACAAAGCAGTCAAAGCACTCAAAAAATATGCGACGGGAGAAAAAATAATTAGATACTTCCGAGGCCAACTCGACTGGCAAAAATCGATCAATAAAGCAGTTAAAGCACTCAAAAATGTGTTGCGGGAGAGGAAATATTTAGATACTTCCGAGGCCAACTCAGCTAGCAAAATCGACCAATATAGCAGCCCAAGCACTCAAAAATGTGCGACGGGAGAAGAAATATTTAGATACTTTCAAGGCCAACTCGGCTAGCAAAAATCGAACAATAAAGCAGCCAAAGCACTCATAAAATATGAGACGGAAGAAGAAGAAAAAATTAGATACTTTCTAGGCCAACTCAGCTAGCAAAATCGATCAATAAAATAGCAAACGCACTCAAAAATATGCGACGGGAGAGGAAAAGAAATTAGATACTACCGGGGCCAACTCGGCTGGCAAAAATCGATCAATAAAGCAGCCAAAGCACTCAAAAATGTGTTGCTGGAGAGGAAATAATTAGATACTTCCGAGGCCAACTCGGCTGGCAAAAATTGATCAATAAAGAAGCCAAAGTACTTATTAAAGGGGGCCACGGAAGAAGAAAAATAATTAAGATACTTCGGAGGCCAACTCGGCTGGCAAAAATCGATCAACAAAGCAGTCAAAGCACTCAAAAAATATGCGACGGGAGAAAAAATAATTAGATACTTCCGAGGCCAACTCGATCAATAAAGCAGCTAAAGCACTCAAAAATGTGTTGCGGGAGAGGAAATATTTAGATACTTCCGAGGCCAACTCGATCAATAAAGCAGCTGAAGCACTCAAAAATGTGTTGCGGGAGAGGAAATATTTAGATACTTCCGAGGCCAACTCAGCTAGCAAAATCGACCAATATAGCAGCCCAAGAACTCAAAAATGTGCGCCGGGAGAAGAAATAATTAGATACCTCCGAGACCAACTCGGCTGGCAAAAATCGATCAATAAAGCATTCAAAAATATGCAACAGGAGAAATTAGATACTTCCTAGCTAGGCCAACTCGGCTAGCAAAAATCGATCAACAAAGCACTCAAAAAATTTGCGACTGGAGAAGAAAGTAGGCTACTTTCGAAGCCAGCAAAATCTTTAAAAAGGCTACTTGAGCATTCAAAATGTGTGTGGGATGGGAGGATTCGACGCTAACTCGGCTGGCAGAAATCTATAAATAAAGCTGCCAAAGCATTTAAAAAATTTGCGAAACTTCATTGCAAAGGGCAAAAAGAGAATTGTAATAGAATTACAAATAGTTGTATCTCGAGAAACAGGCGGCTACAACAAGAAAGAGTTGCAGAATGATAGGAAATAAACATCTTCTTCTAATGCAGTGAATTCGTAAATTCCGTTTTTCACTGTTTTTGCAAGGTTTCTAGTGGTTGTTAACAGTTTTTCACTGGTTTTTGCAAAGGCGACTGCAACAAGGAGGAGCGGCAAAATGATAGGAAATAAACATCTTTCTTTAATGTAATGAATTCGTTAATTCCGAATCCATAAACCCCTTTTGAAGTCAACTATGTGTGAGCTATTTTTTCAGATACATAGGACAGCCGAGAACAGTATTGGTCGCCTGAGAAGCAGGTAATGTATTCTGCTACGACTTGACGTAAAAGTCTTAAGGCACACAAGGTTGTTGCTGCAAAACATTCACGCAACGGAACAGTCACATGTGTCAAGAAAACGAAGCAACGAAACCACCAACTACAGAGTATAGACATTCTGATTTCAACACCTGTGGAAATGAGAAAAGAAAGAAAAATCAGACTCTTTCGTCGTCAACTCGACTGGCAAAAGTCGGTAAATATAGCTGCTAAAGCACTCAAAACAGCGCGTTAGGTGAAAGTAGAAAGAATTAGGGATTTTTTTCGACGTCAATCCTGACTGGCAGAAATCAATAAATAAAACTACCAAAGCAATCAAAATGTGCGATGGGGGAGGTAAAAAACCAGATTCATTCGACGCCAACTTGGCTCGCAAAAGTACATGAATAAAACTACAAAAAATGTGCGTAACTTTATTGCAAAAGGCAAATAGAGGAACTCGAAACAAACTGTGATTGGAAACACGAATAGAACCAACGGTTGCTAGCGCAATTTTGAGATAACCGAACTCATTTGTAAACAGTTGGTTTTCGAGAGAAACACGTTATAATTTACATTTCGACAGGAGCCCTAGCTACGGGGTCTGCTCTCAGACTAAATCAGGATGATGAATACCCCAGCGAGGTAATTAATTATCTCACACAGGTACTTTAAAATGTACAAACAGGCCTGTTGAACTCAACTACGTGTGAGCTATTTCTTCAGGTAAATGTGGCAGTTGGGAACAGTTTTGGTCACCTGAAAGCCGGATGGTGTATTCTCATTCGGCTTGACGTACCGTGTTTCCCCGAAAATGAGTCTTATTTCAATTTTTTACCGGAAAATAACACTAGGGCTTATTTTCGGGGGAAGTCTTTCAATTTCATTTATCAAAAACAAAATTACAAAGTGAGGAATTACGAGATTTTCAAATATACAAAATATGAAAACCGATACCCATATACCTATAAGTAACACGTTTTTATTCAAAATAACTGCAAAACATAGATTATCAATCATTTTAAACGTGTAGGAGAGATTGCTTGCTATCGACTAGGTCAAACTGAGAATTCGCGTTATTGACTAGGTCCTATTTTAATTAAGGGAAGGGCTTATATTAAAATCATTTTTCAAGATTCAGGCTACGTTTTATTTTCGGGGAAACACGGTAGAAGGTCTTGGAGCAACATCCGCAAAATGAAACAGTCAACGGTGCCAAGAAAACCCCTCAACTAAACACCTGTGAAAATAGGAGAAGGAAGAAGAATTAAGACTCTTTCGACGCCAACCAGGCTTAATAACGATACCGAAGAACTTAAAAAATGTGCGAAACTTTGTTGCACAAGACAAAATGAGGAACTTGTAAAGAACTCTAATTGGTAACAGAAGGTGGCTAGAGAAGAGTCCCCAGGAAACGAGAACAGAACTTTGGAAATGGACGCTGCGCACAATATTTTACGTATTGACAAATCCTAAGAAAGTTTCTGGAATTCTGGCGACAGTGTATTCGATGTACCACAACGAGTGTGACGCCAAAATACATGGCACAATCAGGCGACACTCGCAGTCATCACGTCAAATGAAGACAAGAACATCCAAAAGTTTGGTGAAATTACGACGGAGCAAAGAGACGGTTCATGACAATGACATTATAGTTGGATTGAAGCTGGGTGCTAGACAACATATCAAGCCAAAATCTACTGCGTGAATGCAAATACCGAAAGAGATAAAGGGGCGCAAAGAAAGATAAAATGAAAACGAATGCAAGTACCTTATGGAGAGACAAGCAGACATTGAAGACATAGTGCAGAGGTCACCAACGCGTTGCCCCCGGGCACCAATTCGCCCGTGAAGACCACATGAGTCGCTCGCGCAGGTCTGTTCCAAAATAGGCTTTGATAACGACGCTCAGTAAGCTACATAAATTAATTTTTGTTATGCTATTCTTGTATAAATCACACTCATATGGGAACTGGGAATGACATCACTTGTAACGATCAACCTGATTTGTATTTGACCGCAGTAATGTGACGGATCATTCAATACTCTCCCAATTATGAAATCACAAAGGTGTTACCTTCCACGAACCAGGGTTTTTCTTGTTCGTTGGTTTGTGGAGCAGCAATAATACAATTATTGATTTAAAAAAAAATGGCTAAAAAACGAAAGTAAACCTACTATTTTTACGATGAATGGAAGGTGGAGGTATTTTTTCCATTTTTTTATGTCTCATTTGTGGGGCGATTGTAGCGACTTCAGAGCGGCACAATGTGGAGAAACATTTCACATCTTGTCACACAATCTAACACGCTAACTATTCACTAGTCAGCGCGGTATGAGCAGAAAAAGTTTGCGATTTAAATCCAACAACAATTCTATTTTACGAGACCAGTGTTTGATTCAACCTGTGTTTGTAAATCAACGTTTTTTGACATGAACTTCACTTCAAGAACAAGCCTCACTGATAAAAAACTGCAAGACTCGCTCGAAGTTGCAGTTTCAAATTACACGACGGAGTACAACACACTTGTGGGGAGCATTAGACCAGATTTGTTTGCTCCTAGTTGAAAATATAATATTCCTAATTTTTTAAATGTGTAACATTTGATTACCAGTGTAATATTTGATAGTACAACTGTTAAGTCTATTTCATTTTAGGCATACATGCTGGGTGTTTGTAAAAAAGCAGGTACATTGTTGTTTCCTAGGATATTATAGAAGTGATTACTTTAAAATTAATTTGAAAAACACCCAATTTGAAAATGTAAGTGTCATTTATAGTAATTTATTTGCTATGATGGATAATCATTTGATTTCCTGAAGAATCCTAAAGTTTATCAGTGTCTCTATTTGACTAAATTCCAGTAATTATCAACAATTGAAGATTAATCAGACATAGTGACAGTGGCGTAGCATCCACCCCCGCGGTCGCGCCCACAGCGCAAAGGGGCCCAAGCGGTTAGAATTTGAAAATTTAGGCCGCAAACCAAAAGTTGCAGTGCAAAACAAGTAATGCACATCTTATAACGTTTTATCCAATTAAAGAGTCCAGCTGCACACTAACACATATGTATTTCTGTAACGTTTCGTTTGACCAGAGTCAGACTTCCTCAGACAAGCAGTTTACAACGATGTTTGGGGTGGCATGAGGAGGGTAAAAGATATTGGTGAGAGTCCGTGTCTTTAGTGTTAATTTCCGTTTCCAATTTGTTGTCCATGATATGGACTTTTACGTCTAAAAATGTAATGTTTTCCGTTGAATATTCGAATGTGAACTTGATAGAAGGGTGTATTGAATTCGCATGGTTTATAAAAGATATAAGCTCGGTTTCGCCGTGTGTCCAGATCAGAAAACAGTCATCGATGTATCTATTGTAGTATTGTGGCCTAATCTTGGCTGTTTCTAGAATTTCAGACTCTAAGTCTGCCATAAATATGTTTGCATATTTGGGAGCCATCTTAGTTCCCGTCGCTGTCCCATTGATTTGGAGATAATGCTTTCCGTCAAATACAAAATTATTATTATCAAGAACCATATTAACTGCTTCTTTAATATAGAGGACTTGCACGGGTCACGTGACCTTGTTACTGGACGGCAATAAAACAAAAACGTCCATTTGGCTCCTGTCAGTTGCAAGTCGGATTATACGTTTCCGTTTTGTTTGGCTGTTGATAATGGTTATTTCGTATTGTTCCGCTGGCTGTACGTATAGTATAGACAACGAAATGGATCATCAGCTATATTCCACTGTTTTCAAAAGATCCGGAACGTCGCGCAATGTGGATATCATCTATTGGCAGGACTGCTTGGTGTCAAGTCCAGAAGCCATCTTACTCGTGTTTCACTGTTTGCGGACAGCACTTCGTTGATGGTGAGTCATGATGTGCCGTTATCAATTTTTTTAAATATTCATAAGCTCCCTCATTTCAATGGAAAGCAGATGACAAACTACTGTTATTGGTAGGCTCAGGTGTAGGCCTACTTGCAGACTTGACTCGTGTAAGGTATTAATCAATAATTGCCATGAGGTATTGTTTCCCTAGTTAGCAGGTAATCTATTAGTAAGTGTGAAAATTTGAATAGATAACTAAAGTTTAACGCCAGTGCTAATGCAAAAAATAACCAGAATTCAATTGAATTCTCTATCTGAGAATACGCTAGCCACCGCATCTCTGATCCCCCTGGGAGTTTCACAGGTTCCAATCCCATGCGGGGATAGTTATGTGCGAGGGGATTGCAGCTCTCCTCCCACTAAGGGTGGTTCACACGACCGCTGGTCGATTACGACATCCCCCACCCATCAAGTTCATGCTTCTAAAACAAATAACTGGCCTAACTAATCCCGACATAGAATGGTAATCGTACGATGTTGCACCTTGCAATCTGTCCCCAACCACAGATAAATTCTATCCTAAAAACTACCCACATTGGTAGGCATAGTTGCGTTTTAAATTGAAAGAAGTCTTCATTAATGGTCAGAAGGTGTTGTCTGATTGTTTTGTTAGGTAGCAGGTAATTTATTACTGATCTGATACACAAACTTGGCACTGTCAAATGATGATTAGTGTTTAATTTATTTTCAGGAAAAGGGAAGATACCCATTATCAGCTGCTTACATGTCCCATCGATATTTGAATTTTCGCCATCCCCAGAGAAGTAGAGAATAGTTAGAAAAAGGAGGATTTTGAAGAAAGGCAAAAGGCAGGACCATTTCAACAAATTCTGTTAACTTGTATGCGTTGCAATATTAATTCGCAGTTGTTAGCATAAACATTTAATGTGTCATTCGACTAGACCTACCACACTTTAAAAAAAAGCCGCCTACACCCCTTTTCACTAGAACCATAATACTGTAAAATATTTGATAGAAATTACCCCCGAGGCATCATATCTTCCATTTGAAAGGGCTGTGGAGATAGATACATTTTTACTCTAAATTATGGAATGTTACTTCCAGGTTATCTTATCCTTGCTTATAGATATCTTGAGGTTAGTAACTCCAACTGACCCATGCATGCCACACTGAAAATTCTCTTGTGTACCCATAAAATAAGGCTGTTGGAGCCTTCAGACCTTGAAAACAGTCGAATCTGAGCACGATGGATTCATGTGAAACACGTAATATGCATTTAGAGGCAAAAATATCCCATCCCGAGCAGCACCGATCCACAACCTGCCTATGGAATCAAAACATTAGACAAATTGGTGTACTGTGCGCATTCACAAATTTTTGCGAATCAAGTGTGCCTTTTGACTAAAGAAAATTTAGCATTGAAATGGTCAATCTCAATATCAACCTAGTATCTGCAGATAAAACCAGTTTTTTAAAAATACATTTTTGATGTGCTTTATTTTTCAAATATAATTTATAATTACTGTAAAGGTGTGTGATACATTTGGTACTATGAATACTATTTGCAAATTAGCTTGGGTTACACCCCTCTCAAATAAAAGTTTAGACTCTTAAGTCGTATCTCATAATATTCTTTAAACAAAAGGTTGCGGCTAGCAGGCTACCCATCAGAATTTCCTTTCAGATCACAAAGTCGCAATATTACGCCTCGCTTAAGTTTCATTGGCAACTGTATCTGGTTGTGGTATCGGTGTCCAACGTTAGACTGAAACCTTCACGACCAGACCCACCGAAACAATTTTTTTTCTTGATAGGGTCGTCTTGAAGTTGATTTCGTTACAGCACAATGGACACTTTGTCTCCACCAATCCACAGTAATGACAAGTTACTTTGTCACTACGATAAGCATCAATAAATGGATACTGAGGATGTATTATCAAGTCATGCAAGCTGAGGTCTTGTGCCACTGTGGTCTTGTTGCGACTTATACTTTGCCATCCATCTATTCCATGGTCGCACCCATATCTGTTAGATAATGGATACAGATAAGAGTGTGAAATTTATGTCCATATCCCACCACAGCCACTAGTCGTAAATGAATTTGATTCCGGGTAGCATATATTTTTTACCAATGACAATAAAAAGACATTTTGAATCAGTTGTACAAGCACCATTAGGATAGGATTTATCTGGGGGGAGCCAGTTATTTGATTTCAGAAGCATGGACTTGGATGGTGGGGAATGGTCGTAACCGATCAGAGGTCATGTGAACAACCCTCGGTGGTAGTGGAGCTGCAATCCTCTAGCACATAACTATCCCCGCATGGGATTGAAACCTATGAAACTACCAGGGTGATCAGAGATGCGGTGGCGAGCGTATTCCTAGATGGCGAATTCAATTGAATTCTGGTTATTTTTTGCATGACCACTGGTGTTAAACTTTAGTTATCTATTCAACCTTTCACACTTATTAATAGATTACCTGCTAATCAGGGAAACAATACCTTACAGCAATTGATTATTAATTCCTTACTGTCTTACACAAGTCAAGTCTGCAACTAGGCCTACTGATAACAGTAGTTTGTCATCTGCTTTCCATTGAAATGAGGAAGCTTGTGAATATTTAAAGAAATTGATAACGGCACACTATCACCACATTTCCACTCACCATCAACGAAGTGCTGTCCGCCAAACAGTGAAACACAAGTAAGATGGCTTCTGGACTTGACACCAAGCAGTTCTGCCAATAGGCAATAGATGATATCCACATTGCGCGACGTTCAGGATCTTTTTAATCAGTGGAATATTACTGAAGATCCATTTCGTTGTCTATACTATACGTACAGCCAACAGAACAACGAAATAACCATTTTCAACAGCCAAACAAAACGCAAACGTATAATCCGACTTGCAACTGACAGGAGCCAAATGGACGTTTTTGTTTTATTGCCGTCCAGTAACAATGTCACGTGACCCGTGCAAGTCCTCTATATGGAATTTCCCGTTTTTCTGTGGTATATTTACTGAGATACTTCTCCACCGCTAAGATGCCATCTTTATGTGGAATATTTGTATACAAGGAAGTCACGTCCATGGTTACTAAATAAGATCCTGGCGGAATATTGTCAATTTTTTTCAGAATATTCAGAAAATCCATACTGTCTCTGACATATGATGGTATTACCTCTTTGCACATGAGGTTAGTTAATTTGTAATCTATGAAAGCTGATAATTTTTCCGTTGCAGTTCCGTTTGTTGATATGATTGGCCGACTGGGGTGATTTTTCTTATGCACTTTTGGTTGTAAACGTAAACGACCTGGTTTAGGTCTTTTTGGAGTTATCCCTTTGAATAGTATGTCATCAATAATGTCGGCTTCCCTCATATTATGACATAATTTGGTTACTTTGTTGCCAATTTTGTATAGATATGTCTTTTGGAATGCACTTGTATACCAAGTTATCCGATAGATGCCGCATACCTTCTGTGATGTAGTCAGTTCGGGAGAGTATGCAAGTTCCCCCGCCTTTGTCCGCTGGTATTATGATGATCCCTTGCTGCTCTTTGTTCTAGTTCCCTCAAGGCCTCGACTTTGTCTTTTTTGAGATTGGAAAAATGTACGTTTCTTTGATTTCCCGTTTTAGAGTGTTAGCGAAGTGATCTAAGTCAGAATTTCTCCCAGTAGGCGGTGTCCATCTACTTGGAACACGTAAGGATATCGGATATGTTTCAGCTACTTCGCTGATGGTTTGACTGGAGAATGGATCAAAAAAGTATTCTCTCAAGCGGTAGTTGCGAATTGTTTTATTAATGTCTGTTTGCAGTTGAAAGTTATCGAATCTGTCGGGAGTAGTCATTGTTGTAAACTGCTTGTCTGAGGAAGTCTGACTCGGGTCAGAAGAAACGTTACAGAAATACATTTGTGTTAGTGTGCAGCTGGACTCTTTAATTGGATAGAATAGTCATGTTTATTCCAGCTACAGTATCCTTGCAGTATACACATACGGATCCACTAGCATAAAGGCATAGAGAAAAGATAGGAAGTTAGTCTCGCGCAACCCAACTCAAATTTATCTTATAACGTTGATGTTAGTTCTGCTCAAATCGTTTTGTTACGTAACAATGCCATGGAGTCTTCGATTTTCAGCGTCTTGTGGTTTGATCATAGCCATTATATAACTAGTCTGGAAGCTCTCGCTTTTTTGCATGACACCGAGCAAACACCCGAGTTGTTGACAGCGACATCTGGTGTTGGCGTGGGTTTTACACCCCTGTCGTCTGCTGGACAGCCGAATCAGGCAGTTTGATACAGGTAATGTGTGATTGTTTTCAGGCCATGTTTACACATTTCAAGTTGCGCGAAGTTGGCAAGATATAGAAAACTAAAATAAAAAGACAAACTATTATTATTAAACTCAAATACGGACTGTATATGCAGAAAAGGCAGTCTAGAATTCTATTCTAAGCTACTGGTAACTCCGGTGCTGGTACGGTAACATTCGTTTTTTAGTTACCGGTACAGAGTTAATTATGGTTCCAAGCAAGCATCGTGTCCCGGATGGTAAGAAAAGGAAATTACCGTATTTTATTTTGACTATCCAAAGCAAGGGCAAAGTTTATTCTTTCATTTCAGAAATATGGTGTAGGCTACTGCTGTACCGGTATGTGATGTCATGAGTTTTCACTGTTTATTTTGTGCCTTATTGTATTCTAGTGTTAGCCATTTATTAACTCACTTATGACTTTGACATATTAATTGCTAAGTAATTTTCTATTGCATCCAGATTGTGTTTAAATATTGCTACTCTCCTAACTTTAAAAGCAAAGTTGAGAATGGAAAAGCTAGAATTTGTGCTGATAATTTCAAGGATGAAGATATTCAAAGGGCCAATAAAAAAGTTGGATTAAGTTTGGAGCATCACCCACAAAATTGTTGCCAAGAAAATCACATGAAGCACCTCCCTGGCCACCAGGAAGAATTGTTCCCAAATATTCATCTATAAATGACTGTCCACCTTCATCATCTCAATCTGCAATTATTAACTACAATTCCATCAATGAAATAATTTCAGCTTTTGAAAAACTGGAGAATACATTAAATCAATACATACAAAGCTCATTTCACATACTATTCTAATCACAGTTTACAGGCGACATCGGAAATGAGCCTTCTAATTTGCCAATTTGACCAAAAACAATTTTCCTTTTCTTGCGCTTTCGGTGGAGTTTTTTCTCCCACAATATCATCGGCAATTTCAATCCTACTCAAAAACTTAGTTGATCTCACCCCGAGTTTGGGATATGATATTGTTTCCACAAAAAGTTCATGGATTCCCAGAAGTGTTCCAGAAATAGAAGATGATGGCAGAATTTCCTTGAAATTAAGGTAAGATACATTTGCATTTAGTCAGATATACTTCTTTTTAGTTGTATTTTTGTTGAATTTATTTTTGGTATTGTATCAATACAGATATATCAGCTCTCAATGTGAAATATTGTATTTTTATGCTGGTACACGACCCAACATCTGCTACACTTGTATGCGTCTCCATGTGCATGATCAAGACAGTGACAAGAGAAAATTCAGCCTTTTTACAACATCTATGATAAAAGATCAGAATGGCTTGAGAAAGATTTTCTAAAATACCTGGATATTGGGAAGAAAAGGCATACAGTCGGCCATTAGTGGAAGAAGTTAATCGCCAGAAAATGCTGCTCAGTGATGCCACAAAAAATGGCTTGAGAATGGAATCTATTTCCATGGCTGCGATTATTCGTATTGTTTTGGACAGTGGTGCGAGCTATGTTTTACCACGGCGAATGAACCAAGACCCTCTAGAGCAGGGGGCCGCAACTACTTTTCAGCGCTACCCAAAAATTCTTTTTCTAATTTCTTGCAACCCAAGAATTTGGTAAGCATAAAATTAGTTATCAATTTTAATACTATTATTGACCCTATCAATTTTCTTGCATAAAATTATGTGAAACTTAGCACATAAAATGAATATTATCGTTTATTATAACTAATGCGAATTATAAGCTTTGTGTTTCGAGCACAACATGTCAATTTGAGGTTTAATTTGGGAGACGGTAACTCGAAGATCTTCTAGCCTTGTTCTGTATGTAAGAAAACGTCCTTTCACATAAGTAGGTAGTTGTTCCGAATGGCAACAGAACATTCATTGCATCAGTTAAGAACTCCGGATATTCCTTTGCAACTGAAATCCAAAATTCAGCCACGACAGACTGTCTGAATGGCATAAGTATCTGAGCGCTTCTAAAATGTTTATTATTACGTCAAAATTTGCACTTATACTGATTGGCCAATGTCACCGCAGTAAATAAGGAAGTGTATACTCGGGGAAATATCCATAATTATAATCGAAGATTCATATAGTTGTTATACCTGAATACACTACACTTACCCTTACTGGAAACCCCACCTTTAGTTTATTCACATCAAACTCCAGATCAATTGATGTTGTAAAATCGAGTAGTAGGCTTTTTGGTTCTAATGTTGCGATTGAAAATGATTGATAAATTTCTAGAAGCTGACTTCTTTCTGCTTAAATACATGCATACGGATTTATATACAAGTACTAGTCCATTTTCTTAAATATGTTTTCTAATTTCAGTGGCTGGCTCGTCTCTGCTTTTAATAATAGTTACCATAATGTATCCAAAATTATATTTTCATATGAATATTAATTGATGGTTTATTTGTCAAAAATTCTATTTGAGAAGCTGAATTCAAATTGAAAAGTTTCCCCTATTCCTCGTATAATTTTATTCAAATTTGTGAAACCGCATCTATGTTTTAAAATTAGCTATCAATTATTGGTCTGTGCATTTGTCATTTTTCTCTACCAGGTTTGTGTGTTTCTTCATTTTTGAGTCAAAATTCCTGTTCAGTTTTTTTTTTGTATTTCTTATGCTAAGAACACAAAGTAGAAGTTGTTTTGTTGACTAATTTTTATTCTAGTGTAATAATGAGATTATTGTTGTTCTGCAGTTCAGTCTTACAATGGATATGGATGGGTCCTTGATGGAGTAAACCTTCCCACAAGAATGGTCATAATACTGGATTCACTGGGGCTGAAGAGGTCCATGTCAATATTTCCAATAATCATCTATTACCCTTTTGCATGCCTTGAGACCGGAATTCGCGTTCCACAGAATTAGGGAAGAGAACAAATGTTTCGGATGCTGATATGAGACCGCCTCTCTCGCGCTCTTCAAAGCAATTGGGAAGATCACGCCTCGAAGCTTAGTTTTGGCACCAAAAAGCACCTTCTCCACCTAGACGCTTTATTCCCCATTTTAGCAATCCCCCAGCTAGGTTACTCAATCACCTTTTTGTCGCCTTTGTTTATTGACGTTTGCATGAATGGCTCAGTTACTTGAAACGCTCTTTTTATAACTTTCGGTGCTGCAGTTTTGATTATGCGTTTTAGGTCCAAATGAGAGATTTCAGAATTGTTCGAATATGGCTTTTGCAATTTTTCAATGTATTTAGCTGTCATTTTACTTCTGGATTCTTCCCTAGAAATTTCCTTCATATCCGCTATAACATCTGCCCATAGTGGTGATTCCTGATTTAATGTGATGATCAAATCATTCAATGCAATCTGCAGTGTCTTCTTGCAATCAACACTTCCGTAGTCGATTTCTACTACAGATATGTCCCATTTTCCTTCTATCTCGTCATCAAGCTGTGAAATATATAAAATCTGGTCTAAAACAGTGCCTAAGTGCTTGAATAAATCAAAACAGATGTGATGTCAAAATACTGACCAAATTTTTAGCAAAACAAAAACGGTCTCTACTTTCATATACTAAACTACGGTTCTATAAACTCTTACTATTCATTCTTTCAGGATTAAAACCTATTTCAATAAGCAATCAGTACTATATAACTCACGTCATCAAAAAATTCAAGCATTTTTTTCTCAGATAAATCCATTTTCATTCGAACTTCGAATACCGTTAACAGCGAGAAGCCTAAAATATACAGCAGACGACTCCGTGGTTATGAATAGGGCTGGGCATTTTCGAAACACTGGTGTTTCGAAATCGAAACGAAATTTCGCCTTCGAAACGAAACACACGTTTGTCAAAAACAATAAAACCATCATTACCCATCGAATTTAGTGTTAATTGCACATATTTTCAAGAATTAAAACCACAAAAACGAAGCACCGGAGGCTAATTCGAGAGCATGAAACGATAATGATAATTCAATGAAGGTTTTTGCTAATGACAAAGCAGTGACGTTTTTGCTAATGACAAAGCAGTGACCAAATGGCATCAGAAATAATTATTACCGAATTACGTCATTGTTAGAGATGGGGCTCACAAGCAGCATATATAGCATGGGGCCTCTCAAGCGTATCAATGCGACCCACTGCCCTCATCTTATGTAATAATTGGGATCATTTTCTATATTATCCGATGTCACTGACCTTGTGATCCAGTGGGGAATAATAACCAAGGAGAGCCATAATACCAAGCCACAACCGAATACTTGACTAATACATTTTAAAAAAATATCTTTGAATCTGAATTCCAATACAGTTCTTAACTCCATGAACACAGGAATGGGCTTTCATGGATATTATCGTTGATGAAATTAGCTATAACTAGGCGCCCAGAGAAATGGCGTTTAAATTAACAGTAAAATTAATATAAATTCGGATTTTGTCGCGGCTAACTTTTGTTGTGACTGTTTATCGTCAGCGTGACATCGACATCGTTAAGCTAAATTCGCGCACAATTATCCCTCCCCCACAAATTTTGACTGTTTTGTTTTGCTTATAACGCGTTATCGTCGTAATCAAATGAGTCGAGCCCAATTCACAAATTTCCATCCGCCAAATGACGGAGAGTTAAGACTGAAAAATCGTGTTTCATTTTTCTTCAAGTCAGTTCTGATTTGAATATTTCACGTCGACTGTTATGCTTTTATTATTGCTTATAAATTAATACCGCAAACTTGCACTGAACTATAATTAATATTAACGACGGCAGTGTAACAATAAAATCTGCGATAGATACTAAATGATATTCAATGAGCTAGTTCATACGGGGCAATGCAGGAAATGCTCGGTCACTATAGAACTAAGGATGAAAAAGATTAATTACGACAAAATTTGATTTTAGATTTATTGTCGTAGTAACCCAGACTATCTCGACTATGTTGAAATATATTCAATATTCTTATAAACACTAAAAACGATATTTGAGAGTCGCGATATCCGAATAAATTCGGATATGAAATTCGACTTGGACTGATTCGACTGATTTCAGATTGTTATTGCTATGACGTCATAATGTCCGTTTCGGAAGTCGAAACAGCGCCGTTTCGACATATCAGTGTTTCGAAACGTATTGAAACAGTGTTTCGAAACGCCCAGCCCTAGTTATGAATTACCCACGCCAACACTAGATGACGCTGTGAACAACAGGTCAGTATACGGCCTTCCAGACTAGTTATATAATGGCTCTGGTTTGATCGCACCGGCAAAATTACGAAGGCTGTCAGAATGATGTCGAAAGCAAAACCTCTCAGTGGCGCACAGAAACGCAGAAAAAGGGCAGAAAAGGAAGAAGGTACGAAAAAAATTAAAGTAATCAAGATAAACTGCAAATTTTAGGTTACCACTGCCTTTTTATAGCGACATGTTATGCTTTTTGACAAAATAAAAAAAGCGTTGTTTTAGCTTATGTCCAAGAGTTTTTAAGGTCATTTCCACGAAATATTTTTGAGGGGGGGCCCACGAGAGTCTTGCTACGCCACTGCATAGTGACTTTTTTAGAAGTGTGCATTGAACTGGTAGCCCTCAGCTTAATCTGTACCTAGAAAGTAGCACACGGCTTCGGAAAAGCTGGTGACCCCTGACATAGTGCAACAAGCATTAGCTAAAATTGATGGAATTGAACCATATGACATTGTGCTAATATATGTGATTATGGATGGTGGCAACATGTTAGAAGAAGACTAGCTGTTACCACCACCAAAATCGTTTACATTGTATTATACGTTACTTATTGAAAAATTTCTGGTCCCGACTACGCAAAGCGCGCTTTTTATTGTAGGCTTCCCTGCGCGGCCGCAATAAAAAGCAATCGGGATGGTAGTGGCAATGGCAGTATACTATATACCAGTGGTCCTCGAACGCCGGTCCGCGGGAACCTTGCTGCCAGTCCGCCAAATATATTCCAATATTAATATATTAAAAGCAAATTGCAAAATACAGAGTATAGAATAGACGATATTTCCATTCATTTTGTCATTTTTTTCAACACTTATTGATTCGTAGTACCGGTATTCGTCTAACAACCAAACTCGGTGAGCGGTCTTCTACCCATTCTAGGTCCAGAACGGCTGGAGTTAAGTCTATGACCTCATAACGGTACCTGATTGAGAACTTTGCAGTTTGCACGTTCCGTAGTTTGAAAGTAGTCCTATAAACTTTTGGATTGTTAATCCTCTTGCAAAGGATATTAATTAGTGCAATCTTAACATCGTTATCTCTCATCAAGACCAAACAGAGAAATCGTGCGGAATGATGTGGGACTCTTAAAGTGCATAGAACCAAACAACACAATGAAGAAACGTTAGCAGTTATAACATCCAACGAGAGTAATAATATTCAAAGATTTGGTGAGATTGCAGACTTTGGTGGAACGCAAAGCCGATTCGCAGTGATGACAAAACTTGCTATGTGAATGGATGAAAAGATGGAACAGTAAAGCAGCAAAAACATCATCAGCACAAAAAGACGAAGACTACAGGGAGATGATAAAATAATACTAGGGAGAGAGACGATGAAGGAAAAACAGTAACGACATGACTGTTAGAGAATATGGGAAATCCCACCAAAAAACGTAAACGTTCTATCCAGGGCTGGGGAGCTGGTTCGAAATCATGATGGCTCCGGAGTCGCAGTGTAATCAAACTTTAGCTCCAACTCCGGCGCTTCATTTTTTTATGCCGGAGCTGGCTCCAGCTCCGGCTCCATAGCCATTATCAGTAGTGCAGCCCAATAACGCATTTTGCTAATTGTTTCTAATGTGGCATGTTATTTAGGCTGTAAACACCCTTCAATCGGTGTCATGATAATTCCTTTTGTTCCTGCATGTAACTTGTGCATCCACTGAGAGTTATTAGATGCTGTATTTTTATATGCGAAATCGGTATACCCAGCATATAAGGGTTTTAACATATAACCCCACAATAAGACGGGAAGGAAAAATCGGCTTCTTGAATGGTGGCAGCGTTTGCGCATTCAGTAAAATAGCTCATAAATGACTTTTTCTACCCCATAATATTCAACCCATAATAACTGTCTTTTTAATTTAATTGTGCTCAACATAACTGGCAATCATGCGGCCAAATAAAATCTGTCGTTGGCCATTCTAAAGCAAAACTTATGGTTGATTTCTGCTTTATTTTAATATTTTATAATGTCGCTTTTTTAATCAGGAAAATTTGGTTTGCGTATTGACTTCTTATTTATTCTTAGAATTTCATCACCGATGATTATGTAATAACTCGTTTTCTCACAAATATGGTGCGTGACACAAAACATATGTCTTGAGAAATTGTGATTAAGGGAAAAATAAACACTGAAATAAAAGATGTTATGGCCTAATGTCTTATGGCGACGAAAACAATTGACGCTTTTCACGTAAATGCAACGCACATTGATAGTAACGGCAATAGCCCTTCAACTCATGATAATTTAAAGCTGGCCTGACGGGGAGGCAGTATTTTATGGTACAAATTGAATAAGCAGACCCAAATAATGGAAATTACCATCGTCACCCAATTAGATGCCGTCCCCCTCTCCAAATCAGGCCAAAAGTTGGTTCTAGAAATGAGGCGTTTTCAATAATTATCAGCGATGAGATGTTAAAGATAAATAGAGAAGTCAATTCGCAAGCCGAATTTCCACATTGGAGAGGTTAATATAAGATACTAAAATGAAACGGAAAACACTATAAACTTTGTTCTAGGAGACTCCCAACGGGTAAAAAATATGTTAATAAATATGTTGTTAAAAAATATGTTGTTAATCTCATTATTTTTTTTGCCTACGACATATTATTTACCGGTTGACTTTGAAAATTATACAGTCACTAAAATAAATCTAAACGCAAACAATCTTAACTCGCGATATACCTTTTATATATATCCAAAAATAACAACGGAAATTGATGAGACTTTTCTCCAGAACATGCTATGTTATGATCAAAACAAGATATATCGTAATGGGCACTTTGCCATACGTTTTTATGATAGGTGACTGCTGCGGTGCATTTTGGAGTAGTTAAACCTTTCTTTTGTCGTAAAACGACTCAATCTCGAGATACGTTGAACAGAATTGAAGACATATGAAATGAATTGGATATTCAACGCCACGAAAGAATCATAATATGTTACATGGAAATTCCAAAATCACTTCTTCGAAAATCCCTGGCCATTTAGGGTTTTTGAGCTTGACGGCAATCATGAAAATTGCAGCTTAGTGGAAATGAGAATCAAAATTTTGATAAAAGCGAACCGCTTCAAATTTTGATACTAAACTTTCAAACATACAGAATAACTGGAAACTTTTTAAAAAATATTAGGAACTAAAATTTTTAAAATGAATTATAAGCTGAAAAGAAAAGATTTGACATTTGTAACGCTATCAGAAAAAAATTATAAATTTGAAAAACAAAAAATGAGATATTTAGGAGCTGGAGCCTGGAGCCACTAAATTTTTGGTAGCTCCAGCTCCGGCTCCATCTGTTATGAAAAGCTTGGCTCCAACTCCGACTCCATCAAAATGTAACGGCTCCGGGCTCCGACTCCCCAGCCCTGGTTCTATCAATCCATTATTTCTCGATAAGTACGGGATTGCTGAGGTTAGTGATAAAGGAATATGTGTTGTGTCATTGTGTGCTCTAAAGAACTTGCCGAGGAATCACTGAAACCTAATAAACTCCAGACCAGAG
This sequence comes from Styela clava, assembly GCF_013122585.1. Classification (NCBI taxonomy): domain Eukaryota; kingdom Metazoa; phylum Chordata; class Ascidiacea; order Stolidobranchia; family Styelidae; genus Styela; species Styela clava. Next base: position 1,984,001 of record NW_024102829.1, on the reverse strand, counting down.
ACGCATGAAAACTCGTGCAAATATTACTGTCATGTCAGAAGAGGCCACAAGAGAGTTTTCCATTATTAGTTTAATCAAGCCGTAGGCAGTTTTATGCAGACTTCAATCACAAAAAGAAAAGATTGAAATATTTTTTTTTACAATACTTAGTAAGAAGTGTGAAGTTGTGTCCACGGCAATGTCTCCAAAAGTAAGTAATCCTAACCATTACAAACTTTAAGTGGTTGATTCTTACCAAATGTTATATTCTGATTCAGGGTTATACAACCATCAATTTTTTAGGAAATATATCACATGCTTGACTTTGTAGCGCACAGTACGTTTACATAGAAATGAATTTACCAAGTCCAAAATATTTTCTAATATGATCTGATCCTCTTTTCAAAAGATATGTCTGGTGGTGATTTATGTTTTTTAAGTCGAACAAGAGCTTGTTGAAGAAGATAAGATCAATTTGATAAAAGAGGTGGAAGGTAAACTATTCAATCGGGGCTGAATCCATTACCACGTTAATGTATTTTAGCTTTGTATGTATGTACTTTGAACCGCTTATCTCCAAACTTGCAGCAGACGATGTAAAAATGAGGAGGACGTTACAGCAGAATCAAAATATAATGAATCAGGAATATGAAATAGAGTATGGAATTAAAATTCACTTATCAGCAGATACAGCAAATCCTATTACTCGTTTTTTCAGCGTCGCAGAAGAACTAAAATGATACAAATTGTTGCACTTGTGCCAAGGAAAAAAATTGTTAACGAAACACCACAACCACCAACTATTACCCTTCTGATTTCAAAATCTGTGAAAATGGGGAAAATTAGACTCTTCTGGTAAAAGTCAGTGAATAAATCTGCTTGCAATTGGGGTGGTCAAAAATTAGATTCCTTTGAATCTAATGGGATGGGAAAAGGTAAAAAACATGGACGCCAACTCTGCTAGGAAAAGGCAAAAAAGGGCACTAGGAACAAACTGTAATTGAAACAGAATTGTGCCAACGACTGCTACGCACTTTTGAAAAAACCCGAACTCATTTGTAAACAGTTGGCTTTCGAAACAGGCGGCTATAACAAAGTAGAGTCGTGGAATGATAGAAAATACGTACGTTCATTCTGGTTTTTAATTTGTTGTTTTCTTTTTAACTTTGTTTGTTTACTAATCAAACAGCGGATAATTATATATATATGTTAAATAAAATTCGCATTCTGACAGAAGCCCTATCTGCGGGGTCCGCTCTCAGTTATGGTAATGAATACCCCAGCAAAGTAATTACCCCACACGTGCATTTTTCAAATGTTCAAACAGGTATGTGGATCTCAACTAAGCGTTGGTTATTTCTGTAGGTACATGTGACGGTCGGATAATGTATTCTCCTACGGCTTGGAGCAACAATCGCGAAATGAAACAGACAAATGTGCCGAGATAACCCCTCAACTGAGCACCTGTCAACACCTGTGAAAATGGGACAAGGAAAAAAAATTAGACTCTTTGAACGCCAACTCGGCCTGCGAAAGTTAATAAATAAAGATACCAAAGCACTTTTGCGAAACATTGTTGCAAAGGACAAAAAGAGGAACTGAATAAGAACTGTATTCGGGAACGAAAGGGGGCTAGAGATTGGTCAGAGCTACAATTTTTCAATAATTTTATTTTCCTCATTAGGCTTGCTAGATGTCAGAGACAGAAGTATGAAGATGTCAAGTAGCGTCCACGATGCCTCAGACCACAGTATTGAAAAGCTCAGAGATGTATAAGAACGCGCAATGTCTCCAGAAGTAAGAAATATTGAGAATTATAAACTCTAGGTGTTGGATTCTTGCAAAATATTCTATTCTGAATCACGTTTATAGATCCGTCGATGGGGATTCGTTGGTGATATTTATAACAATCATTGTTTCGAATACTACATTCGTTCTCTGCTTCTACACACAAGCAGGAGGTATAACGAACACAACCAGTAAAGTAATTTCTTCCGACAGGTACTTCTCAGATGCCTAAACAGGCCTATTGAACTCAACTATGTGTGAGCTACTTTTTTAGGTACGTGTGACAGTCAAAAGCAAAACCGGATGTTTTATTTCCGTGTGACTTTTGCCGAGAGAAATTGCCGAGCGTCTTGAGAAGGAAAAAATTAGATACTTCCGAGGCCAACTCGGCTGGTAAAAAGCGATAATTAAAGCCACTAAAAAGATGTGCAATGGTAGAAGTAAAACGTTCTTTCGACGCTAACTCGGCTGGCAAAAGTCTATAAATGAAGCAGCCAAAGCACTCAACAATGTGCGACAGAAGAAAACATTAGATGCTTCCGAGGTCAACTCGGCTAGCAAAAATCAATCAATAAAGCACCCAAAAAATGTGCGACGGGAAAAGAATACCTAATTTTAGAACACCTAGCAGTGTACCTGAAAATGTCACCCTCGTTGTTTGTGAAAATGAGAGGACGTGCAAGTTCAAAGCAAACCACAGAGCCAAGCGCAAGAGAAGCTCGTAGAAGTATTGATCAGACCATTTTACGCCTAATTAATAAATGTCAGTAGTATTCATATTTATTGCTACTACAAAACTCTTATAGAGTCAAAAAAAAAAATCGATAATTAGAAATATTTGAGATGAACAGAACAGTTGCAGGAAAATACGTATAACAATAGCCACTCTTCCATAATTTGTACAATTTCTGGTGCAGACCTTTAGGAGATTATCAAATGAAAAATTCCAACAAGCAAAGATAAAAATTCAGAGCGTTTTATTCAACATAGAACTAAATACAGATTAGGCTACATAGCATATTTTTCAAAAGTACATAATACGTATACTGTACTGGTTTGTTGTACTTTTCATGTATTTTTCCTGTGTTTCATGTTTTTTTTAATTCGTTTACTTCATGCAATGCTCAATGGAATAAATATTCGTGTGTTTTTCGTCGAATTTTTTATGTACCGTACTTTATATATTGCTCGTTGGAATGAGTAGTCATGCTTATTTTTATTGAACTCTTGATGAACTTTATATAATGCACAGTGGAATGAATAGCTATGCTTACTTTTAGTGAATTCTTGTTTCTTTTTCAACAGATATCTGTGCAGGTGCAGTCGCACTCGAGTTTAGATAAGATAACGTACATTTCTGCGTTCTGCTTCTCTGAAGTTCTGCTTCTTATAGCACTTGATTTCATGATTCTATAGTTTTAATATTAGTGCACTCTGTGTATCAAGTGACTGTTCCTCAAGTTTTATTATTTTTGTTACGAGGGGCGGGGGTGTTTCCAAATTCAGGGGGTGGTAGATATTTTGTTATTGGTGATAAAAGTATATGTAACTTTGGTTCAACGACCGTTTAGTATACACCATACTTTTGTTTAATTCTTCTAATGTATTACGGCTTCATGTACAAGTATGCCACCGTGGAGTATCACGAGTGTGGATTTGAGACTATTCTCGGATCCTGAATCCAATAACATTGGTTGGTATTGTCTTCTTGAATGAGGCACTGCTAACAAAAATAGTCCGTACTGCAGCCATGGCCCATGAGGGAACAACTAGTCTTCCGTTTGTTAGCTAATAAACCGCGGTTGCCAGGGTAACTTGTCGTGTCTGTGGTCGTTTGCTTCCATTGTAACAGGCGACGCTTGGATATCGGATTGCTTTAATCGTTTAATGTGTCTTATCTTCGACCTTTGCTAGTATATTACGTTCGACTTTTTTTCCTCAGTATAATTTATTGTTGGACTTCCTCATAGGTGACGCAGCTCGATAATCATCACTGGTTTATTGCGTCTGCCTTCACACTGAAATGCATTTTGTATCTTTCCTCATCCTGTATGTCTATGTGTATTTTCGGCGCGTGTGGAAGTAAAAAACTTACCTACTGTTACAAATATATTTTAGGACGTTAGTTGATGGATGATACATTGTTAAAGTTGATTGAGAATCGTTGTGTATATGATGTAATCACATTTCTTATAACTTGATCCTTTTCCCATCCAACAGCTCCTTGATCACTAAAAATCAGTGTATGCTTCTCGTGTTGCGATCGCTTTGTCAGTTGAACGACCTCCGGACTGGGGCAAACTTCTTAGTACAGTATTACTGTCAGCTTCCGAAAAAGCTATCTTCACTTCTCCTGGCTGAGCTTCCCCTTTACGCAAGAAGTTATGGAGACAACAGGTGGCCTTCACCACTCCATCCGCCTTTGTAGGCTGAAGAAGCATTACCCTAAACTCCATTGGTTGGAAAGTATTTTAAAATACTTTTCTACCATGCGCCATTCGTGCAACAAGAGAAGCAAACAGTCCGTCATCTGATTTATTTCTGTAACAAGTATATTAAACTATCAGTAAAGTTTATGTGACACTAACTTCCAATTCTTCCTCAATGCCTTTGCGCTAGTGAATTCGTATGTGTACAATAAGAGTCCTGCTGCACACTAACACAAATATATTTCTGTGAGGTTTCGTCTGACTAAGGTCAGAAATGCATAGTTCAACTAAAACGCGTATAAATTGTCGCAAGTAGATGAATGAAATAAGATTCATCAGTTTTAATAGTTCAACAATTCCGATCACACTACAGTCTTTCAATGAATGTTCAGCTTGGTTTAAGTGAGCACCGACGACCAGGTTTCTGTTTTTCAATTTAATACTTCTAATATGTTCCGAGCTACGATATTTCAGATGCCTTCCTGTTACGCCAATGTACTGCATGGCACCTTTGTTACAGCTTATAAAGTAGACAACGTTTTCCTTAACCATACAGTTCGAAAAGGTGGTTTGCTACGACATCTTGGGCATTTGTAGCACCTTCATCTCTAATCCCAATAGTCCGTGATTGCAGTACCTTATTTAGGAGGTTTCTCGGCACTGGCGATTGCTCTGTTTCACAGATGTTGTGCATTACACAACATGCTGCTATTATCTTGGCTGCCTCGGTGACCTTTACATCGAGCCGCTGGAGAGTTCGCCATCTGACTTTCAGGCGGCCAAAGCAGTTTCGACTGTCACACGTACCTGCAGAAATAGCTTATGCTTAGTTGATTTCAACAGGTGTGTTTGAACATATATATAGGTACCTGTAATTACCTTACTATAATGCTCTTATACCTCTCTTGCTTGGGTGTAAGAGAAGATCCAGAAAATGGCCGTAGCAGCCATGGCAACGAGGGATATGCACTATCACCGACTATACACAATGAGACTGGAGATCCATTGATGGTGATATCACCCTGGGCCAGAATACATTATTTAGTAAAAATCAACAGACTTTAGAATTTGAAATGCTTAGCCTGTCTTACCGAAGGGAGCATTTCACAGTTCTTTTACAGTCCGGAAGCTCTTAAGACACTATCATGGACACTACCTGGCATCTTGATACTGATGTCTCTGAATCTGATATTTAACAAGGCAAATAACACTACAGAATAATATCAATATGGTAGCTTTTATTGCACAAATACGGACAAAACAAAACACAACGAATATGATATTGATTGCACACACAACAGTAGACAACAACTGGACAATATCAAAAAACATTGAATGCGACTGACATAAACAAACAAGTCTTAGTGGCAACATAAAAAACTGTAGTGATCGCATATTTATAATATACACATTGAACACATAAGAAGAAGACTAAAATGTAATTAAATAACAGTCAACTGAGAAGATACTAGCAAATATTGAAAGGAAAGTTACTAACCTGTATTTGTTGTCTGCAACGGATGGGTAGCCTACATTTTCGTATTTATGTAGTATCTTAGACCAGATCTCTGTGGTTTGACATGAATGTGTCTTCTATAGCCCCAAAACATTGCGGAAAACTTGTTACTTGCAGCTATGTTTTTGGCTTCATCAGTGTTGGTAGATGAATAAATTTCTTCCTATGTTTAACGAGAAGTTCACAAAATCTACTCAGAAATGGATAAATTAGAATACAAGCAATCGTAAAAGTAATACAACCTCAACTATTGTTGAAATATACATACCTGTGCAGCAGTGTAGTTACCCATGAACAGATAGATGTACGATGAACCTCAAACATGTGTCCAGGGGTTCCAAACTCTGCTGTTGACGCCATCTGATATTACTTTGTGAAGTGATATTGGTGTACGAACTGTGGGTAATTCCAGCCCAACCCAGGCCCGTGGGCATTAAACCCGATCCAGCCATTTTGCATTGCCACCGCCTGAGAATTAATGCTGTTTGATTGAGATCTACAGGTTTAAAATCTACCTAACAATAGCTAATAGTCTAACTTTGGGAGTATTTTTTGTAACATGTTTCGGATGACATGAAGATGGCGAAGCGTATTGGTGTGAATATGTTTCATTACTAAAAATAATTTCTAGTTTCTAATTTGTCCCTAATGATGTGAACTTTGACATCCTAAAACGTGATACTATTCGCTAAATATTCGAAAGTAAACTTGATGTTGCTAGGGTAACAAATTCTTAAAGTCCAAATCACGAAACAGTCGCCAATGAAGCGACAATAATATATTGGTTCGGAAGGAGTTTTCTCTAATAATTTAGATTCCAGATCTGCCATGAAAATAATAGCATATTTCGGTGCCAACTTGCTTCCCATCGCCGTTCTTTTAATTTGAAGGTAATAGTTATCATCAAAAACAAAGCTGTTGTTTGTAAGAACCAGGGCAGATGCTTCTGTTATCCAACATATTTTATTTTTGCCTTTATTGATTTTATAAAGATATTTTTCCATCGCTGCTATACTGTCATTGTGGGGGGGTATTTGTGTAGAGTGAAACCACATCTATGCTCACTTATAGAGATTCCTGTTTGACTGTTTTTTTCAAATGATTCAAGAAATCCATACTGACTGTCTCGTATGTATGAAGGTATTATTTTCTTGCACATGGAGGGGGTCAATTCAATGTAGACTCTACATAAACTGAAAGTTTCTCTGGGGCGGTGCCATTATTTGATATTATAAGACGATTTGGATGATTTTTTCACATTACGCCATACTTTCGTTTCTTCAGAATGTTTGCATAACTGTCTTCTGCATTTTAAAAATAAAACTGGATTGTTAAAACTGGAGTGTAGGGCATCTTTGGTGAGCTAATTCAAGTGGATTTGAGAAAAATTTCAAATGTATTGGTAATCAGAAAATATTTTGCGAAAATTTGGTTGCGTTGGGTGACATTAGTTGATATTATAGGGCGACTGGGATGATTTTTTTTATGTACCTTGTGTTAGAGGCGTAATCGTCCTGGTTTTGGATTTTTTGGAGAATTGCTTTGAATAACTTATTTTGGAGAATTGCTTTGAATAACTTATCATCTTTCATCTTCGAGCATAGCTTGGTAACTTTATTACCAATTTGCCTGGAGTTATCCTTTAGTGGAGGTCTGTAAATCAACTCGTCATTTATTTGACGCATCCTTTCATAGACATAGTCCGTTCCGGATAGAATGCAAATGCCTCCTTTTATCGACCGGAGCGATAATTATGTCCCTTGCTACAAAATTATATCTCTTGTTACAGAAATATATTTGTGTTAGTGTGCAGTAAGACTATTGAATCACTTAGGATAGTTATTTTCACTCTTGCTACAGCATCCTTGCTCTATACGCATACAGATCCACTGGCGAACAGCATAGAGCCGGAGAAGTAGGAAGCCCAATCGATAGCGTAGATAAATTTGTCTAAAATAAAATTCAGATAAATTGTGACCAAACAACGAATACACAATTATTTATATTTAGAAACAAATTGCGATTTAATAAACACGATTGCTACTCGCCATGGAATAACTGTTCCGTTGAACTTGATCTCACAATAAGTTTCACTAGAACATTCTTCAAAGTCTTCTGGGCTCAGCTTTCGATAATCGGGGTTTTTTTAAAGTTATTTTTTGAAAGGCGTTGAATTCCTTTTAATAATGCTTCTGAATTATTTTTTTGTGATAGTTGTCGACTCCGCAGTTGGCAGGCTACATTGCAGATACAGAAGTTACGTGAAAAGGCTACTATAACCATCAGTAGATGTTGCGCGAGACTAACTCCCGATCCTCCCTCAATGCATTTGCGCTAGTAGATCCGTATGCGTATATGTTTTTTTATTCCTGCTACAGCATCCTTGCATTATACGGATACACGAGCGCAAATGCATTGAGCAAGGATTGGGACTCATACTGGTTTGTTTACCACGATCTCTGGGGCAAACGTTTGCTTTCAGATTCCATTGAAGCTGCACTCATTCCATCTGGCTGAGTCTCTCCCCTTCGCAAAAAGTTTGAAAGGCAACAGATAGTCTTCACCACCCCATCCGCTCTTGTATGCTGAAGAGGCATTACCCCATGGAATACCCTCGTTGGTTGGGAAGCATTTCGAAAGCAATTTCCACTATGCGCTGTTGATGCAACAAGAGAAACAGTCCGTATTTTGAGTTATTTAAAAAAAAGGTGGACATTTACCGTATATGCAAAAGGCAGCGGTAGACAGACAATCGATCGCAATCTGATAGGCAGACCTCCCAAAACTTGAATGGTTGTTGCTTAGCAACACACACAAAAAGAATACGCTAATGTATTAAAATATTGAATCGTTTACTACCTGGCAAATCCAATTATTTCTCTTTTGCTTATCACTACTTGATGGTGCATGGTCACACTTTTGAGTACAAAATCCCTGCCCGGTATGGTTATTCACAAGCCTCGTACCAGGCGCGTGACTTCCATTTATTTCAAGTTCTCTAAAAGATCTATCTCTTAAAAATGCACCATTATCACATAGAAATTTCTTCTTTAAATAGTTTGTCCTCCTTAACGTTGACAGGTTCAATGAAGGAATTCTTAGATGCCAATATGTCAGCTTTGAAGCTATACAACAGTTTGGCTGAAGGAACAAATTCATTGCAGCATTATTTCAAGATAGGAGGTATTTTCTGAATCTGACGATTGCCTTTAACAGAAGCAAATGAAGTCTATTTGTTGGTTTAGTTTTCATACAAGTTAATAAAGAGCACGTGATTGCTGGTTAAAGGTGTTATGGAGCAAGGGTAGCAAGCTCTTTAAATTGTGGATTCTGCATTACGCTCTGCGTCTTGTGTTAGCCCATTTCCCTTAAATATGGTTCAATAATATTCAATTCACAAATTTAGATACAATACGCTTTTTTTTTTGAAAATCAAATTTATACAGTCGGCAAATTGAAAATATTACTTAAATATGCCACAAACGTTCATTGATTTTCCACAGTCTCTGCAGGACAACTCTTTCAGAACGGAGATAATGAGCCTAATTAGCTGCAATCGGCCGGATAAATTCCAAAATTTCAAAATATTCAAACACCCACAAAATCCGTAACATCTACCCCATAAACTTATAGAAAATCATTATCTACAATAATCCACCCTCGAGATGGCGACCGAGCGCGTGAGACGTCTTTGGGTAGAGCTCAAACTCAACGTGATTTTGTAAAATAAAAAGTTACGTTTTCGCGGCTTCAAAAGAATCAAAAACCGCAGTATTTATCTGAAATTCTCAAGACGCCACTATTCAACTTACAGCTGTGAAAATTCGTCCAATTGAAGATATAAACTAATACTTTTCATAGAAAGTTTCATAAAAATTCTAGTTTCGACCATTCATGAGATATTGATTGTTCAACATGGGGGTGTCGATGCTTTTTGCCGCCAGTGAGAAGCTATGTTATTTCAGTATTTATGATACTGTTGCGGCCGATAAACAACAATGTTGACCCCTGAAGATGTAGAGTAGGGGTCGGCAAACTTTTGTCGGTCGCGGGCCAAAATTAAGGGTTGCAAGTCATTGGCGGGCCGCATATATTTTTAGTACAAAGTTGAAAACTGAACGGATGGATGTTACTTTTTATAATAAAAACCAAGCAGTGATACAGCTCTCAAATAAATATAGATTTATTTCCTCATTACATTGCATCTCAAAAAGTTCCATTAGAGTATTTTCGGTGCCATTGAACCCTTATCATCAACTTTTCTGCGTTTTGTTGCCATTTTTCTAATTATAATTAAATTATAGGCCCATTAATTTTATGCTTGTTAGATTATAAGATAATTTAGTCTACCCAGATGTAGAGCCTAAGAACCAATCGTGTTGTGCTGCCTACTCCAGGTTTGAAAAAAAATTCAAGATTTCTTCGACGAACCCAGCTCAGAATTATCCCCTCCCCCCTTCTGAATTATCAAAGACAATTGTGTTTCAAGCAAATTTTTTAATATGAACATATAAAGTGACACAGCTTTGGAATACTAACAGTGTAGTGGATGTTTTGAATATGAAGAAACATGGAATGAAAAATTTTTTGAATATGAAAAACATAGAATGAAAAATTATATACACTTGTATGAAACAAAAACATAATGCAGAAAACGTACACCGGAAATAAACTAACAGCTTTCAAATATGAGCAGTGTAAATGATGTATTGAACAGTGTTTTGAATGAGCGGAATTAAAAAAAGGGGGCATACAAAAAACAACACTGCTAAAATATGAGAAATCCAATATATACAAACAGATAACATATGAAAAAACGTAAAATGAAGAAATCTATATGCAAACGCTTTCCTATTTGTCGTATTCCACCACTGTGTGGTACAATTCGAAGCACGGATCGACATGTAAGAACACGATGCAGATGGGGCAATGATATTGAGTCCAATTCCTGTTTTTAGTGCTGGGACCAGCTCCCTCTTCTTTTCTCTTCGATCTATCTTTCTTACTACAAACATGGCAACTTCTTTGAACATGTTGTCTTCCAGCACTAGCAGCATTCAATTTTGGAAAGTGGCGCCCGGATAGCCTGATGTGTGACGCAACTTGATGGCTTTGGCTTGTTGTTACAGAATGAGCTTCACAAGTGAGCTCATTGACTATTTCCTCAACATATTCTAGAAGATTCAGTCTCTTCAAATCGTCGTTTGTTTGAGCCGCCATAGTATAAAGTTTGTGAGAGTTCACAACAGTGAGATTAAAAAGATGGAAAAAAAGTTTCTTCCACCATTTTTTGGTTTTTCTCTCAAAACTGTAGTAAGACAACATCTGGTCAGACTTATCAACACCAGCCATGTTGTCATTATAATCCTGAACAACGACAGGCTTCACTTTATCTTTGTATCCCCCAGGCCCACGAACTTGAACTGTTTTAGTGTCGGTTATATGTTTTGTGGAAAGCATAAGTACATCACGCTTGTCTTTCCACTTCAAAACAAGCAGTGAGCCTTTTCTGGAAGAAACTATCCCCCCTTTTTCGAGTTTTTTTTTGAATCGTACTTCTTGGTAGGCCACGCCTATCAATTCGGCATGTACCGACCGCGACAGTTTTTTGTCTGTACAACTCAGCAAACAGTTGGGGTGATGTATAGTATCTATCAGTATACACTTCATGTCCGACACCTAGATAATTTCTCATGAGATGCATCACAACCGCATATGTGGTGTCATCACTAACTTTTCCTGTTGCGATCTTGAACCCCAAACAATATCCCGATTCAGATTCAAATAGTTCATAAATTTTTATTCCCCATTTTTTTGGCTTCTTCTGCATGTAAGATCGGAATCTTACTCTTCCTTTGAAAGGACATGTTCCTTCGTCCAAACTTAGGGCTTTTCCAGGACTGTATAAACTTTTAAATTTTTCTTCTAAAAGGATTAGAAACGGAAGAATTTTATGAAGTGGATTATAACCATTTTGGTTGTATTTCACCCATTGTGTGTTGTCATTGAGGTGGAGAAATGTCAATATGGACAGAAATCTATCTCTTGGCATCAGACTTGAACAAAAACTGGAGGCATACATTGGCTTTTTTGACCAGTAGGTCTTCAGCAGTGGTTTTTTCACAAGTCCCATGATCAATATGATGCCAAGGAAGACTTTTATTTCAGCCACTGTTACTGGTTTCCATTCACTGACATAACTTCGTGGGGTCGCACTATCTCCAATTCTTTGCTTCTCTTGTTCCGCATACAAGTTGGTTTGGGATGTGATGTTATCCCAAAAATCACTATCCAAAAATTGAAATAGAACCGATAATGGAGAGATTGGTCCTTCCAGGTGATGCCGAGACTGACCTGTGAATGGAATAGGTTGTGGAGGATGTTCGGATTCATTTTCATCCCAAACTGAAGATCTTGGGGTAGATGGCAATGGACTTGAAACTGGATGGGTTTGCGTTGTGGCTGGTTTATATTTGGATCGGTGAGGTTTGTTGATATTGAGGACTTCTAGACATCCTAGGACGACCACGGGGCCTTCCTACACGTGGTGTAGTCGTGGATGTTGAAGGAATGTCTGAAGAAGTCTGGATTGTGGGATAATTGAATTGCAGCTGTGGGCTCTGTTGCTGTTCCACATATGCATAGGATGCGGGCCGAATGGGTTGGAGTGTTGTAAACTGACTCCACTCTTCATCTGAGTCCGATGAAAATGGCTGAGCAAATAAATCCAATCCCAAATTTGTTGCTGGTCCCATCGAGATTGGGGTGGTGTATACAGATGAAAAAGACGGCTGAACTGAAGGTGAACCTCTTGGCCCTAGAGTATAAGTTTATTTCAACTACGTAATCAGCAATAGATGATGAAATGATTGATAAAAACAAAATAAATAAAACTTACTTCACGAACCCCCAGGGGTTCACGAGACGATTTCCAGGGGTACTTGGATGGCAGTCGAGTTTTTGCGTGTTTTTTTTCCCTTTTAACTAACAAAGGAAAACTAGGTAACCACAAGATGAAAATGCATGCCAATAGAAACTCAGCGTATTTTTTCCTTGATGTAGCGTTGTTGTGATTGTGACGCGACAATGTGAAATGCGCGGCTTTATTAGAATTGATTAGTTGGGTGGAGGATAAGGGGTTCGCTTTGATTGTTTTGTGATTTTGGGGGTTCGCATTGAATGTTTTGTGACTCAGGGGGTACTTAACAGAAAAAAGGTTGAGAACCCCTGACTTAGGGCCATAAAAATGTGACGTAAAAAGTTACATTTTATGAACGATATTTATAGTATTACAAAGCAAAGGTGGAAAGCAATAAGTTCTGGCCAAACTCGAATTAGTGGCAATCGTCAGCAAATTCCTTGAGTTATATTAGCTAAAACATCGAAATTTGATTTCAGATTGGTTGTGGCAGCAGCATTAGGCGGCAAGATTGAATTACCCAACGGGCCGAATTTGGCCCGCGGGCCGTACTTTGCCCGTGTCTGGTTTAAACATCTAGTTCTAACTCTTATTATAGTCTCAATTTTGAAAAATAGATAAAATTACTATATATATGCCATCCGGCTGTGTTGGGCTAATTAGGGTACAAATTTTAGGTTGGAATTGATTGATAAAAGAAGTATTATGTTTTCACTCACCCAGAAGGTCATCATAAATATAATGAGATTCCTCGTCTTCACTTGAAGAATCATCCACGCCCTCACTCCCACTGTTAATTTCTGCTTCATATTTCTGAAATTCCTCCTCCATTTTAATACAACAGATTTGGTACAACAGATATATTTTTATGCGACTAACCTTGCTCAAAGCAGAAAGAAGGAAGGTAAGGTAAGGTAAAGGGTTTAATGGCGTCTTTGACAACTCGGTCTTTTACGCCAATTTTCAAAAGGAGTAGTCAGAATGATACAATAAAAACATGTTTACAACTCTCGTTTGGTGGATATAGCAAATTTAATAATTATTGGAATCAAATTAGGAACATTGAAAATACAAATAATTTCCCAGGGTACATTCATTTTTGCTGCTTCACGTCTTAATTCGCATCGTAAATTATTATACTTGGGACAATATAAAATAAAATGGGAAACAGTTTCATTTGTGTCACATCGACTACATTGCCCTGTGGGATGTAACCCTATTTTAAATAAATGATAGTTAAGTCTGATATGTCCAGTTTGAAGACGAAAAAATATTATTTCTTCTTGGCGGGAAAATTTGAAATAAACATTATTTTGGGCTATTTGAGGTCGAAAGTTTTTGTAATGGCTTGCAGTATCGTTTGCTTGATATGTTAAATTCCATTTCGCAAGACATGCTTGCTTGCACAATGTCGAACAAAGTATTGATTAGAGAAAACGCCCTCATCAGCAGGTCGTAAAGCGCTTGATGCCCGCAGTGTTCCCAATAAAACCCTGTCTAAAGAATTCGCAAAATAAATGAATCGAACTTGCGTGAATCAGATACACCAATCGTTAATTATATTATATTGACCAAAATTGAAGATTATAAAATTATTTTGTCCTCGAGATATGCGTTATTTCAATTTTTGTGATAACAATGGGAACACTAGTTTTTATAAGCCGATTCTACGTTCTTCTTTCTTTCCTGATTTTTTTTCCATTTCTTTATTATCACAAAGAGAGCAGCGTTTATTTACCGCATTGCACAACACGTCGTAAGCGTATTTCTTCAACATTGCACAACACGAAGTAAACTACACCCAGCTGTGCGTTTTTCAAGATAATCAAAAAGTGTTCCCCAATGGTATAATTTTGACGTAATCATTACGTCATACTCTCAAAATTAAATATGATATTTTCTACAATATGCCACCATAACTAAAATGTAATAGTATCAGTCATTCACATCTAAATTATAATCACAATTGCCTTTAATCTGATAGTCATAGGTCGAGGGGAACACAAAAATCCGACATCGCATGTTCACCCATGCCTGGGCCAAGTGTAACTGAAGGAATTGTCGGCAATTTCGTGTCGGTCAACTAAGCATACCACATTTATTCATATATCACCCCAACTCGTAGATAAATCACACATTCCGCGAATGAAATAGGAATAATACAATCTTGGTATTCATATGAATACATTCCCGGCCGACGCGACAGACTTAAAATGTATTCATATGAATCCCGCCGCTCTCTAAGAGTTTTGAAAACATGAAGTGAAAAAGTTGTTGAAAACCACAAGAAGTGGACAACCAAATTCATCTACTTCAATGCCTTCGCAGAGCTTTGTTACCACTCTTGTTCCCAAGGGATCATTTGAAGATGTACCGGAGGTCATGGTATCGGGTAGCATAATAGATGAGAAACCAGGAACAAATATATTCCTTTTTGTGTTACGGCATTTATTAAAAAAGTTCCAGGCAATACCGTTAATAAACAAAACTTGAAATTAGATTTAATCGAAGCCCGTGACTGCAATAAAAATAAATTATATGAAACGCTTGTCTAGCATATCCATGGTGGATGTCTTCTGCGGCATTTTTTCAATCGTTCCTGGGCTTCCGAGTTTCGACCGACCCGCTAAGAGAAACAACATTTCCATTTTCTTCTTTTATTGCCATCGTTTTGTCATCTACAAAATGTATTCTCCTTGATTTCTTTCCAATTTTTGAAGGCTGTTTAATAAAAATCATAAATTTACTATCTATGATAATGATTACACACAAGTTCAACATTTTTTACCTCAAGCTTATATATTTCCTTTATAGTTGCCACAAGGCGTTCTTTTCCACGAAGTCTTAAGATTTCTTTAATCCATCTTGTGTCGAATCCTTCACTATTTTTGCACGCTTGGCTGATCTACGTTATGCTCTTCATCGAGCGACTTTGATTGGCATGAATTACAAGAATCACCTTCGTGCTGTATGGCGACTAGACAGTTTGTGTTGAAATATTTAAATAAATTGATTTAAATGCTAAACAAGAGCAGAATTAGAGCTAAAGCAGAAATTGTTTGCTAGGGTAACTCATATTTCCGAGTTGAATTCAAATTTTATTGAAGAACTATTACCCAATATAGTTGTAATATAACTAAGTATCGCCAAAGACTCACCTTGTTTGTGAAATGAATTTGTTAGACTGTCTTAAAACATAATTTATAACTCCAATATGGGAATTCCGCAACGGGCATCGTTTTTATACAAATCTTATCCGACGAAGATTTTTGCGGGATAGAAATACCGTGTAAATACGAAGGTATTGCTATATGTTCGTTAACTTAAGGAACTGCGTCGGTAGTAAAATTTGGATGGTTTAGTTAGATGAATTTATTAGGATTGGTCTAATTTAAAATATCTATGAATGGAACAACTCTTCCTTCAAAAATGAATGAAGTTCGCGCAATTTAGAAATGCAGGTCGCCCAACTACCTTTCTTCCTGCCATTAATTTTTGATGAAAAATTGTCTCCGGTAACTTTAGACTTGGGAGTGATCATGAATGAACCCATGGCTTTTTCGATTTCTATCGTGGGCCATAAAAGGAAAGTTAGGTCCTTGTGCTGGCGATATTGCCCATGAGAATACACCTATTGATATTGTCTTCCAGGTGATATTATGTTGGCATGAACATAGATAAAAAGTTTAATTGCTTCAACCTGTCACCTCATGGTAGTGGTGGCCAACTCACCTTCGTTTCTTTTTAAGACTGAAGAACTGAACTGAATTTGATGTTGCAGTAACAGTTATATGACAACATCTTCAGAGAAAATGGTTCAACAGGAAGAGGATCTCTTCTAATCCAAATGTTTCATCTAAGGGTGGGAATCCTAATTCTCCCATCACCGATCAATAGTGCTTGTTTACGATCTGAGTACATAGATTCATGTCCATTATTATAATTCACATGCGACGTAGTAAACATTTACATTGCGGTACATACCTTCTCAACAATTTTAGTTTCTCTTCCCATTTTGAAATTACTGTAGTGTGGTGTGGTAATAGCAGTATGACTGTATGATAAACTAGCCAAATAAGTCCATACGAAGTTAACAATTCAAGAACTTCTTTGCTTATTTGCACAGGACTGTTTCGTCACTCTCCTCTCTATTCTTTCTTTAACCTCTTCAACAATTTTTATTCCTCTTCCCATTTTGAAATTACTGTAGTATAATAGTGTAGTAATAGCAGTATGACTGTATGATAAACTAGCCAAATAGGTCCATACAAAATTAACAACTCAAGAACTTTTACATGACTTATTATTGTAATCGTTGCGGAATCGAGTATACATACATGATGAAAAGTTACAACAAGAATTACATGACAAAAATTTATACGAAATTGACAGTTCGAGAACTTCTTTGCTTATTTGCACAGGACTGTTTCGTCACTCTCCTCTTTATTCTTACTTTAATCTCCTCAACAATTTTAGTTCCTCTTGCCATTTTGAAATTACTGTAGTATAATGGTGTGGTAATAGCAGTATGATAAACTAGGCAAAAATTCATACAAAATTAACAGTTCAAGAACTTCTTTGCTTATTTGCACAGGACTGTTTCGTCACTCTCCTCTTTATTCTTTCTTTCACCTCTTCAACAATTTTCATTCCTCTTGCCATTTTGAAATTACTGTAGTATAATGGTGTGGTAATAGCAGTATGATAAACTAGGCAAAAATTCATACAAAATTAACAGTTCAAGAACTTCTTTGCTTATTTGCACAGGACTGTTTCGCCACTCTCCTCTTTATTCTTACTTCAACCTCCTCAACAATTTTAGTTCCTCTTCCCATTTTGAAATTATTGTAGTATAATAGTGTAGTAATAGCAGTATGACTGTATGCTAAACTAGCCAAATAAGTCCATACGAAGTTAACAATTTAGGAACTTTATTGCTTATTTGCACAGAACTGTTTTGCCACTCTCCTCTTTATTCTTTCTTTCACCTCCTCAACAATTTTCGTTCTTCTGTATGATAATAAACTAGCCAAATAAGTTCATACGAGATTACCAACTCAAGAACTTTTACAGGACCTATTGTAATCCTTGCGGAATCGAGTATACATACATGATAAAAAGTTACAACAAGAATTACATGATTTTGACTGAAAAAATTAATGATTATTGGTAATTGTAAAATCAAAAGAGCAGTAAAATTTATTAGCACCAACGATAAAAACAAAGAAAAATTGATCAATTGCTTAATTCATTTGAATCTTCTCATATGCTGCTCATTTCACAAAGGCAAATTTTATGGAAATAATTTCACAACGACCATGAGTGCAATTGTATCTCCTTCTGCTGATTAAGGTAAAAGCTAACTGTGATGAACACCCATTCTCATCAAATATTGTAATCCATTCGGTCTTGTTTCACCAGGCTGTCTTAATTCTTTCGCTGCATTTAAGCTATCCGCACAGTAAATTTCTTTCTATATTGCTGGATCTGCCTTAACCCTATCTAAGTGATTATTCAGTATTATACAGTCAAAATCATTTCCATTATGATCCACAAGACACACAAGAGCTTGTCCATCCAAAAATGATCTGGGAATCATTGTTGTTTAATATGAAAATGGCTTTTTATTGCGAAGTTCTAAATTCCCCTTGTCAATTTTTGTAATTGTGACAACGCCTTGTGGAATCATGGATAAAAGATCAATGAGAATATTCAATTTGTTTTCGACTCTTTTGGAAATTCACCAAATTCATGTTCCACTACCTCATTACT
Organism: Styela clava; assembly: GCF_013122585.1. Lineage (NCBI taxonomy): Eukaryota > Metazoa > Chordata > Ascidiacea > Stolidobranchia > Styelidae > Styela > Styela clava. Next base: position 1,965,598 of record NW_024102829.1, on the reverse strand, counting down.
CAATTCGGTGACTTGACCGCTATCAGACATAATTCAGTTATATTATCAGTGGTGGTGTCCAGTTCAGTTGTTTCCAGATCGAGAAACACAAAAGGTTTGAATATCATGTTCATTGGTTGGTCGGTCAGGGTCCTCATTTGGTCAGCTGACTCTTCGCCATTTTCCATAGATTGAGCCGGAAACTAAGCTCTCGCAACTTTTTGGTCGCCAGGTAGCACATCTAAAAATCCTAATCCTAAAGTTGGCAACCCAATCTTCGTCGCTGCAATTGTTCATTTTGCCACCAATCATCCGGTCCGAAAGCATATTGTCAAAATTAGCTTATATCTGTATATAGTCTAGTATTATGGTACTGCTTTAACTTATTGTAATACATTACACACAACCAAATTAATTCTACATAGCCTACGGTATATGTTACCCAAGGGTATACCATAATTTAACTAATTAAAATATACCGGTATCCATCCATATTCTCCTTGGCATTCTTTCTCTTCCCCAATACGTTAACGCCAGCAATGACTTCATCCGCCTTATTCTTCTGGTGTGTACCCATAACACCAACGCCGGCACCGCGTATAAAAAAGATAAGAGGCTCGTCACGCTGTCCATCCCTGAAAATTAATGAATAGCGAAAAGGCGGAATCCAAAGAGACAGCTATAATACCGATACCACTGAGGAAATCCCAAAATAATCAAAATCTGGCCGAACGAAGATGACACACATCATCAACCCATCTAAGCGTGTAGTTTTGCCCATAATGCATCTCGATTGCATCGAAACAGGTCGCGATTTTGTGTTCTAGTGACTCGTTCACCCTAGTGCGCGCGCCCGACTGTGTCCTAGTTCGACCCAGTCATAAAACACACACTTATTACGTGAGGTGGCGCACATGTATTTTTTAGAATCTAAATTTTAGATAACCAAGAAATGAATTCAGAGGCAGTTCCATCTACATACCGTCAATCAATTTTATTTTGGTCACTCTGAAAGAAACCAAACAACAACAAACGGACAAACAAAATGCAAGTAAATAAAACAAATTCTTTTGTAGATGAATCGTACAATTCAGAATATTGCAATAGCTCTAGAGTGAAAGCTAGTCTTATATTCAAGTGCGGACTCTTCTTTCCCATACATACCTAAGGCGATAGCTCTGTAAAAACAGTTCCCATCAGCAGCCGCTCGTCTTGGACTGTTTATTGCCAATTCGTTAGGTTGTAAAGATGGTAATATTTGCGCGGATGTGGCATTTTTGGTGCCAACAAGCATTTCAGGAACCTCGAACTTACGCAAAAGAATCACTTGGTAGCTTTCATTGGAGATTGTCTTGTCGCCATATAAATTGAGATTGTGTTGCAGCCAAAAACATAATCTATCTGAATTAATAATTAGGTCTAGTTACTTGTAAATTTTGTGATTCAATCTTTTTGCTTTTGTTCTCCTTTTTCTTGGTTGTAGTATTTGAGTCTCGATGTGTTGTATGATTACGATACCACGTATTCCAGGCTGAATTTGTTGGAGCTAAAATCCGTCTATAGATTTAGTTACCCAGACCGACTCTTTCGCAGGAACTGCCGGTAGCTTCGGTGCTGCTCGGCCTCCCTTCCCGAGTGAATGTTTCATTCTATTTTTATTGTACGGAAAAAGTACACTTGACTATGATTAGCATGCCTTATAGTAGAAAGTTTGTGATTCAGTCTTATTTTCGATTCTCTTGTTTTTGCTTCTCGGTTGTAGTCTGCGAATTCCTTTTTTGACACCTCGATGTGTTATGTTGTATGATTCCGATGTTGATACCACGTGTTCCATGTTGAACTTGATTGAGCTAAAATCTTTGTTTATGAAGTTACCCGACATTACTATTTATTTTGGTCACTCTGGCATGAAGCAAATGAACAAACAGAATGCAGAGAACCTGGAGGACGAGTATAAATAACTTAAGGATAAAGTTAAAAACATACAAGTACGCGTCCGTTCATCAAGACTACACAATAAAATAAATACACACGATACAGAATCTGGCAATACCCTACCTAGAAATTTGATTGTGTTAATATCTTTATCTACGTCCGTATCCACTCCATCAAATACACGGAAAAGATTTTTTTCAGACCGTTGGGAATAACTTCAATCCCATTTAGTGTTAACTAATACTGTAATGAAGTTATATTAGAATTCCTCTGTTTACTGAGTGGCTCCAGTCTTGTCATCCGGGTGGGGTGTCGCACACTCATGCAAAGTCATAAAGCACATCTTCATGTCATGATCCTAATACAAAAATATTCCAGGCCATTTTGAAGAAGTGTTGCTAGTTTGACTTGTCTCAAAAGGTGAATGCCTTGCGGATGACCACTTTGCCGCCCGTGCCAAATATCAAATTTTCTGAGTTTGGCAGGTTTTTTGTTTCAGGTGATTGGAAAATATTTGGAACGTTTTAGTTGTTGAATGAACGCGAAGAAAAAATGGGCCAAAATATTGGATGTTCTCCTGTATCAGATCTAACAACCTTTGAACCCAGTTGAGGTAACAAAAAAGTTACCAAGATTGTACGTTTTATGAATGCCTAACATCTACTGCTCAGCACAATACAAAATCGCTGAACATTGTTCCTTCTTTTCAACATTGCAGCACTGAGCGAATGGATGTCTCCTGTCATAGATATAAGCTTTAAATATTGGTCCGCGACATTTTTTTATTTTAAGTATTTTTTCATAATTTGAGCAGTGCGATTTTCGTTCATTGTATTTTCTGTTACGAGCTTGTTTATAGTTTTTTTTTAAGTATTCTGGCAATGTCCATTATTCAAATTTTGTTGTAATATTCGAACGTGTGCTTTTTTAGGCGGCAGATAGTTTGTCAACAACTTCAGTTCTTTCAGTACGTCTGTGTTAGTTTTTACATAAATCTGATCATTTTCTCTGGATGGGCATAACGTTGTGCTTTTTATTTCAAATCAATTATTGTTTCTTCGCGATAAACTATTCGTTCATCATTTATCCAAGATTCTTGATTCATAAATTTCCCCCACAAATATTTTTTTTTTGTAACTTTTCAACACGGAAACATCGAGAGTTGGCAAGCGTTTGTTGTATGTGGGTGTTTTCTTCGTCAACGAGTTCCTTAATCTTTTCTGTTTTGTGTGATAAATGGCCTTCGAGTGTTAATAAAACCGGATTTTGAGGGCTTCTCGCAACAGGGCAATGCTTGTTATTATTGTTTATATATACACTTGCAGAATTGGCATATAAAGCGTTTTATTGCGTAATTCTACCAAGAAACGCCTTGGAAGATATCACAAGTGGTAGCATAGAATGACCCGACGCATTTACACAACTGCTTACGGTTATGTAGTCATGTCATACCTATGTATATGGTTTGTGCCACAATGAACTGCTTTTTATTTATTTAAGCCAGTCATTGTATTTTCGCGATTCAATATTCGTTCGGGTTTAGAATGTAAGTTGATTTCGTCCATAATCTGTCCAAGATCTTAAAAGTAGTGACGTAAATCTTCCACAATGGTTGCGCTAATCCGAGTTCTGTCTAACAAGACTGGTTCACTTAGCTCCAGGTCGTAGATATTTTTGTTGCGTCCCTGAAATTCCCGTCACCTTTTGTTTTTGAGGCCCTTTTTGGACGAAATTTATTTTTCCTAGAAGATTTGTCAACAAACCATGCCTGTTATTTCACTTGCTCTATATTTAACTGTGATGCCTGTGTAGTCTGTACTTTATGCAGGAAATTAGAGTCTTCCCGTTCTTTTCTTCTTATCTTGTTTTCTATCCCACAACGACATCTATCTCCACCCACCCTGCCATGTACCCTATCTCTGAGAGTTCTTGGTACATTCCATTTCTCTGCTGCCGATTTGATTCTCATGTCATTCATAGCAGCGCGATATTCATTCCCCATATTCGAATTATTTTTCCATGATTTTCTTGGTAGTCCATTTTTGCGTGCAATAATGATTCTACCCTGTTATTGCCACCCTGCGCTTACAATTTACAACAACCCTATGTCTATTTTTTTAACATTGTTTCTACTTGAGTCGACATGAATTTAATATAAAATAAAAGTCACCTCATTTCTTTGGCTTGTTGTTACAGAATGAGCTTCACAAGTGAGCTTATTGACTATTTCCTCAACATATTCTAGAAGATTCAGTCTCTTCAAATCGTCGTTTGTTTGAGCCGCCATAGTATAAAGTTTCACAACAGTGAGATTAAAAAGATGGAAAAAAAGTTTCTTCCACCATTTTTGGTTTTTCTCTCAAAACTGTGGTAAGACAACATCTGGTCAGACTTATCAACACCAGCCATGTTGTCATTATAATCCTGAACAACGACAGGCTTCACTTTATCTTTGTATCCCCCAGGCCCACGAACTTGAACTGTTTTAGTGTCGCTTATATGTTTTGTGGAAAGCATAAGTACATCACGCTTGTCTTTCCACTTCAAAACAAGCAGTGAGCCTTTTCTGGAAGAAACTATCCCCCCTTTTTCGAGTTTTTTTTGAATCGTACTTCTTGGTAGGCCACGCCTATCAATTCGGCATGTACCGACCGCGACAGTTTTTTGTCTGTACAACTCAGCAAACAGTTGGGGTGATGTATAGTATCTATCAGTATACACTTCATGTCCGACACCTGGATAATTCCTCATGAGATGCATCACAACCGCATATGTGGTGTTGGACTCATCACTAACTTTTCCTGTTGCGATCTTGAACCCCAAACAATATCCCGATTCAGATTCACATAGTTCATAAATTTTTATTCATCATTTTTTTGGCTTCTTCTGCATGTAAGATCGGAATCTTACTCTTCCTTTGAAAGGACATGTTCCTTCGTCCAAACTTAGGGCTTTTCCAGGACTGTATAAACTTTTAAATTTTTCTTCTAAAAGGATTAGAAACGGAAGAATTTTATGGAGTGGATTATAACCATTTTGGTTGTATTGCACCCATTGTGTGTTGTCATTGAGGTGGAGAAATGTCAATATGGACAGAAATCTATCTCTTGGCATCAGACTTGAACAAAAACTGGAGGCATACATTGGCTTTTTTGACCAGTAGGTCTTCAGCAGTGGTTTTTTCACAAGTCCCATGACCAATATGATGCCAAGGAAGACTTTTATTTCAGCCACTGTTACTGGTTTCCATTCACTGACATAACTTCGTGGGGTCGCACTATCTCCAATTCTTTGCTTCTCTTGTTCCGCATACAAGTTGGTTTGGGATGTGATGTTATCCCAAAAATCATTATCCAAAAATTGAAATAGAACCGATAATAGAGAGTTTGGTCCTTCCAGGTGATGCCGAGACTGACCTGTGAATGGAATAGGTTGTGGAGGATGTTCGGATTCATTTTCATCCCAAACTGAAGATCTTGGGGTAGATGGCAATGGACTTGAAACTGGATGGGTTGGCGTTGTGGCTGGTGATATTTGGATCGGTGAGGTTTGTTGATATTGAGGACTTCTAGACATCCTAGGACGACCACGGCGTATTTGGATCGGTGAGGTTTGTTGATATTGAGGACTTCTAGACATCCTAGGACGACCACGGCGCCATCTTCTGGAAGGGGGCCTTCCTACACGTGGTGTAGTCGTGGATGTTGAAGGAATGTCTGAAGAAGGCTGGATTGTGGGATAATTGAATTTCAGCTGTGGGCTCTGTTGCTGTTCCACATATGCATAGGATGCGGGCCGAATGGGTTAGAGTGTTGTAAACTGACTCAACTCTTCATCTGAGTCCGATGAAAATGGCTGAGCAAATAAATCCAATCCCAAATTTGTTGCTGGTCCCATCCCAGTCTGGATTTCATGGCCTTTTTGAACGAGAAATCGGGCGTGCAATCAGAAATTCCCGCGTGCAAATCAGAATTCCCCGCGTGCAATCAGAGACCGCGGCGTGCAAAACGACCGAGCCCGCGTGCAAGTAACTAACTTTCACTTTACGGCTTTATGTACATTTAAATTTCCAATATGGTGATTCAGCACAAAATGGCCGTCTTCGCGACCTTTGACCTCGAAAACATTCTTTAATATTAAATATCTATTTTTAGAGTGTTTTTGCGAGTTTGTGGTCAATTACTAATTTACATGTTCATAACCCTCATTTTTATTCCAGATTTAAACATTCGCCATTGGTGGTAGCGCTGGTATTTTGGCACAGTCAATCGCAGCTTTTCCAGAGTGATTTTGACTACTCCAACTATAACTAAAGCGGAAGACAAAAGGAATATTCACTAAATAGGTTTATACCCAACGTAATTAAAATTTGGTTAATAGATAGTAAAACAACGAAAACGGGACAATATTCGAAAACATGATTTAAGAATATGTCCGATTCCTATTGTTGCATCGCGTCAACTTATTTCTTATTAATCATTCTTACAGATTTGAACAAGGAACTCGATGCTCGCGTAAACATCCACTATTGGAAGAAGATGATATGTTGTATTTCTGCAGGTTCTAGATACCGGATGGATATGATATTTTCTAACAATCAACAACATGAAAACAAAATAGTTTGTCATGGAGAAAGGCTTCATCAAGTGACATGGAAAACTCAATTGAAAATGGAATTCATAAAGTGTTATGTTTATAAAAAACTTTTTTTAAACTTTCACCCAGCAATTTACTTGCTTCTCTTTGTATTAGAAACGAGCGGTTTATTCTTTTTGTGTTGCACTGGTGTATTCTACACGATTTGTGAGAACAGAATAGTAGGAACGAACTTACTCATTATGCATTCAGTTGCGAATGTAGAGAAGGAAAAATTCAAGTTCAATCGTAAATGTAAATATTCGATTCTAGCGTATTGTGAGAAGCCTTCGGTTTTCTAAATCATAATAGTCACCCGACAGCAATACCGCAAATTCGATTGCTTGTGTGTATGTGTGTATGTTTATTTGCCTCAAAAATGTAACAATATCTGCATAATAATTAAACGGTATAACAGAGACGGGATACATGTTCAAGACCTTACCAGTCTAAGACAAAAATGAGCGACATGCGCTCGTATTTGGAACTTGACGATAACGAACAAAATCATTAAAATTAAAAGTGATTCATGAGTCTTGCTGCACACTAACACAAATATATTTCTGTAACGTTTCGTCTGATCGAGGTCAGACTTCTTCAGACATACATAATTCAACTATAACATGAAAAGCATTTACATACATATTTAAACAATCAGTGTAAAATTAAGGGAGTCACGACTGTTAAATGATCAATAAAATCGACGAATTCTTAATTAAATAGCAGCGGGTGATCGAAATGAAAGTCATTGATGAGATCTCTCTCTTTGTCTTATATTTAGCAATTGAAGTCCAAATTAAACAATGGTGTTTCGTTTCTCAGTATTGTATAATGCAGACCAGAAAAGTTTTCTGAGTGTCAAATGTAATATAGTGATATTTTGTCTGTTATTAGCATGTCTGGCCATGCATGATCCAATTCTGAGAAAAAAATATTAGGTATAAGAATTGATTAGAACAATAAATGAAATTTTTTTATAATCGGTCTAAACTTCCTTAATATTCATCCCTTGTGGCTCGTGTGTCCCGAAAAGATGAAAGAAATGAGATTCCTTGTTTTTTCGATAAATGTGGTCATGAAATAGTTTTTCAAAGCTCATGACACTAAAATCTTTAAGCGAATGTCCCGGTTGACTGGAATGGGCGCCCACAACCAGATCTTTGTTATGGGTTTTTATACTTCTAATATGTTCAGTTATTCGGTATTTTAAATGTCTTCCTGTTTCTCCTATGTACTGCATGCCACACTTTTTGCAGCTTATCAGGTAAATTACATTTTCCGAGTTGCATGTAACTCTTTGACGGATCCTTATTTCTGCAGTCTTCTGTTTGTTTGTTGCAATTTTCCGTTCTTCGGAATGTTGCTGCATGATTTTCTGCCACATTTGAAAAAGCCTGGATCCTTTTTGACGGGAGTTTCTGGTTTTAATTTTGCTCTAACTAATTTGTCTCTTAGCGTGGGGCATTTACGATAGGCTAATCTTGGTGGTTTTGGGAAAATTTCTTTTAGTCTCTCATTGTTATCCAAAATGTATTGGTAATCGGAAAAGATTTTTCTAATATTTGGTTGGGTCGGGTGATAGCTTGTGATGAAAGGAAGCAAAGTTTCTTTTTCAAATGTGGCAGAAAATCATCGTTTATATACGCACAAAAACAAGCTCACATGTAGCATCGATTAAATGAACAATAATTGCAAAACTCTTCATGTTATAATTTAATGTTCATAAAGTGCAAATATCTTTCCAATGCGTGCAACCTATATTAAAAAAGAAGAAATGCTTCTCGCGTTTGGAAACCTCTGATTGCCCTGACAAATTATTAACAAATGTTATGCTAGTGTTTTGGGAACAACAGGAAAAAGCAACCTACAATCAGAGTTATCGGCATCAGGGTTAAATTCGAAATGAACTGAAAGCGTCTCGCGATTGGAATGTTGAGCAACCAATCATTAACAAATGTTTTACCAGCATATTTGGATCAACAGAGAAAAACAGCATGAAAAACCCTCATCGGCGACAGGGTTAAATTCGTATTTTGACGTTTCAAAGCGAGGAAAGAGAACGGGCCCTCTCTCTTGTTGGATCACAGTCGACAATGTGCATTGTCTTATATCGCTAATGCGACGATCGTTGTCAGTCGAAAAATACATTACTTTCTGTGAGTCTAGCAGTAATAACTTACGTTCGGGTTGCGATAATATATAGTTTTTTACCGTAAGAATCGGTAGTTGTTTGTTCTGATTACGTAGGGGGCAGAACACTCGTATTAACAATATTCAAAGAGGAGGCGATGACTTTCATAACCCCCCGCTGGCTGAGTTTGCGCCTCGGCCTGCTCGCGAGAAGTCGGAAGGGTTCGTGGTATGGTGATTTTCTTCTCGTTTTTTTATTATTAAAACAGTTAGAAATACGGTTTGTTTTGCGTAACAATAAAGGCGTAGATATAGAATTAAGAACGTTTAAATTCGATTTCAATAATACTAATTTGTGCTGTGTATAGTATAGAAAAGTAAAATCACAGAAAGAAAGCTACCCGTACGATCCAAGAGGCGAGATTTTTTTAAACATCAGTTTTGACATCAATTTTCACACTTAATTTAGATTATACTAGGAAAACAAAGTGATTTATAAAGTTGTTAAGTTTATCAGAAATCGAGTTTGGTCTTGTGGACGAACGTCGTTACCAACGAAGATCGGGTATTTTCATCTTGTGTGGTGTGTAAGATGGAAGTGTCAGTGTGTGGCGTTTGCGATAAAAGTTGTTCTGGTGCCCACAAATGTGTTGAATGTGGAATAATAGTGCACGCAATTTGTGGAAGGACTGTCGGCGAGGAAGGATATGGCTCTAAAGTCATATGTTTTAAATGTGAAGGTGAGAAAATAATCATTTACTTTTCAACCAGTTATGAACGTCAGTTTGATTACTATTTCCATTCTGGGCCACAGGAACATTTATTTGAACGACTATACCGCTTGATACCTTGTTTAAATTGGTAGAGCATATTCTGCGATTGTTTCCATCTATATAAATAACCTATCAACGCTTTTTATCGTTAAATAAAGCGGATGGTTCATTAAATGTAAAGCTGGTAAATTAATAGTTGAGCAAAATTTCTCGGATGCAATTTATTCCTGTCAATCTCCAAATTTTAATGAACGCTTGACCCTTAATGTACCTTCGCCAGTGACCTTGGTCTCTCCCGCACGCCAAAAGTTAATCGAATCATAGTTTTGATACTGCATCACACAGTTATGTTATAAATGCCTATTTATATATGCAGGGCAACGACCATCAACATCATCAGAATGTCAGGACTCAAGTGTTTCTGGTCCTCCTCAAAAGAAAAAGGGTGGCGTGTACAAAATATTTATGCCGAAAGAATGGAAAAAAATAACCGACGAGCCACCTACGAAACGTGCAAAAAAACGAGATTTAAAGGATCCCCGTTATTGTTTAAAGTGTGGCAGAACTGTTTCTCGGCCATATGACTACGACTTGAAAAGACATGTGGATATGCACCATTCGAAAGACAGTGACTTTGATATCCGAAAACAGCTTCTACCTTTGGACCATGAATTGGTTGTAAAGGCAATTAAGTCCAGAAGCTCGGAAGTACAAAGCCTCAAATCCGAGTCACATGTTACAGTTCCAGAGACTGTTCCACACAAAAAGGATCAAGTGATGATCGATGATCCTCCACAACATAAAACGTCGGGTAACGAATCTTTGTTGCTGCAAGGGGTACTTGGATCTACAAAACCTGAATCACAATCAAAAGAAACTTCTGAATTTGGTAGTGGAAAGCAAAGGCAAAAAACAATCCCGTTGGTTGCAAAGAAGAAAAAAGACGCTGATGAAGGACTGATTGAAAAAGAAACTTCAGAAGCCGGTGACACCAGCGGTCAAATAATTTTATCGAGAGACGTCGGACAAACAATTGTAAAGAAGTTAGACGAACTTCTCGATAGAGGAAGGTTCGGCGAAACAACTTCTCAGCCTGATGTAGACCAAGAATTTCAATTAGAGAATTCGAATTGGATAAAGAATTTGGAAAATGCCAATTGCCTCATCCAGATAAAAGATTGCGGTTTCGACTTCCAATCACAAGCAGATGGAGGAATCATAAGGTGCAATGTATGTTTTCAATACTTGATGGCAATAAGTAAGCTAAGGCTAGCACCCACTGGAAACATTAACTTTGGATGGGGACTTACATATAACAACGAAAAGATTGCCAAACTTGTTGAAGGAAAAAATCAATTGTGGTATTCACAAAAAAACGCGATGTTGAAGCATCTAAGGTGCGAGACGCGCAGTGGGGGGGGGGGGGGGGGGGGGGGGGAACGCACTACAAAGCATTAATCCACTATCAGCAAAAATGTTCTTTACGGATAAAATCACGAGAAATTGTTGAAAATCTGGTACGGTCTGCCCTCGTTGTACTGAAAACCAAATCGGCATCGCTTCACTATGAGAGCATGGTGTCTCTACTTTACTCTTGTGGCGTTGATGTTGGAAACATTGGCCATGGCAGAAAAATCTTCAATGATTTGATTCATTCATTTCAGTGTTATGCCCTGCGGGCGCTGAATAAAATACTTTTGAAAAATCTGCCCTCTACAGGATTACCCCCCCCCCCCCCCCACTTTGCTTCGACATCAGACAAATCTACTCCAGGTCGGACAACAAATCAAGCTGTGATGATTTTGACTATGATTAAGGGCAAAAAAACAGCATTTCCAATTGCAGCACCTCCAGTTTATAACGTTTCGCCAACTGGAGAAATAGCAGGCGGAACTTCGTCAGATCTTGCTTCTCAAGTGATAGACGCGATTAAAAAAGAAGTTGCATTGCCGAATTCAAATTTATCGAGCTTGGTTTCACATCAGGCTGATGGCCAATACCAGGCTACACAATTCCGTAAAACTCTTATGGAAGCAGTTGGTATGGACGAAAGACCAAACAATGCTGATATTTTTTTCGTGGTTGTATGGGACGTTGCTCATTGGTTTAATCTCTGCATGGAAGAATTGAAAGACAAAAACTCTTCGTTGATCAGCAGACTGTCCTCTAGATGCAACCGCTTCAACGTAATGTTTTCGCTTGGCCGAGGATTTGCGGAATACCAGGGGGTATCAAAAGAACTAAATTTGCCGGTCCATGTCACTCAAACAATCTCGACCACCAGATTTGCGACCAGTGCTTTTCGCCAGTTCAAACATATTTACAGTGATTACTCAGTGTTAGTGGAGACCTTCCGGAAGACAAGGGAATCAGATGACGATTGCGACCAAACTAAATTTATGGTTCGTGGCCGTGATTTCGTCATCGATTTGTGCGGAGTTATAGACGTCCTCTCGCTGCCAATGGAAATAATGACTCGTTCACAAGCCGTCTATTATTGTTTGTGGGACATTGTTTCATGGTGGCCATCGATACAGAAAAAGTTGAAAGACCAATTAAATAATTTGGAAAAAAACATTGCTGGGGAGGAAGAGTTAAATCCTTCTCTGTTCCCAGAATTAACGAAACATTGGAATAAATTATCGTCATCCGATATCGAGCAGTGTACTTTTCAGAACACACCACTGTTGGAAGGGTGGATGGTAACAGCCGAAAATGCCACCAAGTCTCGCAAGACCTTCACATGGACCGCCCGTTCACCGGAAGATTGTCTTATTGATCTTAAACTTTTATGCGAAGAGACAATCAACATAACAAGCAAACGGTATAAGAAAAGCGTTCCTGCTGCAGCAGAAATACTGAAAAAATGCCTTGATGTAGAAGTGATTTTTGAGGAACTCGAAAAATGCGACTGTGTCCTATATGCCGATAATTTAGTCCAATTGAGACAACTTGGCTCTAGTGAGTTTTCCATGTTTTTTGAATATGTATGTTCACTGCCCCACATTAAAGAATTATCAAATAGAGAGCGACACCTTTTACTCAATCCACATTTGGCTGAAGACGTTTTCACAAAATTTAAAATTGCAATCCACAAAGTAATTTTTCATGATATGGCAAATTGTAGATCCGATTGGTTCCCTGTAGTTGGCGGGGCAAAATTACCGGAAAATTGTAAACCCCAGAACTTTTCTCTCCTTAAAGTCGAAAATTCCATTAATAATATATATAATTTCAAATTTGAAAATGATTATCAGTGCACATTTGATCGACAGCGATTCCACGAGAGCTTATATTGCAACGACTTGCTCTACTCTGCGATTGGGTCAGAGTTCTGTATCGCAATGGATATTGGAATAAACCTGGGTGGCTCGGAAGCCGTGGTTGAATCCTTTTACTCCGTAATGAAAACCCATCAACAGTCCGGCGGACAGAGTAATGAGACACTTGCCAGGAGAACAATTGTCGACTGGCAATTCCCCATGCCTGCCCAATGCCCACATACCATCCGCGAAGTTGCAAAGTTGTACTTAGACGGAGATCAGGAAAGAGATCTTGCGAAACATCGTCTACCTGTTTTCATGGACAGCAGAGGACGGGCGAAGCAGTACCGATCATCGAGCAAGGTTCTAGATCGTGTAACTGAGAAGTCCGATTCCGCTGTCCTTGCGCCCGAGGACCAAAAATAATTATACCACGAATCTTTTCAGCGTTGCTCATAGCACATAACCTAAAAACTATATATTACATCCCATGCTTTCCCCGATATTGTTTGTTAGTCATCTTTTATTATTTTGTATAAGCATTTTATCCGCGTTTTAATAAATGTAATATAGATAAGTACTGTGCCTGAATTTTTTCCCTCGCACCAATATTTTTTCCTATACATTTTCTTAGACTTCTTTGAGATTTTCTATGTCGTCGTTTCATGAATGTACCAAAAATATAAACTGTATCTGATTTTTCACCTCGCACCATTTTTCCTAAAACCGTTTTCTCTTATTTCTGTAAGAATTTGTCGGAGCGTCATACATATAATAAAAATATGTACGTGGCTGGATTTTTTGCCCCAGCATCCTTTTCTCCTGAATGCATTTTTCCTTGAACTTCTGTTACTGCTTTTCTGATATAACATGCACCTTTTCTTAGAAAACGTTTTGTTACATTTTTGTGACGGGCCGTCATAAATGCAATAAAATATGTACTGTGCCTAATTTTTGCCCTCGCACCTATTTTTTCTTGATTTCTGTGTGTGTTATCGATTATTACAATCGTATTGAATGAGCATAAACTATATCCATATAGTTCGTCATCCATTCGTCAAATGTTTTCCATTGTTTTTGAAAGTTCGGGTACAGGATAGAATTTATCTCGATGAATGGGAACGCCGAGAACACGACTTGATCATATGGCGAACCAGTCATACCAGTTCATGTCGGGTATGGGATTAGTTAATTACATGTTCAAGATGCGCAGGCTTGGTGGTGGGGAAAGGGGTAGTCGACGATCGGTTGCGAAGAATTCAAAAATCTTATCGCACAATTTAATTATTCCTACAGGACCTGCGAACCCACGCAGGGTAATCAGAGGTGCGATGTTAATTAAGCGCATTTCTAACGTGTAGCACGATGCACCACACCGTCGAGTCGAGTATAAAACGTCGTTTTCGTTACGCATTTTTCGGTCGGCCCAAATCTTGCAACCTAGTGTATAGTCGGCATTTGTGGAGCTACAATTCGTTGGTATCTTTTTATTACTGGATTATTGATTTAAGCACCATTTTAGCCAGTTTTAACAAAACGGTGAAAACCGTTAAAAACCACTAGAAAGCTTGCCAAGACGTTGAAAAAACGTGAAAAACCACTACAAAACGTGGTGAGCAATTGTAAATTTTCGGCGTGCAAAATCGACTCCGCCCGCGTGCATTTTGGCGGAGCGCGAGCGCCCTCGGGCGTGCATCTGCCATGAAATCCAGTCTGGGTCCCATCGAGATTGGGGTGGTGTATACAGATGAAAAAGACGGCTGAACTGAAGGTGAACCTCTTGGCCCTAGAATATAAGTATAAGTTTATTTCAACTACGTAATCAGCAATAGATGATGAAATGATTGATAAAAACAAAATAAATAAAACTTATTATAGAATTGAGAAAGCGAGCAAAACCTCAAGTAAGGTTTAAAGCAGAGGTGGGCACGGTTTTTAAACAAAGAGCCAAAAATTTCGTCTACTTAGGGCAGGGGTTCTCAACCTGGGGTTCGCGAACCCCCAGGGGTTCACGAGACGATTTCCAGGGGTACTTGGATGGCAGTCGAGTTTTTGCGTGTTTTTTTTCCTTTTAACTAACAAAGGAAAACTAGGTAACCACAAGATGAAAATGCATGCCAATAGAAACTCAGCGTATTTTTTCCTTGATGTAGCGTTGTTGTGATTGTGACGCGACAATGTGAAATGCGCGGCTTTATTAGAATTGATTTGTTGGGTGGAGGATAAGGGGTTCGCTTTGATTGTTTTGTGATTTTGGGGGTTCGCATTGAATGTTTTGTGACTCAGGGGGTACCTAACAGAAAAAAGGTTGAGAACCCCTGACTTAGGGCCATAAAAATGTGACGTAAAAAGTTACATTTTATGAACGATATTTATAGTATTACAAAGCAAAGGTGGAAAGCAATAAGTTCTGGCCAAACTTGAATTAGTGGCAATCGTCAGCAAATTCCTTGAGTTATATTAGCTAAAACATCAAAATTTGATTTCAGATTGGTTGTGGCAGCAGCATTAGGCGGCAAGATTGAATTACCCAACGGGCCGAATTTGGCCCGCGGGCCGTACTTTGCCCGTGTCTGGTTTAAACATCAAGTTCTAACTCTTATTATAGTCTCAATTTTGAAAAATAGATAAAATTACTATATATATGCCATCCGGCTGTGTTGGGTTAGGGTACAAATTTTAGGTTGGAATTGATTGATAAAAGAAGTATTATGTTTTCACTCACCCAGAAGGTCATCATAAATATAATGAGATTCCTCGTCTTCACTTGAAGAATCATCCACGCCCTCACTCCCACTGTTAATTTCTGCTTCATATTTCTGAAACTCTTCCTCCATTTTAATACAACAGATTTGGTACAACAGATATATTTTTATGCGACTAACCTTGCTCAAAGCAGAAAGAAGTAACAAAGTATTGATTAGAGAAAACGCCCTCATCAGCAGGTCGTAAAGCGCTTGATGCCCGCAGTGTTCCCAATAAAACCCTGTCTAAAGAATTCGCAAAATAAATGAATCGAACTTGCGTGAATCAGATACACCAATCGTTAATTATATTATATTGACCAAAATTGAAGATTATAAAATTATTTTGTCCTCGAGATATGCGTTATTTCAATTTTTGTGATAACAATGGGAACACTAGTTTTTATAAGCCGATTCTACGTTCTTCTTTCTTTCCTGATTTTTTTTCTATTTCTTTATTATCACAAAGAGAGCAGCGTTTATTTACCGCATTGCACAACACGTCGTAAGCGTATTTCTTCAACATTGCACAACACGAAGTAAACTACACTCAGCTGTGCGTTTTTCAAGATAATCACAAAGTGTTCCCCAATGGTATAATTTTGACGTAATCATTACGTCATACTCTCAAAATTAAATATGGTATTTTCTACAATATGCCGCCATAACTAAAATGTAATAGTATCAGTCATTCACATCTAAATTATAATCACAATTGCCTTTAATCTGATAGTCATAGGTCGAGGGGAACACAAAAATCCGACATCGCATGTTCACCCATGCCTGGGCGAAGTGTAACTGAAGGAATTGTCGGCAATTTCGTGTCGGTCAACTAAGCATACCACATTTATTCATATATCACCCCAACTCGTAGATAAATCACACATTCCGCGAATGAAATAGGAATAATACAATCTTGGTATTCATATGAATACATTCCCGGCCGGCGCGACAGACTTAAAATGTATTCATATGAATCCCGCCGCTCTCTAAGAGTTAATGAAAACATGAAGTGAAAAAGTTGTTGAAAACCACAAGAAGTGGACAACCAAATTCATCTACTTCAATGCCTTCGCAGAGCTTTGTTACCACTCTTGTTCCCAAGGGATCATTTGAAGATGTACCGGAGGTCATGGTATTTGGTAGCATAATAGATGAGAAACCAGGAACAAATATATTCCTTTTTGTGTTGCGGCATTTATTAAAAAAGTTCCAGGCAATACCGTTAATAAACAAAACTTGAAATTAGATTTAATCGAAGCCCGTGACTGCAATAAAAATAAATTATATGAAACGCTTGTCTAACATATTCATGGTGGATGTCTTCTGCGACTTTTTTTCAATCGTACCTGTGCTTCCGAGTTCCGACCGACCCGCTAAGAAACATTTCCATTTTCTTCTTTTATTGCCATCGTTTTGTCATCTACAAAATGTATTCTCCTCGTTTTCTTTCCAATTTTGAAGGCTGTTTAATAAAAATCATAAATTTACTATCTATGATAATGATTACACACAGGTTCAACATTTTTTACCTCAAGCTTATATATTTCCTTTATAGTTGCCACAAGGCGTTATTTTCCACGAAGTCTAAGATTTCTTTAATACATCTTGTGTCGAATCCTTCACTATTTTTGCACGCTCGGCTGATCTACGTTATGCTCTTCATCGAGCGACTTTGATTGGCATGAATTACAAGAATCATCTTCGTGCTGTATGGCGACTAGACAGTTTTTGTTGAAATACCTTAAACAATTGATCTCAATGCTGAGCAAGAGTAGAATTAGAGCTAAAGCAGAAATTGTTTGCTAGGGTAATTCATATTTCCGAGTTGAATTCAAATTTTATTGAAGAACTATTACCCAATATAGTTGTAATATAACTAAGTATCGCCAAAGACTCACCTTGTTTGTGAAATGAATTTGTTAGACTGTCTTAAAACATAATTTATAACTCCAATATGGGAATTCCGCAACGGGCATCGTTTTTATACAAATCTTATCCAACGAAGATTTTTGCGGGATAGAAATACCGTTTAAATACGAAGATATTGCTAGATGTTCGTTAACTTAAGGAACTGCGTCGGTAGTAAAATTTGGATGGTTTAGTTAGATGAATTTATTAGGATTGGTCTAATTTAAAATATCTATAAATGTAACAACTCTTTCTTCAAAGATGAATAAAGTTCGCGCAATTTAGAAATAATGTGTAGTTGTGCAGGTCGCCAAACTACCTTTCTTCCTGCCATTAATTTTTGATGAAAAATTGTCTCCGGTAACTTTAGACTTGGGAGTGATCATAAATGAACCCATGGCTTTTTCGATTTCTATCGTGGGCCATAAAAAGAAAGTTAGGTCCTTGTGCTGGCGATATTGCCCATGAGAATACACCTATTGATATTGTCTTCCAGGTGATATTATGTTGGCATGAACATAGATAAAAAGTTCAATTGCTTCAACCTGTCGCCTCATGGTAGTGGTGGCCAACTCACCTACGTTTCTTTTTAAAACTGAAGAACTGAATTTGATGTTGCAGTAACAGTTATATGACATCTTCAGAGAAGATGGTTCAACAGGAAAAGGATCTCTTCTAATCCAAATGTTTAATCTAAGGGTGGGAATCCTAATTCTCCCATCACCGATCAATAGTGCTTGTTTACGATGTGAGTACATAGATTCATGTCCATTATTATAATTCACATGCGACGTAGTAGACATTAACATTGCGATACATACCTCCTCAACAATTTTAGTTCCTCTTCCCATTTTGAAATTACTGTAGTATAAGAGTGTAGTAATAGCAGTATGGCTGTATGATATACTAGCCAAATAAGTCCATACAAAATTAACAGTTCAAGAACTTCTTTGCTTGTTTGCACAGGACTGTTTCGCCACTCTCCTCTTTATTCTTACTTTAATCTCTTCAACAATTTTAGTTCCTCTTCCCATTTTGAAATTACTGTAGTATAATAGTGTAGCAATAGCAGTATGGCTCTATGATAAACTAGCCAAATAGGTCCATACAAAATTAACAACTCAAGAACTTTTACATGACTTATTATTGTAATCCTTGCGGAATCGAGTATACATACATGATGAAAAGTTACAACAAGAATTACATGACAAAAATTTATACGAAATTGACAGTTCGAGAACTTCTTTGCTTATTTGCACAGGACTGTTTCGTCACTCTCCTCTTTATTCTTTCTTTCACCTCCTCAACAATTTTCGTTCTTCTGTATGATAATAAACTAGCCAAATAAGTCCATACGAGATTACCAACTCAAGAACTTTTACAGGACTTATTGTAATCCTTGCGGAATCGAGTATACATACATGATAAAAAATTACACATGATTTTAACTGTGAAAAAATTAATGATATTGGTAATTGTAAAATCAAAAGAGCAGTAAAATTTATTAGCACCAACGATAAAAACATAGAAAAATTGATCAATTGCTTAATTCATTTGAATCTTCTCTTATGCTGCTCAATTAACAAAGGCAAATTTTGTGGAAATAATTTCACAACGACCATGAGTGCAATTGTATCTCCTTCAGCTGAATGAGGTAAAAGCCTACTGTGATGAACACCCACATATTTTGGTCACTCTGAAAGAAACCAAACAACAACAAACGGACAAACAAAATGCAAGTAAATAAAACGAATTCTTTTGTAGATGAATCGTACAATTCAGAATATTGCAATAGCTATAGAGTGAAAGCTAGTCTTATATTCAAGTGCGGACTCTTCTTTCCCATATATACCTAAGGCGATAGCTCTGTAAAAACAGTCCCCATCAGCAGCCGCTCGTCTTGGACTGTTTATTGCCAATTCGTTAGGTTGTAAAGATGGTAATATTTGCGCGGATGTGGCATTTTTGGTGCGAACAAGCATTTCAGGAACCTCGAACTTACGCAAAAGAATCACTTGGTGGCTTTCATTAGAAACTGTCTTGTCGCCATATAAATTGAGATCGTGTTGCAGCCAAAAACATAATCTATCTGAATTAGTAATTAGATCTAGTTACTTGTAAATTTTGTGATTCAATCTTTTTGCTTTTGTTCTCCTTTTTCTTGGTTGTAGTATTTGAGTCTCGATGTGTTGTATGATTACGATACCACGTATTCCAGGCTGAATTTGTTGGAGCTAAAATCCGTCTATAGATTAAGTTACCCAGACCGACTCTTTCGCAGGAACTGCCGGTAGCTTCGGTGCTGCTCGGCCTCCCTTCCCCAGTGAATTTTTCATGCTATTTTTATTGTACGGAAAAAGTACACTTGACTATGATTAGCATGCCTTATAGTAGAAAGTTTGTGATTCAGTCTTATTTCCGATTCTCTTGTTTTTGCTTCT
The DNA here is from genome assembly GCF_013122585.1 of Styela clava. Taxonomy (NCBI): domain Eukaryota; kingdom Metazoa; phylum Chordata; class Ascidiacea; order Stolidobranchia; family Styelidae; genus Styela; species Styela clava. The sequence continues at coordinate 1,945,787 of NW_024102829.1, read as the reverse complement.
CGGTTGTAGTCTGCGAATTCCTTTTTTGACACCTCGATGTGTTATGTTGTATGATTCCGATGTTGATACCACGTGTTCCATGTTGAACTTGATTGAGCTAAAATCTTTGTTTATGACATTACTATTTTGCAAGAATTGCCGATATCAATCAATTTTATTTTGGTCACTCTGGCATGAGGCAAATGAACAAACAGAATGCAGAGAACCTGGAGGACGAGCATACCTTAAGGATAAAGTTAAAAACATACAAGTACGCGTCCGTTCATCAAAACTACTCAATAAAATCAATACACACGATACAAAACCGGGAAAACTCTACCTAGAAATTTGATTGTGTTAATTATCTTTATCGACGTCCGTATCCACGCCATCAAATTCACGGAAAAGATTTTTTTCAGACCGTTGGGAATAACTTCAATCTCATTTAGTGTTAACTAATACTGTAATGAAGTTATATTAGAATTCCTCTGTTTACTGAGTGGCTCCAGTCTTGTCATCCGGGTGGGGTGTCGCACACTCATGCAAAGTCATAAAGCACATCTTTATGTCATAATCCTAATACAAAAATATTCCAGGCCATTTTGAAGAAGAAGTGTTGCTAGTTTGACTTGTCTCAAAAGGTGAATGCCTTGCGGATGACCACTTTGCCGCCCGTGCCAAATATCAAATTTTCTGAGTTTGGCTGGTTTTTTGTTTCAGGTGATTGGAAAATATTTGGAACGTTTTAGTTGTTGAATGAACGCGAAGAAAAAGGGGACCAAAATATTGGATGTTCTCCTGTATCAGATCTAACAACCTTTGAACCCAGTTGAGGTAACAAAAAAGTTACCAAGATTGTACGTTTTACGAATGCCTAACATCTACTGCTCAGCACAATACAAAATCGCTGAACATTGTTCCTTCTTTTCAACATTGCAGCACTGAGCGAATGGATGTCTCCTGTCATAGATATAAGCTTTAAATATTGGTCCGCGACATTGTTTTATTTTAAGTATTTTTTCATAATTTGAGCAGTACGATTTTCGTTCATTGTATTTTCTGTTACGAGCTTGTTTATAATTTTTTTTTAAGTATTCTGGCAATGTCCATTATTCAAATTTTGTTGTAATATACGAACGGCTGCTTTTTTAGGTGGCAGATAGTTTGTCAACAACTTCAGTTCTTTTAGTACGTCTGTGTTAGGTTTTACATAAATCTGATCATTTTCTCTGGATGGGTATGTTCATGTTTCGTATCACAAGAAACCATAAAGTTCTGCTTTTCATTTCAAATCAATTATTGTTTCTTCGCGATAAACTCTTCGTTCATCATTTGTCCAAGATTCTTGATTCATAAATTTCCCCCACAAATTGTCCCACAAATATATTTTTTTTGTAACTTTTCAACACGGAAACATCGTGAGGTTGGCAAGCGTTTGTTGTATGTGGGTGTTTATTTCGTCAACGAGTTCCTTAATCTTTTCTGTTTTGTGCGATAAATGGCCTTCGAGTGTTAATAAAACCGGATTTTGAAGGCTTCTCTCAACAGGGCAATGCTTGTTATTATTGTTTATATATACACTTGCAGAATTGGCATATAAAGCGTTTTATTGCGTAATTCTACCAAGAAACGCCTTGGAAGATATCACAAGTGGTAGCATAGAATGGCCCGACGCATTTACACAACTGCTTACGGTTATGTAGTCATGTCATACCTATGTATATGGTTTGTGTCACAATGAACTGCTTTTTATTTATTTAAGCCAGTCATTGTTTCATCGCAATTAAATATTCGTTCGGGTTTAGAATGTAAGTTGAATTCGTCCATAATCTATCCAAGATCTTGAAAGTAGTGACGTAAATCTTCCACAATAGTCGCGCCCATCCGAGCACTGTCTAACAAGACTGGTTCACTTAGCTCCAGGTCGTAGATATTTTTGTTGCGTCCCTGAAATTCCCGTCACCTTTTGTTTTTGAGGCCCTTTTTGGACGAAATTTATTTTTCTTAGAAGATTTGTCAACAAACCATGCCTGTTATTTTCACTCGCTCTATATTTATGGTGATGCCTGTGTAGTCCGTTACTTTATGCAGGAAATTAGAGTCTTCCCGTTCTTTTCTTCTTATCTTGTTTTCTATCCCACAACGACATCTATCTCCACCCACCCTGTCATATACCCTATCTCTGAGAGTTCTTGGTACATTCCATTTCTCTGCTGCCGATTTGATTCTCATGTCATTCATAGCAGCGCGATATTCATTCCTCATATTCGAATTATTTTTCCATGATTTTCTTGGTAATCAATTGTGGCGTGCAATAATGATTCTACCCTGTTATCGCCACCCTGCGCTTACAATTTACAACAACCCTATGTCTATTTTTTGAACATTGCTTCTACTTGAGTCGACATGAATTTAAATATAAAATAAAAGTCACCTCATTTCTGTATAAAACCCTAAAAATTCTTACAATTTTGATAAGCTTGTTCAAAGACACAGCGGCTTGCTCTCGCTTTCTCAATGGGGTGCACCCGCCATCGTCGAGAATTTTGTGTACCGGTACTGCTGTCTCTTTTTTTTACCGGTGATTTCCCCATACCATAATCCTAAGCTTTTGCTGATTTGATAGACTGGCTGATGATGCAGTTTAAACAAGATTGGGATATATTTAAAGATTGTTCATCGATATTTCGGGAATCAAATGGGTTACTGTTTATTTTTGGGAAATTTGGAGAGTGATTTGACTTGACACCCTCTCCTTATACCATATGACAACATTTGTCTCATCCTTACCAAGCCAATCTAATTATTTAATCAATTTATCTCCTCATTCTAATTCGCTTCTCTTCCTCCCTCCGCTTCTTTCTTACCTTCACCGGAAAAAGTTCGAGTTTTTTTAAAACATGCAAAAACAAACGGACATTTTTGCGATTCCAACTGCAAATAACTTATTATTCCTATTTCAATGAAAATGAAAAATGGTTACAGTCCTACAACGCAGTTAACAGCAAATTGCGCCATACTATCTCGTCCCACTCACGCATAACGAGAGCAACAGAAGAAACTAACAAAGAGCAAGTCTCGTCGTCGGTCGAATGCCGCAACCAATAGCGTGCAAGATAAACATATTGCGACATCACCAATTCTCACTCTCTCAAAAGCGATAAATAGAAATAAAGACGAAATACAAAAATGCGACCTGCGTCCATTACAGTGCTTCGGTATCTCTATTATTTATTGACTTTTGCAAGCCTGAGTTAGCGTCGAAGGAGTCTGATTTTTCTTGGTGTTAACATCTCAATGTCAAAGAGTTGCGGTGCTTAGTTGAAGAAACCGTTTATTTTCTTAGATGTTGTTCCAAGACCTTTTAGGTCCACCATCCGGCTTTCAGCCGACCAAAACTGTTCCCAACTGTCATACCTACCTACGGAAATAGCCAACGCTGAGTTGAGTTTAACATGCCTGTTTAAACATTTAAAAAGTATCATGTGGGGTAATAATTACCATGCTAGCCCTGATTGAGCCTGAGAGCAGACCCCGTAGATAGGGATTCTGTCGAAATGCGAATTATATTAAACATCTGCAATGTTCTGCTTAGTAAACAGAGCTGAAAAAAATTGAAAATTTCCTATCATTCCATGGCTCTTACTTGTTGTAGCCGCCTGTTTGTTTCTCTCAAAAACCAGCTGTTAACAGATGAGTTCGGTTTTCTCAGAAGTGCGCTAGCAACCGTTGGCTCCATTCTGTTCCCAATCACAGTTTGTTTCGAGTTCCTCTTTTTGCCTCTTGCAATAAAGTTTCGCACATTTTTGTAGTTTTGATCATGGACTTTCTTTTGCCAGCCCAGTTGACGTCGGAAGAAATCGTTGAGTGCTTTGGTAGCTTTATTGATCGACTTTCGCCGACCAAGTTGACGTCAAAAAAATTAAATTTTTTGAGTGCTCCAGCAGCTTTATTTATCGACTTTTGCCGACCGAGTAGGCGTCGAACGAATCTATTTTTCATCTTCCCCCATCCCACATTATTTGAGTGCGTTGGTAGCTTTATTGATCGACTTTGTTAGCCAAAAATCTAATTTTTTCCCTCCTTCCAACCCACATTATTTGAGTGCGTTGGTAGTTTTATTGATCGACTTTGTTGGCCGAAAATCTAATTTTTCACCACCTCGAGTGCTTTGGTAGCTTAATTTATCGACGTTTGTCGACCGAGTGGGCGTCGAATAAACTTATTTTTCATCTTCACCCATTGTACATTTTTGAGTGCTTTAGCAGCTTTATTTACCGACGTTGCCAGTCGAATTGACGATGAAAAAGTCTGATTTTTCTTCCTTTTCCACAGGTAAAATCAGAATGTTAATAGTCGGTTGTTGTGAACTGTGGTGATTCGTTGGGTGGTTTGTGACTGTTCTGTTTCGTGGCAGCTTTCTTGATAATTATCCGAGTTTGGTTGGATAAATGCAAGACAAGTGAAGCACCGTTCTATTCAATATTACTTTCTTTTAAATTGCCAATCAGCCTTGAAAATTCACTAATGACTTTTTAAAAGCATATTTTAGAGTTCTGTTCAGCGAGATGGCGTTAAAGAGTACGCCAAATGCCCAAACCTAATTCATCCTATCTATGAGGATAACTGGCGCATTGCGACATGTTTGAACTATATTTTCATCATCTTACACTTAGAATAGGTCAATAAACAGCTGGAAGTTCTATCAACGCTTTCAGTACCCGAATTTGACCGCTTTCATGTTAAATACGAAAAAACAAAGTGGCTTAGGTATTTTTAATATTTGAATCTTTACAAGCATGCCTTGTCGACAGATCACTGCATTGATTATGAAAACAGCGGGATTTAAAAAAACTGACCACACTACAGGAAAATAATATTCCCCGAATTGTAGATACTTTTATAGATACTTTTTGAGGATTGTCATCTTGGAATTGATAGACTTTTTTTAATTTCATGCAAGTGCTTTATTTATTCTCAATACCATAAAAAATAATTATTTACTATGCTATGTTTGGTGTCTAGGCTTTTTCACCTCACATTATGTATCGTCTGTGATTCTAGAGTCCTCACTGTCAGAGTGTATTATGTCGACAGCTGAATGAAATATATATATTCTATATAAGTTGCAACTATCTTTATCTATTCTCAATAAAAAAAAAAGAATACTACGGTTGGTGGCAATGGTGAAAAGGCTTCATCAAAATATTTTTTTTACTTGTAAATAACAATTTTTTAACAGTGAAATGCAGCAGGCACTTCTTTACAATGATGATTAATTTCCTCTTGTCAGTGGAAGATTATAAATTATTAAAAATTTATCCAGAAATGAATGAGTTAGAATACAAGCCATCGTTGAAGTAATAAACGGGAAATATATTTTATCAATATCATTGTACAATTGATAGAAAAGATGACACGAGCACCTCGCTTCGTCCTATATGGCCGTATGCTGCAGGCGAATAACAATACAGCACTACTGTAAAGCCCTTCATTGGGTAGTACCTTATTTTCTTTGCCAACAGAAGGGACCTTTTAGATATTAATATGATATCTGGCATTATTATTCACAAAATCACTGAATGCCCCCCCATCATGTTCCTGATTATAGTTCATTTCAAGTTCCTCTTTCTGTATTTTGCAACAAAGTTACGCATATTTTTGAGTGCTTTGGTATCTTTATTATTTATTGACTTTCGCAAGCCTGAATTGGCGACGAAAGAGTCTGATTTTTCTTCCTTGTCCCATTTTCATAGGTGTTGACATCACAATGTCAAGTAGTTGCGGTGCTTAGTTGAAGATCATTCTCAATACAGGTAACCGTTTATTTTTTTAGATGTTGCTCCAAGACCTTTTAAGTCAAGCCGTACACCATCCGGCTTTCAGGCGACCAAAACTGTTCCCGACTGTCACACTGACCTACGGAAATAGCCAACGCTGAGTTGAGTTCAAGATGCCTGTTTGAACATTCAAAAGTACCATGTGGGGTAATAATTACCTTGCTAGCCCTGATTGAGCCTGAGAGCAGACCTCGTAGATAGGGATTCTGTCGAAATGCGAATTATATTAAACATCTGCAATGTTCTGCTTAGTAAACAGAGCCGAAAAAAATTGAAAATTTCCTATCATTCCATGGCTCTTCCTTGTTGTAGCCGCCTGTTTGTTTCTCTCAAAAACCAGCTGTTTACAGATGAGTTCGGTTTTCTCAGAAGTGCGCTAGCAACCGTTGGCTCCATTCTGTTCCCAATCACAGTTTGCTTCTTTTTCCTCTTTTTGCCTCTTGTAATGAGGTTTTGCACATTTTTGTAGTTTTAATCATGGACTTACTTTTGCCAGCCCAGTTGACGTCAGAAGAAATCGTTGAGTGCTTTGGTAGCTTTATTGATCGACTTTTGCCGACCAAGTTGACGTCAAAAAAATCAAATTTTTTGAGTGCTTCAGCAGCTTTATTTATCGGCTTTTGCCGACCGAGTAGGCGTCGAACAAATCTATTTTTCATCTTCCCCCATCCCACATTATTTGAGTGCGTTGGTAGCTTTATTGGTCGACTTTGTTGGCCGAAAACCTAATTTTTCACCACCTCGAGTGCTTTGGTAGCTTATTTGATCGACTTTTGTCGACCGAGTGGGCGTCGAACAAATCTATTTTTCATCTTCCCCCATCCCACATTATTTGAGTGCGTTGGTAGTTTTATTGATCGACTTTGTTGGCCGAAAATCTAATTTTTCACCACCTCGAGTGCTTTGGTAGCTTAATTTATCGACGTTTGTCGACCGAGTGGGCGTCGAATAAACTTATTTTTCATCTTCACCCATTGTACTTTTTTGAGTGCTTTAGCAGCTTCATTTACCGACGTTGCCAGTCGATTTGACGATGAAAATGTCTGATTTTTCTTCCTTTTCCACAGGGTCGGTTGTTGTGGCGCTTCGTTGGGTGGTTTTCCTGACACAAGTGACTGTTCTGTTTTGCGGCAGCTTTCTTGATAATTATCCGAGTTTGGTTGGATGAATGCAAGACAAGTGAAGCACCATCATAATCAATATTACTTCCTTTTAAATTGGCAATCAGCCTTAAAAATTCACTAATGCCTTTTCAAAAACATATTTTAGAGTTCTGTTCAGCGAGATGGCGTTAAAGAGTACACCAAATGCCCAAACCTAATTCATCCTATCTACGAGGATAACTGGCGCATTGCGAAATGTTTGAACTATATTTTCATCATCTTACACTTAGAATAGGTCAATAAATAGCTGGAAGTTCTATCAACGCTTTCAGTATCTGAATTTGACCGCTTTCATGTTAAATACGAAAAAAACAAAGTGGCTTAGGTATTTTTAATATTTAAACCTTTACAAGCATGCCTTGTCGACAGATCACTGCATTGATTATGAAAACAGCGGGATTTAAAAGACTGACCACACTACAGGAAAATAATATTCCTAAAATTGTAGATACTTTTTGAGGATTGTCAACTTGGAATTGATATACTTTTTTTTTTAATTTCATGCAAGTGCTTTATTTATTCTCAATACCATAAAAAATAATAATTTACTATGCTATGTTTGGTGTCTAGGCTTTTTCACCTCACATTATGTATCGTCTGTGATTCTAGAGTCCTCACTGTCAGAGTGTATTATGTCGACAGCTGAATGAAATATATATATTCTATATAAGTTGCAATTATCTTTATCTATTCTCAATAAAAAAAAGGAATACGTGGTAATGGTGAAAAGGCTTCATCGAAATAATTTTTTTACTTGTAAATAACAATTTTTTAACAGTGAAATGCAGCAGGATATTTTCAATGTTTTTGATTACTGGCACTTCTTTACAATGATGATCAATTTCCTCTTGTCACTGAAAAATTATAAATTATTAAAAATTTATCCAGAAATGAATGAGTTAGAATACAAGCCATCGTTGAAGTAATAAACGGGAAATATATTTTACCAATATCTTTGTACAATTGATAGAAAAGATGACACGAGCACCTCGCTTCGTCCTATATGGCCGTATGCTGCAGGCGAACAACAATACAGCACTACTGTAAAGCCCTTCATTGGGTAGTACCTTATTTTCTTTGCCAACAGAAGGTACCTTTTAGATATTAATATGATATCTGGCATTATTATTCACAAAATCACTGAATGCCCCCATCATGTTCCTGATTATAGTTTATTTCAAGTTCCTCTTGATGTATTTTGCAACAAAGTTTCGCACATTTTTGAGTGCTTTGGTATCTTTATTATTTATTGACTTTCGCAAGCCTGAGTTGGCGACGAAAGAGTCTGATTTTTCTTCCTTGTCCCATTTTCATAGGTGTTAAATCTCAATGTCAAGTAGTTGCGGTACTTACATCTTCCCCCAATCCTTTATTGATCGAATTTGTTAGCCAAAAATTTTCCCTCCTCCCATCCCACATTATTTGAGTGCGTTGGTAGTTTTATTGATCGACTTTGTTGGCCGAAAATCTAATTTTTTACCACCTCGAGTGCTTTGGCAGCTTAATTTATCGACTTTTGTCGCCGAGTGGGCGTCGAATAAATCTATTTTTCATTTTTCCCCACCGTTCATTTTTGAGTGTTTAGCAGCTTCATTTACCGACGTTGCCTGTCGATTTGACGATGAAAAAGTCTGATTTTTCTTCCTTTTCCAGAGGTAAAATCAGAATGTTTATAGTCGGTTGTTGGTGCTTCGTTGGGTGGTTTTTCTTATAATGTTCTGTTTCGGAATAGCTTTCTTGATAATTATCCGAGTTTGGTTGGATAAATGCAAGACAAGTGAAGCACCGTTCTATTCAATATTACTTTCTTTTAAATTGCCAATCATCCTTGAAAATTCATTAATGACTTTTCAAGAGCATATTTTAGAGTTCTGTTCAGCGAGATGGCGTTAAAGAGTACGTCAAATGCCCAAACGTGACCGAATCCACCCTATCTATGAGGATAACTGGCGCATTGCGACATGTTCGAACTATATTTTTTATTCTCACATTTAGAATAGGTCAATAAATAGCTGGAAGTGCTATCAACGCTTTCAGTACCTAAATTTGACAGCTTTCATGTTAAATACGAAAAAACAAAGTGGCTTAGGTATTTTTAATATTTAAACCTTTACAAGCATGCCTTGTCGACAGATCACTGCATTGATTATGAAAACAGCAAATTTAAAAGACTGACCACACTACAGGAAATAATATTACTCGAATTGTAGATACTTTTTGAGGATTGTCATCTTGGAATTGATATACGTTTTTTTTTAATTTCATGCAAGTACTTTATTTATTCGCAGGTTCGAATCCCATTCAGGGATGGTTATGTGCGAGAGGATTGTTCACGTAACCGCTGGTCGGTTACGGCTTCCTCCACCACCAAATCCATGCCTCCGAAAACAAACAATATAACTAATCCCATACCCGACTTGGAATGGTAACCGGACGAGAGCCCGTGGTTCGTCATATGGATAAGCCGTCTTGTCGGCTTTCCTCTCCCCCGGGATAAATATGTAAATCCTATCCTATCCTACCGGCAGGAGGCCTGACACGGAACGCGGCTCAGTGGAATTCGCTTCTTGTGTACAATGTCGTCAATAAAAATTGCGCACATACGCGTTAGTTGTGAACGCTGTTGCGCCGGTGGTCTTCTGTGACAGATTGCATACCATTACCACTCCGTTTTGGGTTTCGTGTCTATATATTTGAGCATCGCTCTCTTGTTTTTGGACACGTAGTGGACATAACGATCGTTTCAATATTATGTTGTTCTTGTTCTTTGACACGTTTTTAAAAAGTCGCTTTTCTCTTCGAATACTGGACCAATTGCTTTGAAATTTTCAGTGGTTGAAGATAAAATTTTTCTTCTCCAGAAGGCTATTACTTTTTTTTTTCGCTATGACGTCATCAAAATTATTGCCATTGGGTGGCGCTACGTGTCCATATATTTGATCATAGCTCTCTTGTTTCATTAGGTAACGAATCCCCTCAAAAGATTAATCGACAAATGTCATCGGATCCAACAGTTAAGATTCACCTTGGCAAATGCTTTTCCAAATATAGCTGGATAGTCAAAAATGTTCACGCTCAATTTTTAAAATTGGTAAAAGTTGCTTCGCATTTTTACATAAGTATGAATATTTTCATCATTCTGTTGTAGTCCCCACGACGTTTAGCATAAATTTGCAATAACTTTGTACTATTTATAGACAAATATAAATCCACCCACAATTTAAACAAGTTTACGAGCTACAGCAAGGCTGAAAAGAACTAATACGGTCAAACAACCAGTAAATCCGCGGGGATGGGGAACTTCTACTCCGCTACCCATAAAAGGTAGCATAAAAAAGATAATGCCACCAAACGACCCAACAGCGGTTACAACTCGGACATGACGTAATAATGAAGAAAAAAATACTGATCCAAGCCATATAGTACTCTGATCCGTGATAAAAAAAATCTAATTTTTGCCAATTGTATTTGCTCATCGGCCTTTATACTGGAGTCGAAAAATCATTTATCATTTATTTATCATTCTACAAAAATTGACTCTATGCACCACAAGTTAAACCGGTAGTCACTGAAGCGAGACCCCGGGTCCGTTGTTTATATTTTTCAAAGTTATTGGTTTTCGGTTTTATTGAGTGAAGTACCGGTATTTATTTTTGGAACAAGATTATGTCAAGTACAAGCGAAGATAGCGGAGATTTACCGCGCCTACCGTCGGAAACGTCAAGAGGAAGTTCAGTATCTTCTGGCTTGCAGGTGAAAAATAATTGTGTAAAAAAAGCTTGGGGATCGGGTGCCAAATTGCGATGCACATAAATTTAAAAATTCAACGTATTCTGGAACCTAATTTCCAATTAAAGTCATTGTAAAATAATATTGTTCTGATATTATACTTTGTTTAACACTACAGCAATATACATAAAACTCTCACTCTCAAAAAGAAGCAGCACTGAATTAAGGAGGCGCAGTTCTTACCACTTCATGGCAGCTCCTGCCACGAACGAACCGCGGCAGCTCTTGCCATGGTTTTATAGCGCTATTCAGTAATCAGTATTAACAGTATATTCACAAATTAATGTACCAGATTTTAATTGATCGTGCGGAATTATATCTACTTAAACCCTGACCCTAACCCCAAATACATCAAAACTGTAACCATAAGAAAAACGTTCCAACTTACCCAATATTGGCAGCTGCAGACGCCACAGAGTACTTAAAACTGCACTTGGAATTAAGGGTTCTGGCTGCATTTAGGATTAGAGATTTTTAAATTTTCACATTGGGCATAGGGACAGGGTCATATGGCACTCCACTGTGCAGACTGTATGACAGACAAGGCATATTGATCAATTGATGAGCCAGAAAATTTGGAATTAATAAATAAAATGAGGCTAATGAGATGATAAATAATTGATTGAAAAAATAGTTTGCTTTATTGACTTCATCTTTTTTTCTTTATTTTAGGAGGAATACCAAGAGCTTCTAAAATACGCCATTGTCACACCGAAGTGGGATCCTACATTTGCACAGACCGAACAACCGTCCGTTTTGCCTCAACTAAGATTGAATGAACCGGACCACAGGCCGTTAACAACGATTGATGAATATTCAGGTGGTGAATATAATTTTTCATACAATGTTCTCATGCCTAACACGACCCTATACAGGGAAATACTGATATGTAAAAAAATACATCTTAAAGAAAAAACGGGCTTACTAATCCCATACCCGACATGGACTGGTAACCGGACGAGAGGCCGTGGTTCGTCATATGATTAAGTTGTCGCATTGCCTTGATGAATATTCAGGTGATGAATGTAATCTGTTTTGACATCGTTTTCATTCCGAACACGGCTGTATATAAGGAACCATTGACATGCAGTAAACCACAGTTCTCCAATTCCAAGATATCCGTAGTTTTGGTCAAATAAAACAATCATTTTATTGACTGATGACATCTTGTGCCAAAGAAAACAAACTCACTATCCCCAGCGCCCTCTTATATATCGGGATTGTTTCGACAAGAAAACAAGAGAGAGTATCGTATTGTATACATTGTAGCTTGCTTGAATGCAGGTGATTGTCCGCATGTTTGGGACAACGTTCCGTATATTTCTGCGGGCCTTATCTTATTACATCACTGTGACGTCATAGTAACATAATTTTTAGATGACGTGGCCAGATGGGTTAGGAAAGACAAACACAGAAATTGTCAAGCCGCTTCCACTAGAAGTACTTATGACACTAAGTTATACTAGACCCAATATTTGCCTACGGGGGGCAGTTACAATTGACCCAGATGTTGGGTGGAGAAAAATTTGACTTGTCTTTGGGTTAAAAGGTTGAATCTCATCACTGATGATATATACTTGTTTATAGCTGGAAGCACATCACGCACAGAGGAAGATAGCGCAGTTGGGAGTGAGGAACCTGAAACTGCTAGAAAACAAATGGAGCCAACTTGGCAGATGAATAACCCAGGTATGTATGTATATATCAGAGTGGCGGCTCTTCAGAAGTATTTGTACCAATATGGAGTTAACTAATTTTGTTCGCCCACTTTACATCAAGTTGTGTAAGGAGACTGAAAGCTATGTGCAGGGGGTATATTCTCTTGGTTAACACAGACAGTTTGGAACTCGTAATGGAACTAAAAAAAGAAAAATCAGATTATAATTATGGCCTAACCTTAACCTGGTACACATACTACGGGAGTACCAAAGTGTCTCATTGCTGCGATGTACATGATGAATCAAATTCATTCAGAATTATTAGCTGGTGACACATCAACTTTGCACTCTTTGTACAGTTTGAGTATTTTATAAGTATTTCATAAATACACTTAGATATGTATTGCAATGATACTAAATAAGCAAAGAATATTAGGAATACCACACACAAATGAAAAGTAAAATTTCCGTTCCTACAATTGAAGTTCTCCTCTGTTTTGAAACGCTGAAATTAACAAGTCTACTATTTAACATTAACAATTTGTTGTCTTAATTCATCTATTCAGAACCAAGGACCCCTCGGCCCATGCCATCACCAGGGCGAACCCCTTATCGGGGCCCAATGCTATCACCCACGGCTTCATCGGGTTCAGAGAGAGAGACAATCCAACCCGCTCCAATTTTGTCCTATCTGGGGCAACGAGAAGGTGCTGAAGGGGGACAGGATACTCATCCGCAAAATGGACTTGACCCCGACATGGCAAGAATGAGCGGTCAGCTAGATAAATGGCATGAGAAATTGAAGACTATGGTTTTGGTAAGATTTGTTACTTATCGATCTTTAGATCGGTAAGTATGTTGATAGGTATTTGTCTGTCTGTTTGTCTGTTCGATGCATGGATATCTCAGGAAGGCGTGGTTGAATCTGCTCCAAATTTTGCATGTGCATTCATCATGTCTCGGACCAGGTGTCACTATAGAGTCATGAATCGAAACTGCAGTTTCGATCAATAAGTCTTCGGTCTCCGACCGATATTCTTGTTTGAAATGCAGTATTGTAATGTGGATCATTTCGCTAGATCAGGGTGGTCCAAACCCAGGCCCGCGGGCCACATCGGGAGGGTAAACAAAAAATCAAACAAAAAAAAATTGTGTGATGTTTCGTTATAAAAATACCCAGAAAAATCTTTTGACATATTGTTACATAACTAATGTCGCTGAATTGACTAGTGTTATGGCTAGCTGTGGCAACCAGCGAAGTTGAATATTGTGCTTGGCTAGTCTAAATTGTTGCCTGGCTTTCTATCTTTTTGGTCGGGAATATCTGCTAACAAAATAGGCTTTATAAATAACTAAAAATCGAATGAGGAATCTATTAGCCTAGGTTGGCTACGCCTGACAACTAAATATTAATATTATGGCCGAACAATCTAATTCCTGCTGGGTAATTACCCTCCTGTATCTCAAATTTGGTAAAATTCGGTATTTAATCAATCTGCAATTATTTTTAAGTTACATTCTTGTGGCACGCGAGGACATCAACCTTGGACCACCCTGTGCTAGATCCTTGTTGTTGCGGGAAAAAGTTTGTTTCTTGATAATATCAATTTAGTTTTGAATTGTTTATATATAATGTATGGAATATTCAAATTCATTCAAAATTCAATTTAGGAAGATTTTAGATAATTCTTATTGAGAGAAATTAGGGATTTAGAATTGTCAGACTCAGACAACTGGTAACAAACAACACAGAGAAAATAATGACCATTATATTTATGTCTGTTTACTTATTTTATGGCGAGTGAAAAACTTTTCTTGGGCCCCTCAGGGGGCTGCTCTGTTGCCCCCTTAGGGAGATGAGAGAAAACCAGTTTGTAAAACCCTGGTGTAATCCATTTTCAATGACAAATATTCAATATTAACAGGCTGAACTGAGTCAAGTAAAGATCGCGATGTCTGAGAGTCATCGCAGAGAGATTCATCGAATTAAACAAGAACATCAGGAAGAGGTTGATAAGCTACAGGTTGGTTTCTTTTTGTTAATATTGAACTTTACATTATATTTTATTGCATGATTCAACTGTTTCGTTATTGTTCTTTATCTTGGATTTTACTTAGCTTAATTAACTTGGTTGGAGTGTACTATAGGTAATACTTCATGTCAATTGATTTATATAAATATGTGAGTGAGCTATGTGCCCTTGCTAGTGTTAGAACTGAGTGGATCCTCGAACTTTCTTATTTGGTAAACTTGTCTTGGATTGAGTTTACCGGTATGTAAATATTTTCAACTACCTGTTTTTAAATGTTGGGAGAGCTTGCTCAGGCAAGTTTTTCCTAATTAATAACAAAATTGCGTCCTGGCATTATAGTCAAAATTTCTGATTTCGAGTCGAATATTTAAATATTTTGGAATCATGAGTAGGATGGAAGTTTAGTCTGACTCCTTATAACATAATATATCCATTTTGGAGATTCAATCTTTTGTATACAATGACTGCTTTATCAATGAAAATGAATTTCGCCTCTCGTTCAGTTACCAGTCCATGTCGTGTATGGGATTAGTTAGTTATTTTGTTTTCGGAATCATGGACTTGATGGTGGAGGAAGCCATCACCAACCAGCGGTTATGAGAACCACTCTATGAGGACAAAGAGTCTAACAATCCTCTCGCCCAGGATCTTTAACCCTAGTCAAAAACTTTATTGCAGATAATTGAATCATATTTCACCACTTTATTCCAGAATGAACTAGCACAGCTCAAGGAACTCCTACATACTTACGAAGTCTCTGTAGAAAGGAAAGATCAAGTCATATCGAACCTGACTAGAGCGGTTCAAACCGGTCATGACCGGTTGGAGATGGCTCGTAGAATGATGCAATGGAAATTGAGAATGATTGATGAAAGGAGACAGGTGAGACTTTTTTATACAAAGTATTTATATCCCTTTGTGCTCTGAACAAGGCCATGTACAAGTAGTCTTTGTGTAAAGAACCAGTATAGATTGGGAAGACTGGAGTGCGGGGGTGTACCGTGGAGGGTGGTTTGCAGGTTGGAACCCCCTCTTTTGGAATTTTGAAACAGAAAAAAGACATTTTTCTGTATCATAGGTAGTAATTTTTCATAGCTTGAATCGCTCAAAGACTCTTTTAAACCCATGTTGAAACAGAATAAATGTTGCTTAACAAATGTATTACGTACATTAAAAATTTCCAATGAAATCCTAGTACAGGTTACTTATAGGCTGTCACCAACGTGATGGTTGTTGGGCCTGCAAACGTTTCCTATTTTACTATTTTGGGCCTCAATTAAAAAACTTGCCAACCACTATTCGAGCACTAACTTATAAGGCATGCTTCATATACTCCACAGACCTTCACAACACACTTGGCCAGGAAACATAGAGAACGCGCATTGGCCATGAGAGCTTGGCAGGGCTGGCGGTCGACTATCGAAGCAAAATGGAAGGAAAGGGTCGAGAAAGCTTGCCAGAAAAAAGCAGAAGAAGTTTGCGTTCAACTGACTAATGATTATGAAGCAAAGATCGCTTCTGTAAGTACTTTTGTTTGTGATTCTCATACCTACACCTACATATATATGCTAAGCAGTGGTTCCCATACTATCCTGGAGGCTCTGCATTAACACCCACTATTGCAAAAAAGAGGTAATGTTTACAACCATGTCTGAGAATATTTCTGAGTGACAAAAGTGCCTGAGCGGCTGTGAAAACGTTCATGGTCATGTTTGGCATCTTGAGGATTAGCCACTTTTAGGGAAGTAAACAAGGATACTTGGGGAAACATCCATTTTTAGACTGAAATCCAGTGTCAAGGGTCAGACTCATGTAGGCTTAAGTCCAGTACAATTTCAGTGGGTAATTGCATTCAGAGAAAAAATCTCCCTCGTTTGTGGTTAAAAGCGCATGCTTTGACCTTACTTTGATCAAATTTCCCTCAAAAAATGTTTGCATGATATTAGAGTAAAATATACACGAGAATATCGGTCAGAGACCGAAGACTTATCGATTGAAAGTTAGGGGATCCCCCAAAACGGCGCTCTCACTCAATACTGACACCTTGTGTCCCAACACAAATTAATTAATAACTTGCCAATTATACTACATAACTCATCCAAAATCAATAGGCTTCTAGTACGACATACGATGAATAATACACATGCAAAATCTGGAGAAGATTCAATCTCGCTTTCGTGAGATATCGCGTGCATCTAACAGACAGACAAATACCTATCAAATTACTTACCGAATAAAATCGATAAGTAATAACAGCCAATATACTTATCTGACACCTAAATTTTTAAAATACAAACTGATCTATTTTCCAGCTCAATGAAGCATTAGAAGATTCTCGGAAGGAGGTTGCACGACTTCATGAAGAGAGAGATAGATATGAAGAGACAATGAAGAAAGCGTTCATGCGTGGAGTTTGTGCGCTCAACCTTGAAGCTATGTCTATGTTCCAGGGAGAGGAGAATCAAACAGGTCTGAAAATGAACTTGAATTTATACAGAATGGACTTAGGAATCGTTTGCTGAATCGTTGTTTTTGTTGGAATTATTGTTGTTGTTGTGCAAAATTATTTTAATTTTCTGTACTTAAAGACAGAAGCGGTTACTGAACCCTTGATTTTATTTTACGAGTTCTAGATGAGTCATACCCATAGAATTGGGAATTTAAACCAAAATGGGATAAATGAGAAAAATGTATATGTATACTTCAGTGAAAATTGCTTTGAATTATGGTTAGACACCAGCTCGAAGAAACTGTATCAGTTCGTGATAATATTTTCCAAGAAATTTTCAACATTTCGTCTGTGAAATCTTTAAATATCTTCGCGTCTGTGAAATCTTTAGATATCTTTGAATCTCCTATAGGCCTCTTTACAAAAAAAAATTTGGGGCTCCCGAAGTGTGCGAACCAAGATGGCGGACATCGGAATGTAATATGTGTACTAGTGTTAGGCCATAATTTTAGGTATAAATACCACGGGAGGCTCTTGGCTAGTCTTCGAACTGATAATAGGACTAAAATAAGGAAAATTGGAAAAAATAATTGCCTAACCCTAACCTGTTACCCATGTTACGTTCCGATGTCCGCCATCTTGGTTCGCATACTTCGGGAGCACCAAAAATTTAATTTATCAAGCTCAGTTGGATAGTGCAATAAACTACGACAGGTGATCACAGATCATGTAAGTTTGATAACTACTGCTCTAAACCCATTTACCTTTTTAATTCCAGCACCCAGTGAGGTCCAAACTCTTGCTGCAGCCGTGGATGCTTTAACTTGTGCAAGCGAATGTAACAAAGTAACGTTTGCTGGACAAGCGGCTCAGAAACCAGACTATTTGCCTCCAGGTAAGTTGAGTTGTGATTTTTGATTCTGAACGATGCTCTGTACGACATGGGTTCCCAAAGTGCTCCAAACGGAGCCCCAAGAAGTCGTAAAAGAAACCTGGGGACTCTCAGAGCTATTTGTTTATCTATTAAAAAACTGAACATTATTAAATACAAATCATCAAATACATCATTAAATAAAGTAATTTTAGTTTATTTGTGGACATTAAGCAATAAGTAAAAATGTGAATTTTATTTGTTTTATTTTTATAAATTCATTGTGGGGCTCCATAAATAATAGTCAACCTCTTCCAAGGGCTCCATAAGAACAAACGTTTAAAAACCCTGCTATATTATTGATATTTAGGGGGATATTATTTATTGAAGAATCTGATTTTAAACGTTTTAAAAATAGTAGCTCTGCTTGGACTGCATTATTCCAAGTAAAAGTGTGATACACACACACTGACTTTGGTATTCTTATTGCTGAGCGAAGTACTGGTAAACATGGTAATACCAAGTAAGCTCATCACGATAATGGATACATTTTTGGGTAGAATTTTATCAAAGCCAAGTCACACATGCACACCCACTCCAGGATTCTTATTTTTGAGCGAAGTTACTGACAATTAATGAAATAGCAAGTACATACATATAAGTAAACTCATCACAATAATGGAGACATTCTTCGAGTGGAATTTTACCAAAGCAAAGTAAACTCATCTCGAAAATTCTAAATTTAAAACATTTTATATTTCTTCATCTCAGAACCCCAGCCAACTAGGCATGTTCTGGAACCATCAAAGGCAACAGTAAATTACTCCAGACCAGGGATGACTTCAAGACCTAAGTCTGGTGGAACTGGCAACAAAAGTGGAGTAGTGACTGGAAAAGTATGTATATATTTTTTTCATCTTGGGGGAGGGGGAAAACCAATTTGACCATAGGTTCTCAACGTGTTCCATACAGAGCCACAGGGCTCTGTGAGCTATGCGATACTTAATCGGTGAACAACAATGTGTTGTTTGTTTTTATTTTCATTAATTTATTGTGGTGCTCCGTAACTAATACTCAACCTCTTCGCGGGCTCCTACCCTCAGAACCATACACCCCCCTTTTGGAACTGTAAAAAAAGGGGGCTCCCGAAGTATGCGAACCAAGATGGCGGACATCGGAATGTAATAGGTGTACTAGGTTAAGGTTGGGCCATAATTTTAGGTATAAATACTACGGGAGGCTCTTGGCTCATCTTCGAACTGATAATAGGACTAAAATAAGGAGAATTGGAAAAAAATTATCGCCTAACCTGTTACATTTCGATGTCCGCCATCTTGGTTCGCATACTTCGGGAGCACCAAAAAAATTTTTTTTCTGTGTCATACATACAATTTTTCGTAGTGCGTTATTATTATAAAATCAGGCACGTTTTTTTGGACACTCTGTATACGAGGCTTTTTAGTTTTAAAGTTTTAAGTTTAAAATTTGTTACAAGAGCCTTCTGTATTCTCTAAAAAATGAAGACATGCAAGGGGGGGGGGGGGGGGGGGGGGAAATAAAATCTAACTAATAAGCTTCCCGCCACCTCTGTCTATGCCACGCCCCACCGTTTCAAAGAACTCTGAACTACACCAATCAGGTAATAACACCTTTTCTGTTTATTTCTCACAGTACCTCTCCAATCCTCCAATAAAGACATCAGGTGGAAAGTTCCCTGTCAACAGAAGCAGAACATTGTCTGCAAAAATTTCTGCAACAGCCAGTGCAGGTAACAACAATGTTTTTTGTTTCAGGTTAAAATATGATCTCCCTAATACTTATTAGACAAGTAGAGAATCAATTTCATAAATCATTTTTGTTGTAAAAAAAATAGCTTTTCTTCGCATTTAATGGACCAATAGGTTTCAAATTTTCAGTACTATAAAATAGATGGAGTCATTGGGAGGATATATGTTTCGTTTTTTCACATTTTTCAGTCTCACAAGACTATTTTGTTCCAAATTTTTCTGTTTTTCCGACACAAATTGGACATGGATTGCTTTATTATTATGTTGTTGTTCTCATTCTTGTTGTTAGTATTTTTCTGCATATCGTTATGAAAAGATTACTTATCTCTTTAATTACTGTACCAATTGCTTTGAAATTCTCAGTGGTCATTGGCATTTTTCGCTAGAGGGCTATTGCTTTTATTTATTTCAAATATTTTTGTGGGCTCCATGAGATTCGTTAGTCATGAAGTTTGTAGTATGTTTTGGCTTCTTGCCAGCCGTGAAGACCGCCGTACCGGTACGGTAGTCCACTGTCACCCATTTCTACTTCATGCCTATATATTAGAGCAGGGTGGTCCAAACCCAGGCCCTCTTCAATATCTGTGGCCCGCGTCACATTCGGAGAGTAATCAAAAAATCGTATTTCCTGTTGTTTTGTAATAAAATTAATCAGAAAAATCTTTTGACATATTGTTACATCACTGATGTCACTAAATTGACTAGTGTTATAGCTAGCTGAGGCAACTAGCGAAGTTGAATGATGTGCTTGGCAGTCTAAATTATTATCTTGCTTTCCATTTTTCTGGTCGGGAATATATTATGCTAACAATATAGGCATCATAGAAAACTAAAAATCGAATATGGATTCCATTATCCTTGGATGGCTATGCCTGATAACTATGTGTTTGCACAATAAAAGTGTTTGTTTTGTATCGCACTGTTTACCTATTTATGGCACTATTGTGGCCCGCGAACAATGCAAAAATGAATTTGTGGCCCGCGGAGCCCACAACTTTGGACTGTATTAGAGCATCAATCTCTTGTTTTTCATATATTCACAGGCACCTTCATATAACATTTGATACAATTTTTATAAAATTTGAAAAGAATTTTCAGAGTAACTCAGTCCTATTCAACATTTTTCGGTATCGGTATCCACTACATCATTGTTCCGCAAGTTTTTTTTATCGTCACCCACTCGGCACGGCGAAATATTTTCGCTACCCCCAGAAACTCAATATCTTGTTTTAACATAGGTGTCGAAAAAGATTATACCACAACCCCTACCGACCCACTGGGCCCCCACTTTAGAGAGCCTTGTCCTATTATTTCTAGAGTTAAACTTCTGTTTTTATTCAAACTTAAATTTTAGGCAAGAAATGCAAGCAACCGCACTGTCAATCAGAAAAATTTGGGCCTCCTCCTCATGGAGTGTTAGTGGAGAGACATCATCCCAATATACAGGTATTTAAATCCTTCATAATTATTGGATGCAGAGTGTAAATATGGATCGTTGTTTACTTATCGATCTTGATCGGTAAGTATGTTGATGGGTATTTGTCTGTCTGTATGTCCGTGTGTTAGATGCACGCGATATCTCACGATAGCGAGGTTCAATCTGCTCCAAATTTTGCATGTGCATTCATCTTAGCTCGGATCAGAAGCCTATTGATTTTGGATTATGTCGTATAATTAGCGAGTTATTAATTAATTAGTGATGGGACACACGGTGTCACTATGGAGTAAGACCACTGTTTTGGGGGATCCCCTAACCTTCGATCGATAAGTCTTCGGTTTCCATCCGAATTCTAGTGTTATAATGTTGTTGTTGTTTGTGTTGGTATTTTTCCTCTTGTTGTTACTTGTTTTCTTCTTCTCATTAACTACTGGACCAATTGCTTTGAAATTGACGCTGGTGAAAGGTTGTACTTGTCACCTGAAGACTATTACTTATATGTATTCCATAAATGTCTGTGGCCTCTATGGGAATTGTTTTTTTGTACGATGATGTAAGCAAATATTGAGCATTTTGGGGTGGTTCCGCTTTCGTGTTAATCCTAAGTGTTAAAGTAAAGACTCCAAAGTATATTTAATAAATGTTTTAATCAAACAGCAATAAATGTCCAATGCAATAACCAAAGTAATACATACAGATATATGCAACACCAACTGAGCTGTGCTCCAGACTACTGAGTGCACATGGCCAAATCACCTTCACTGGTGGTTGGTCATGATCAGTCACCTGAAACTGATGACATCAAAGGTCATGCTCAACCATCTGGGAAAATGCTAGTTGCCAGAAATACAGTTAACACTAAGTACTGATGACGATGGCCGTACATTTGGACTCGTATATATCCGCGGATTCAATCTATATGCGGGTGCTAAAATCCATGGGTTAGGGTTAGTATGGGTTCAAATATTCGTAAAAAAAAATTCCATAGGTGCAATTGTCGATTGTCGTGGGTTCAAATATTTAGAAACTTACTGTGACAGATTTCTTACACGTGCTACTTCGTTTTGGTCTTCATGTTTTGTATTTAAGCATCGATCTCGTGTGTTATTATTCAATCATTAGCATTTGTTATATTTCTGCAGAACGGTTCCATTACATTTGAACCCATGACAATTGCACCTGTATGCTATTGCACCTATGGAATTTTTTTTGTTTCACGGATAGTTAAACCCATACTAACCCTAACCCATGGGTTTTAGCACCCGCATATAGATTGAACCCGCGGATATACACATGGGTTCAAATGTACGTGGGTTCAAATGTACGGTCACCCTGCAGAACTGTATGTCATATTTTATATAACTTTAAATTTCATTTCTTTTTTAGAATTACCAGACAGAGCAACCTCTCAGTCATGCAGTTAAGTATCCATACACACCAACAAGAGATATTGCACCCCAGCAGCTACCTCTACCGTCAGAAGCCTTCATTAAACAGAAAACCCCCAAGACGAAAAATTAATAAGATATCATTTCGAATTTAAGAAAATCATCAAACAAATTAGATTTTGAATTTAAGAGAATATTTGATGCTATTTTACATTATTAATCATATACAGGGCGTCCATAAAATCCCTTTACTATTTCAATTTTGTTATGAAGTCAGTTCTCAAAATATCTTAACCAAATTTGTTGTTTTTAATCAGTGATTGTTCAAGTATTTTTACTTCATTTAATACATCTGTGAGGGCCAAAGCAAGAAATGGTATCAATAAATTCCTTTTGCGATTTTAAATAATTTTAAGACTACCAAATTTGAGGTTAATGGAACTATTTTTAAAAATAAATGATTTAAATTGTTATCAAATTGTATCAGCTAACAAATACCTTCAATTGTTTGCTTCATTTTTTAATTTAAGAGTTAATGGCACTAGTTTCTTGTAACATTCGATCTCAAAATTCAGATTTATTTTTTATGAAACAAGGGTTTTTGGTCTAGTTTGGAATTAAATTTAAGCATTATTATAAATGGGTACTCGCGAAGTATGTGAACCAAGATGAAGGACACCTTGTTATGGTTAGGTCGAAATTTGATTCCATTTTTCCATATTTTGGTTATATTACGAGTTCTGGAACTAGCCAAGTGACTCCCATAATATTTGTATCTGAACCTAACCTAACCTGGTACACATACTACGTTCCGGTGTCCACCATCTTGGTTCACATACTTTGAGAGTACATATAAATGTTTCTGATTTTTCCTAAGACAATAATTTAAAAAGATTTACTCTCGAGTTCAGACAGAATTAATCATAAATCGTAAAACCTAACACATTTTTGAAGCCAATTTGAGACGAACAAATGATTTTTTTTCAAAATAATGAATTAAAATGTGCTGTCCACCATTGTGCTTTTTTTGAATTTGGAAACAAAATCCGATTTTTTTTATATTTTAAAAAATTAAGATACTTATAGTTTCCTTTCACCATAATGTTTTCAGCGTTCAAGTAATAGAGTCACTTTTATATCCGGAGTGTCCTTGTTTAATCTGATGAATTCACCATTTGTGATATTATATTGCCTGCCACTGCAGTCATCTTGCAATAAATTAAATACAAAACCCCCCTATCATTCTTCTTGAAATCTAAAACAATATGTTTTCTGGATCTGCTGGCTAACTTGATAATTGGAAGTTTCTGAACACCTCTTTGAAAATTCCTTGCTTCCTTGGCAAATCTTTGCTCAAAGCAGTTCGTTCGCTTCAATAATCAATTCAATTTTATATGAGTATGGTTATGGCAGTTTTGTTTTATACAGGTATAATAAGTAAAACAGGAAGAATATACTGTGTGCTATTCTAAATTTTGCTGACAGAATTTATATTATTTTTGCTCGATTTTTAGATGTGCATTTTAGAACTTTCATAGAAAAATGTGTATTTTTTAAAATATATGGTTTAAAACACAATGCTATTCTTTCTGTACTTGTTGAAAGGGATTCCATCCAGTAGAAGATACAAGTTGAATTTTTCACGAAGTGTACAATAGCAAAAAAATACTCGCCTTTTGATTATTTACCTGGGTTCATTCAATCAAGAATGATTGAGTGTCCATGTTGGGTAATTGGTTAGCCCAGTTATTCGTTCCAGATGTGCGTACTTGATGATGGAGGAAGCCTTAACCGACCATAACCCGACTAGATGGGCTCTACTATCAGCCTTGTGGTATCTGATAAACATATGAATAATTTTATTCCTCCTGAAGTCACAATAAAATGTGTAAACTGAGAGATTCAGGTTGTCTTACAGTAACCTTGAAATAAATGTGAAAAGCTAGACTTGATGATAGATATAGGATTTACATATTTATCCCGGGGGAGAGGAAAGCCGATAAGACGGCTCATCCATATGGCGAACCACGGCCTCTCGTCCGGTTACCATTCCAAGTCGGGTATGGGATTAGTTTTACTGTATTGTTTGTTTTCGGAAGCATGGACTTGGTGGTGGAGGAAGCCGTAACCGACCAGCAGTTACGTGAACCACCCAACGACCGCGAGGAGTTCAGCAATCCTCTCGCACATAACCATTCCTGCATGGGATTCGAACCTGCGAACCCACGCAGAGTAGTTAGAGGTGCGGTGGCGAGCGTATTCCTAACGCTTAGCCTGTTGAGCCACACCGCCGCGCCGTTCGTAATATAGTTTCTTTCTGTTGCCTTATTGAAATATTGGGGTATGAGTGGTGGCGACTGTGTTTCATTTGATATCCCCAAGCTGAATGGTAAAAACTTTTTACTGATCAGTGAAGCGCAAGATACATGCTTGCTATCAACGTAAGGTTATTTTTATCATGCAAGAATCAATGTAAAACAAGAAGCGCACATAGAAGGGCATCTTGATGGTAATTAGCGCAGCTACCTACCCACATGCTGCTACACTTGGAGACAAATTAACATGTATAATATCATCAGGGCAGTGTTATAGAGGAAGGGAAAACATGAGTGGTCAAGCAGCGACAACCAAGTTCTTATTTTCAATTAACAAGATTTAAGTTTGGTCGGCTGTTATTGACGGTGGGTATCTTGCGAAACAGAGATGGGCGATTGGTGTTTCTGACAAAAATGTAGAAATAGTTTTGAATTCTATGAACAATCAAATTAGGCCATTTCAATTATTAGCATGTAATAATGACTAATCAAGCGGTTCCTTGTGTTTTCACATTAGTTAGACTGTTAGCATATTGCGAAACAGATCCTGATGATCAGGCTGAAAGTTAGAAATAAGATGCCAATTTCATGGACACGTAAATTTTACCTGACACTAATTATTAACATGTAATAATTACTAATCAAGCAGTGTCCAACCTTTTTCCCTTTGCCTATTTTGAAACTCATTCCCACCTCATGATAAAATGCATCAAAAACACAGTTACTGTAATTGGTTTGTTGAAGTTACTTTTAAACAAACACTCTAAACCTCGTCAGATGTTCCGTTCGTTTGCCTTGTGACTTAGCAGGTTAAAATATCATGGGAAAAGTGAAATTGGAATTTCGAGTTCACCAGAGTTTGAACTCGAAATTTCAGGCTTGTTAAGGTATTCCCAAAATAATGAAGAAATCTTTTATGCGCCGCAGTTTTTCGGTCCAAATTTGGTTGACTTAGGGTTCGTTCTATCTTACTGTCAGAGTCAATATATTCATCAAAATGAAGTCAGATTCAAAATTTCATCATCTTGAAGTTGGCAGTCGAAGCTGTACGATTATCAAACAACTTAGACGTTTGGAATAAATTGGCAAACTGTGACCTGCGAATTTAGATATTTGAGATAAAAAATAGCTTTGGGAAATTGTTGAGATTGCGATTAAATTTAGTTTTTGCACGAGGCTTATTGTTTTCCAATTTTAGATATTTGCCACAAAATGCATTTTTTTACGTCACACTCATATAGCCCGCCAGGCTAGGTGGGCAAAATTTTGGACCTTAACAAATTGGCCCGACCCCTGGCCCGAAAACCTTAACCTACCCTGCTCTATAGCCTTCAAAAAAACAGCCATACAAAAAACTAAAAGTGCCACCACTAACAAAGGACTAAACAACTGTTGTACTGAATTATATTTATTTACAAGAAAGCATAAGTGCGAAAAAAAAACATTGCAAAGAAAATAATAAGGAACAGTTTATATGGATGGTTTCAAAGCGATAATAGAGCGAACGCTTACAAACAAGATAAGCAATGTACAGCATCAGGGTGTCGCAAATTACTCGAATTCGATTTTTTATTATAATCTTAAGAGAAGATATTATATAAGGGATAGCCCAAAGGTGGCTCATATTATTGAGCAAAAGAATGAAGACATTATAACACAAGTTACTATAGTTTTCAAGCAAGTCTTAAACTAACTAGAGACTAACTCTTGGTTTTTAAAAGGCAATTAGGCGACATACAGACTTTACGTCAGGATTCTGTGCGACCTATTTAAAATGATTTATCGCTTGTTGATAAGAACGGAAATTTTTGCACAAGAGAGTTTTCGAAGAAGCTTTATATAATAATACAAATTATCACCATGCGGAAGTATAAAGGATTATATTCAACAAATAGGACAAAATGGAATGGTAGAATGCTAAAGAGTAAATTGTGTTGAAACATCAAAATCATCACGGCGACCAATTTCACTTCAAAATTTTGTGCCATGTCACACTCTCACACAGAAAACATCAATAAATCATGTTATCAACCTTATACTGGGCAAATTTTTTGAGAATGAAATTCAACAAATAAGGCAAAAAGTCAAAAACAATTACAAAATTGAAACTAAACTAGAAAAGTTATGGCCACAAAACCTGATTTTAAAATCAGTGCTATGTCTCAGGGAAATATATTATCGACCTTTTGATAGACAAAATATTTTTGGAATCACATTCAACAAAGAAGGAGAAAAGAAACTATAATATATTGGTAAAATCAAAATAATATTGGAACCTCAAACTAGAGAAGTCACAGCGACAAAATCCATTTCGAATGCAACATAACAAAACCATACCATCAGCCCTTTACTTGCCAGATTGAGAATTAGACTCAGAAAATATAAAAATTACTGGGAACCAAAAATAGTACACAATAAGCAAGAAAAAAATCATGGCAACCAAATCTTATTTCAAATTTGTGTTCATTTCAATGTCCTTCAGCAGCGGCTCCCAACCGAGGGGGACCGTGGCCCACCAAGGGGGCCCAAAAACAGATTTACTATTTTCTTTACAAGAAAAATCCCTACTCTCCCTAGTTTCATTGCTTGATAAGGTTATTTCACAGGGTGTATCTACTTTGTTGAGCATGAATTGTTTGAACATAATGGGATTTGGAATCTACCAATGAAAATAACACTATGAATACCACTGGAATAATAATCAGGACCATAAGTGCTATAACACTCCAGAAGGGGCCACGAGCCATAAAAGATTGGGAACCACTGTATTTCACGGACACTGATAAACCATATAATCGACTTTCTATTCAAGTGAACAAAACTTAAATCCATTCTCTCACATTCACAAACTCTCTCTCTCCCTCTCTTTATCATTAAAAAAAAATAAAAAATCATGATAGATAAAATATATACACAAGGGATTTTCAAAGATCACCAGCAAAGAAGGAACGTTCCACAATTGCAAAAATATGGCGCTCCCGAAGTATGTGTACCAAGATGACGATAAATCTGAACCCTAACCTGGTACACATACTATGTTCAGGTTGTGTGTCATCTTGGTGCACATACTTCGGGAAAACCAAAAAAATTACATGACAGTTATAGATTACAGTTAAAAAATTAAAAGAAATAACCATTTTTGGGGTCTAGTCACTTTAGTACCACCTGACTCCAACACAAACTAAAAAACATTGAAGCATATAATTGACAGCATTAGGGCTTGTTTGTTGTTATGATACTATTCTGCCTAGCCATGCATGAATTCTTTCTGGTAGTAGAAATAGAGCTATGAAGTCTGGAATTGCAGACTTTCAATTGTGATATCAGAACAAGGGCGTAGGAGGAATTTTCAAGTTGGGGGTTTCTGAAAATTTCTAATTGCCAAGTTAGATCGAAACAGCTAGCACGTCCGGTCGAACGACGGAACTCGTGTGTTTCCATTAGTCTTGAGGGTCTAAAAGCGTTCCAAGCTACGAAAGATTGTTATTTATGATACGAAAAGATGCTGTATCTGAAGTTGAATAATTCTACAGAGCGTTCTTAAAAGTTTATTAAAATAGGCTTGTGTTCAGCAAAAGTTTTTGTGAAAGTGAAAATTGTATTTTTAGTTTTTTTGAAAAACACGGATTTGGAGTCAAAATTTTTGGGTCTGGTATAGTTTAGTACCACATCCACTTCTAGTTGGCCTGGCTCGACAATTTTTGCATATGTCAATCGTCACCCCCACCTGACTACGTCACCGAAAAATTACGTCATTCCGACGTCACAGTGGCGTAATAAGGCCCACCGAAGTATGCGGATGATCGTCCAAAACGCGCAGACGATAACCCGAAATCGAGCAAGCTATTTCTCTCGTTTTCTCGTCACAACGATCACGATAGGAGAGAGATCGCCGGCTATAGCAAGTTCTTATCGGCGGCGCAGATGCCATTTCGGGCGATCGTAATTATACTTTGGCGATCCCTATGACGTGATGGTGACGTCGTAGTGACGTAATTTTTGGATGGCATAGTCAGGTAAGGGTTAGGAATAACATATGCAAAAATCGTTATGCTACGCCCACTGGAAGTACTTGTGGTACTAAACTATACTAGACCCAAATTTTTCTTGAGTCAGACCCAAGTCTAAATTTTTTACAGCCTGCGGTTCTTAAATTCCACTGCTTTGGGTCAATTAGTCCAAAAAATTCTGATTTGGAATTGCTCATTAGTATGGAATTATTTCAACAAGTCATGCATTAATGGTTTTCAGTGCTAGTGGAGTAGTCGGAATAATAGTAAAGTAAACTAAACCTAATTATTCTGTAAAGTATTTTTGAATATACACAAGTATTTATTCCATCATATCATTGTCAGCTTCTTGTCGCAACACGAGAGCTTGAACGGTGCGATTCAGATCATGCCCACATTGCTCGAATGTGTTTCTGTTCAAATCCAAATCGTGGAACCCCATTTCGAAGAGCTGGTCAAGGGGGGACAGTTCGAATGGGTCATCTCGGTTTGCGGCCTGCCGGCGGGGAGGGGGGCTTGGAGGAGGGGTACGGAATATATCTTCGTCGCCATCGCCTGGAGGATAGAAATCATCAGCCTAAAAAATAAGAAATATTTTTTAAGAGTTCGGTAAAAATAATGGCACTCACTCAGAAGGAAAATAGACTCATCTCCAAGCAAAGCGAGAGAGTACTGTACGCCAGAAAAATGCTGAAACTATATAGAAAATTGTGGTGGTACATTATATACACTCACTCAGAAATTATGCACACTCACTGAGAAGTAAAGGAGACTCATATCTGAGCAAAGTTACGCACACTCACTCAGAAGTAAAGGAGACTCATCCTTGAGCAAAGTTACGCACACACACTCAGAAGTAAGAAGACTCATCTTCAAGCAAAGATATGGTAGAGCACTGTAATGCCAAAAAATGCCGAAACTATATTGAAAATTACAGTACAGTGGTACAGTATACCTACTCACTAACTCAGAAGAAAAGGCGATTCATCTCTGAGATGAATGAATACAATACCATATATTTTTTTGGCCCTCACATATGTATTAAATGGAGTTAAAATACTTAAACAATTACTGATTAAAAAACCTGGTTGAGATATATTGAGAAGTGACTTCATAACAAAATTGAAACTGTAAAAGGACTTTATGGACATGTACTTCTACACTGGTAAACACACAACACAAGCGAAACACTTACCAATTCAATCTGTGGAGAAGTTGCTCGAAATCTTGCAGGTTGCAAGTCATGAGCCATTGGATCGTCGCTAGTGAGGCTTTCACTAGGTGACGCCACAGCAAATGGGAGGCCAGGGAGGGTGCTCTCGATTCCGTTAGAATTACGATTCAAAGTAAATTCAGATCTCGGCAACTGGGGTATTGGGTTTTGCCATGGGGTAGCGTCATTCACGCTACGTGGGACAGGAATGGGGTTACGACGCCAACCTTGCTCAAATGGGGGAAAATATGGGGGTTCTTGGGGCCCAAAATTATATGGCTGATCCTGGTTAAGTACAGATTGGGGTACAGGTTTGGGTGCTGGGGCTACTTTAGTTGCCATTTGGTTCATGGGTATTTTGGGTGTAGGTTGGGGTTCAATTGGGTGAACGGGGTTCATTAGAAATGCATTGAAATCTTTTGTAATTCTTTCGGTTAGCGATTCGTTGTCGACTGAATCTGGGCCCATGGAGTCTTCAGGGTCACTTTGGGGGTCGTTTTCAGGGGGTACAAAGGTAGGGGCAAGGTTTACTTTTGGGGGTTGAGCTACAACAGGTGGGGGGTTAGATTTTGGGGCAGTGGGGGGTGTATTTCGACCACTAGGAGGTGATCTAGGTGCAATAGGGAGGGAATCTTCAGATCTATATTCTTTGACGTATGTCGCTGATGCTGGCTGGGATTCAATTTCGGAATCAGAGGTTTCATCGTCACTAGGTGGCATCGCTGGTTCTTTTTCTTCCTCCTCGACCTTGGCTTGTCCTTGAAAATCCTCGTTTTCTTCATTCAACTCCTCGTCAGACTGAGCTTGCTCAGAAGTTATGCTTTGCTGTTCAGGCTCTTTAAGCACTGGTCTTCCTTCTTCTGTATAAAAACACATTTGATATTTCATTTGGGATGGGGATTTCCCTATTTATTCTAAGGGGGGGGGGGGGGGGGGGGGGGGGGTTGACAAGACCTTATCTTCATATTGTGAGCGACGACCTCTCGCTTGGTCCATGTCGTGTTTGGAAATTGGTAACATGTTATCTATTTCAGGTACATGAAGTATGATGGTGATGGAAGTCGTAACCGACCAGCATTTACATGAACCACCCTACTGTCCAGTAATCATATCGCACATAATTATCCACACGGGATTCGAACCTGCAAACCCACCCTATAAGAATGTGTTAATAATAATGCAAACACAAAGCTCAAGTCGCCAAGCTTTCATTTCGATTCCTTAGAAGGTTCCGAACAACCCATGTTACCGAGGCGAGAAGCTAATGTGAAAAAAGAAGGACCTCACTTATTCAGTAAAAAGAAAGCGTACAATATGGTTGAACGCTACGTCTTCTCCGATTTCTAGTCAAGATAGGGCATTGGAAAATTAACAGTCCCCACTTTAGTGACAAAATAGCTTTTTCAAATCTCACAGCAAGAGTCAAACTGAAACATACTTTCCACATCCTCGTGTTCAGATACATTCAATGGTCTGTTGACATCAAAACAGTCTGGCAGTGGCACCACAACGAAGTCACTAACATCATAAGATGTCATGGACATGTTGTCATCCACCAGGTTGAAATCAACGCTGTGTAGATCTTCGTTTTCGCTGTCATGACGATGAACTTTAACCTCTGGTTCTTCGACATGTTGTTCCTAAAAAGTTTATAAACAATTTATATAACTTCGATAACATGGATCATTCTTACCCAAAATAATGCTCCAGATTAGTGTTTGTCAACCCTGTTTTCTTGTTTTGTGGACCATCGGTATGAATTTATATCGATTTGGTAAGGTGACTATTCACATTGTTATATCAAACAAGACTTAACTTGAAGACATGCAGTTACTAACAGGCAGGAAGCTATTATGTTTTTGTGAGGACTGGATCCTTTTATATTTAGTATAGCTCGAGCAATCCAAGAACCCCCATATTTCCCCCCATTTAATCAAGGTTGGCGCCGTTTATCCCGGGGGAGAGAAAAGCCGATAAGACGGCTTATCCATATGGCGAACCACAGCCTCTCGTCCGGTTACCATTCCAGACGAGAGGCCGTAATTCTAACAAAATCGAGAGCACCCTCCCCGGCCTCCAATTTGCTGTGGCTTCACCTAGTGAAAGCATCACTAGCGACGATCCGATGGCTCATGACTTGCAACCAGCAAATTTGTTCTCAAACTTTAAGCATTATGGAGCCTGTGAAGGTGTTGACTATTAATCAAGGAGCCCCACAATAAATTTGCCCAAAAAATTTGACACTCGACAAACATATTCATAAAGTTGTGTCGAAATGTGGCAACTAGGCGGTGATTAAAATATGGCATTATCTATTAGAACTTATTGATAATGTCATATTTGATCTTAAGGTAATAAGGTTAGTCCAATTTTATTATTGCTGTTATTGCTTCTTTGAACAGTTACAAAATTACCCAAGCCAGTATTTTCATAAGTATTTTTCGGTAAGCATTACCTACTCAATTCAATTTCTTGCGACACAAAAGCGGTGAAAACGCTGACATAAAAATGCACTTCCTAGTCTAATACCAAATTCACAAACCTCCTCCTGCTGCTCTTCTTCTTCTTCTTCAGGCTCTTCATTCTCATCTGAGCTGGAATCAGGATCATGCATTCTCATGGGAGGCTCGGTAAAATTTTCAACGTGGTTTTCATCCCTGAGTTCTGCGTCATCGTTAATTACAATCTGGTTAAACAAGAAAAAAGAAATGTTAACTGTATCTTCATTGTTTTTCTGGCAACTAGCATTTTCCCAGATGGCTGAGCATGACCTGTGATGTCATCAGTTACATATGACTGATCATGACCGACCAGCTGTGAAGGTGAAGTGGCCAGTTGGTGTTGCTTATGGTTTTTTTTGGTTAATGATAGGATAGGATTTACATATTTATCCCGGGGGAGAGGAAAGCCGATAAGGCAGCTTATCCATATGGCGAACAACGGCCTCTTGTCCGGTTACCATTCCAAGTCGGGTATGGGATTAGTTATGTTGTTTTGTTTTCGGAAGCATGGACTTCGTGGTGGAGGAAGTCGTAACCGACCAGCGGTTACGTGAACCACCCTACAGCGGCGAGGAGTCCAGCAATCCTCTCGCACATAACCAACCCTGCATGGGATTCGAACCTGCGAACCCACGCAGAGTAATTAGAGATGCGGTGGCGAGCCTATTCCTAACGCTTAGCCCGTTGAGCCACACCGTCGTGCCAAAATAGAAGAAGGCTTCACAATTGTGCGTGTCATCCTTGCAGGGGCATGCTAATCTTCTCATTATCGTTCCAATTTTTTCATATGTACACTCGAAAGTAGTACTGGACATTTCTTTAATATTTATTTGAACTGAACTGGATTAACAGGTTGTACTACTTAAGTATATGCCACTGACATATATCATCCACTGAGGGCTTGATTTTTTGATCATAATTGTAAAAACAAAAAAAACTAGAGCTGCGTGCAGCTTTAACAGGCTTCCCGCGTAAAAAAAACTGAAGACGCGTTTTGCTCACTGGAGCGTGAAAGCGTGGTCAGTCATGCATAAAATTTGCAATTTATGATGGGGGACTTATTATCTGCATGTGATGTAAATTTCAAGTCTCTGAGTAATGTCGTTCTCGAGAAGAAGATGAAAATGTAAAATCCTATATTGCTCACTGGAGCGTATCGCCGAGGTCACTCATGCGTATCCTTTACATATCGTATCCGGAACATGTCCATCAATCATTGTGATGAATTTCAACCCAATAGCATGTATCAATTTTGAGAAATCGCAAAAAAACTGAAAACGCGTTTTGCTCACTGGAGCGTGAAAGCGTGGTCAGTCATGCATAAAATTTGCATTTTATTGCTAGCTGAGAACTTCTGCACATTTGAGGTGAAATTCAAGTTTGTAGGACCAATTTGAATAAAAAATAATAAAAATAAATAATAATAATAAATAAATAATAATAATAAATAAATAATAATAATAATAAAACACAGGAATACAATAGGTTCCCTGCTGACAAGCAGCGGGAAGCCTAATAAAAAGCAGTGCATTCCCAGGAGATAGATCAATTTTGAACTACTGAAAGTTTGGAAACGATGTCGTTTGTTGTGTTTATAATGTGAGGTTAATTACGTGTGTATGTAATAATAACTACAGAATGAAGTGAACAGGCAGTAGTGCCATACAATACCTTTGAACTGTACAGATCTTCTTCCGCTTCACTGTCTTCATTTTCCAAAGTTCGTGGCTCCTCATTTTCATTCATGGCATCATGAGTAAATGCCGGTGCCTCCATTTCATGACATGCCTCAACTTCGGGATTTGGTGACACCATCACAGGCGATGAAGTACCTATAACATGAAAGTAAATGAGTTTAAAAAACTAATCCTGTTTTAACTATCAAGGCATTGAGTCTAGGGCAGCAGGTCCCAACCAGGGGCCAAAGAGCCCCAGAGGAAGGGGAGGAGTGCATTTTTCTAGGCGGAAAACTGATTTCACTAAAAAACTCTCCTGTTCTTCCTAGTTTCATTGCTTGATAAGGTTATTTCACAACGTGATTTCACTTTGTCGAGCATAGATTGATTGAAGATATTCGGATTTAGGTTATTTCACGGGTTTTTTCACTTTGCTGAGCATGAATTGTTCGATCATAATGGGATTTGTAATCAACCAATCAAAATAACACTATAAATACCACTGGAATAATGAACAGGGGCCATAAGTGCTAAAACGCCTCCGAAAGGGGACCACGAGCCATAAAAGATTGCGCCCCAATGGGGTTCGACCCCATACTCATTACCTCACATAAAAATTTTGGTCCTCCCTAGCAAATGTACAATGGCTGCTTGCACAATTCCATATTCAAAGTGAATCTCTTTTCAGAAAAGTCAATACCTTCACTATCCACACTAGCTCCTTCATTTTCATTTTGTTTGAAACTATCATGCTGGCTTTCCTCTTTTTGTTCACCATGCAGGCTCTCCTCTTCTTTATTTTCTACAGAAGTGACTGCTGGATTGTATGAAGCTGATTCTTGTCCTGTGGTTTCAATGTATTTTGCTCCATCTGTGATTGTGAAAGAGAAAGGCATGAAATCATAGAAAAAGAGTTTGAATCAGGGACATGGAATGCTCGTTATTTTAGTGTGAGGAATCCCATTTAAGGTACCATATTCTGCTTTTTTGAATTTATTGTGCATAGTTTCTAAACAATACTAGTCTGGCGTAAAGTTAACATCTGAAGCCCGAGCCGAAATGTCAATCATTACGTTCGGGTTGGGCTTCTCTATCGGTGACTTTTATTTTAAATGAGGTGTTTCGGCCACGTTTTAATAAAACCCTAACCAAAATATTGAATTTTGGGTTTGCTTCGGGCTCGGGCCTGCAAATACAGTTAATTAGTCGGGCTGGATCGGGTTTAATACTCACGGGCCTTGGTCGGGCCGGGCTGGAATTTTTGGGCCCGATCTTACCTCTAGCCTGGTGTATATTACCGCTTCATTCACCACAGCCTCTCTTTTGCTGTCTGGCATGTTTTGTTGTTTATTTTCGAATTGCTAACTGTTTTATATTACTGTCAGGTTTCATGGTGCTTAAAACCCCAACGAAGAGCCATAAGCAAAATTCACAATTGAATTCAACAACGGATTGAAAAATTTGACTCCGACTTGGAAAGAATAAGGAATCCAATTCCCAGGCGAGTCAAATTAACGCTATCTCTGCCTTTTCAGAGGAAAGTTTTGCTTAAAATATATGATCATCAAGTTTTGAAGTCAGAAATTCAGATTTTTCAGAGTTTGGAAATTCTACTGGGGTCCAGGGATGGCCAAAACCAAATATTTCTTCTAAAAAATGATATTTGGATATAAAATATAGAACTGGGGTTTCGGGTATGAAAAACTTCATGTGGAAAATTACATAAATCACTATATATTCACTTTGATCAAATCTAAAACGACACAAATATAAAAGTCACTTTTTTCTCCGTATTGGTTGTTATTAGTTGAGATATCGTTCTACTTGTCTGACACTGAAAATCTCTAATTTTCGAATAAAAATATTTCTAAATGACTCCTAAATTCAAATTTTTATATCGAATATAAAGAAATTAGGGTACTCCTGAAGTATGCGCACCAAGATGTCACACAACCTGATCCCTAACCCTGGTACACAACCTGTGTTCAGGTTGTGCGCCATCTTGGTGCGAATACTTCAGGAGGTCTGGAATTAGAATATATTTAAAATTAGATTCTTTTTCGATATCCTTGCTTTGGATCCAGTCAAAACATGCTAAACCTCGAACAACACAGCTCTGGTTGACTATTTAATCACTCACCACTTATATCGTGCATGTCAAATGATCTGATACTGTTATCATTATGAAGTCCATCATCGTGTTTCAGACTTCCGAGCTCTGAAAAAAAAAGCAATATGGTTTAAAATCAATTGTGTTTACGTGAAACTAACTACTCATTGTGGGTCGTAACCCCTTTCCCCTTTTGAAATGTAAAAAAAGGAATTTGCTATCGCACTTAGCAAATTTTTGTGCCTTGAAATGCTTTTTAAGCCACCAAGGGGGCTCCCGAAGTATGCGAACCAAGATGGCGGACATCGGAATGTAATATGTGTACTAAGTTAGGGTTAGGCCATAATTTTAGGTATAAATACTACGGGAGGCTCTTGGCTAGTCTTCGAACTGATAATAGGACTAAAATAAAGAAAATTGGAAAAAAATTATCGCCTAACCCTAACTTGTTACCCATGTTACGTTCCGATGTCCGCCATCTTGGTTCGCATACTTCGGGAGCACCCCACCAAGACCCCAGAAAACCCAGGTTTCCCGGAGCTGTTACTGTCTAACTGGGCAATATGGATCCCCCCCCCCCCCGTTTGAAAATTTCTGGCCGCTCCCCTGGCAGCTCCTTACGTTTCAGTGGCTGACCACAAAAAGCTTTGCTTAGGAGTGAAACACTTCATAAAAAATATCTCACCAATGCTGACTTTCTCCGGCGGTACTAATGAAATCAATTGTGTTTATGCGAGATTAATCTGTTATGGCAGTGGCTCCGATCCAGAAGCTTTCAGCACTCATGCAAAGTTTATCATTCTATTGGTATTTATAGTGTTCCTTTGATTGGCAGATTCCAAATACAATTATGTTCAAACAAAGTGAAAACACCCTGTGAAATAACCTTATCAAGGAATGAATAAGGGAGAACGAGGAGTTTACTTGTAAAGGAAAAGTGAACTCAGTTTTGCACCCAGAAAAATGTCCTGTAGTGTCACATACAATATGCACATCATTTGCATGGATTTACAGTGTTTTATTAAGTAACTTGAGTAACACATAGAGGGGTCGTTCAGCTACGGCACCAGAAAAATATTATGGGCTACTGCTGTACCATCGCAAAAATTTACAGCACAACACGACGTACTGTTAGTGCATGGTGGATTTGCCGTCCTGTAGTGTCACGCTATATTTTACCATATTTTTGTATCTACTTGGGTGTAACTTTTGTGCAATTTTTTACATCTTCAGTAAAGCAACTGATTGGACAATGAAACAAACCATGTAGCTGAAAATGTGAAAATATAGCTTGCGCTTTGCAACGCTTTGCGTTGATGCGTTCTTCCAATATATAGTAGTGACCAGTGGCCCAACTGGGGGGGGGGGGGGCTTGGGAGGTTTGTGGATCAAGATCCCCCTTTTTTATAGCTTGACATGCTTTTTATATCCCCACGACTCTTGAAAACCAATGACCCACCTCCCCCCTAAGCCCCAAATCCCCCCCCCCCCGATCCCCCAGAACACCCCTGTTATCCCTTTAATTATCAATGGCTGTCAATAAAGAGCTTTACTTCGGAGTGAAACGCTTCATAAATAATATCTCACCAATGCTGACTTTCTCTGGTGGTACCAAGGACTGTCCTAAACTTTCAGTTTCGCTCTGCTCCAGTGACTTATTCTGTGATTGATCATCCACGACCATTTCGTAACTTCCCAGATTCTTAGCGGAATCGAAATTGTGCGTATCGGTAGGCGACGCAGTTTCATCCACCACACGGACATTACACCACACTCTGGAAAAATAAATTATTATTTTATTGATGAAAACTTGATACGAGATGAACAGTGCTCATAGTTAGAAAACCTTTTCTCAAAAATATTAGGAATTTCTCTTTTATCAAGGCCATAGGTGGTGGAGAAAATGTGATCCACGTCTCAGGAGCTAGTTGAAAGAGGCAAAAACAAGCTTTTCAACGATACTTGAGTGAAGTTTCTTGCATATTTAAACAAAAAGATATGTAATTTTTTTAGGAAGGGTATAAAAAGTCGCTCAGGACCATGGGAAAAGAAGCGTTGAAAATTAAATTAAGGACTTTTTTCTAAAGTTCTTCTATTTCCTCATGCGATGCCAAATAGACGGCTAGGCGGTGTTGCATATTATGCCAAGCGTTAGGGATACGCTAGCCACAGCACCTCTGATTAACCTTCGTGGATTTGAATCCCACGCGGGGATAGTTATGTGCGAGGGGATTGCTCGATTCCTTGCCGCTGCATGGTGGTTCGTAACAGCTGGTCGTTTAGGGCTTTCTCAACTATCAAGTCCATGCATTTGAATACCATCTATTGAATTAAAAATCCAAATTTTAAATTGTGTTTACTCTTTTATTTGCAACATCGTATATGTTTGGTCCTTCAACAGGCAGTGATACCTATATGAATATGGAACTATTTGCGGCTATTATTACAAGTCCATGCATCTGAAACAAATACTTATCTACTAATCCCATACCCGACATGGACTGGTAACCGGACGAGAGGCCGTGGTTCGCCATATGACTAATCCGTCTTAACATTTTCCTCTCCCCTGGGGTCCGAATCTGGACCTTTTGGGTATTCGATTCGGACCGCGTCAAATTCTTTATTTTGAATCGTTAGCCACTTTTTGAAAGTTTTTTTTTTATAAAATCACTTTTGGAGATTCGAATATATATATGAAAAGAACTATAACGTCATAACAAACAATCTTGATTATCATTAGTCGGCCGAGTAAGTGCATGTTCAAGGATGCCGAAATATAATTGCAGGAAAGACCGGACCCAAATATTTTTGAAGTTTTGTATGTGGATCTTCGGTAAAAATAGTTGAGTAGTTCTACCCTAGATAATGACTTAACCTTTGCACTACCTTGAGTTTATTAAATAGCTGTACTTACTAAGTTACGAGGGTGATCATTCACATTAAGAATTATTATTTTACCATAAATGGTAGGTTATTTAACAAATACTATCTAGAGCTGATATGACTTAACAAGATTAAATACTAATACAAATAAAAACTTTTTGTCTTTTTTTATATTTTTTTTTTTTTTTTATATATAAAAAAAAAAAAAAAAAAAAAAAAAAAAAACTTTTTGTCTTTGTCAGAGACCAATATTGGTTCTTAGAAATTTCAAACCCCCCCTCTGAAAATTCCCGACTCCCCCCCCCCAATCTTTCTGAATAAACAAAAAAAATCTCATATTTCACTCACCTTGGCCCAAATGGGTTATTATTATGGCTCAATCTCCATGAAGAGTTGTAGTTGCATCCATGTGCGGGGGAGACGTGCTCGGCACAAAGCACCCCGCTTTCTCCTTGTTTTAATGCCGGTACATGAACGCTTTTTGTCTTCGCACCCCATTCTGAAAGACTACTGCCTGTAGCCACTGAGGGGTCACAAGTTTCATCAAGTAAATGAAGCTGTGAAATAGATTAGATATGTTACAAAATGACTCTATTACTAATGGTAATCATTGAGCCGCGACTTGTCGGAATAATCTCATTGAAAAGTATAGGTCTCAATGCCGCTACTTCTTTCTTTCTTGGTTCAGCTGCTAGGCATAACCGAACTATTTTAACATCAAAGGTTGAAATTATATGCCTACCCCTCATGCCTCGTTCAGAGTTGAAGACTTAAAAAGCCTCATAAAATGGAGAAATAAAAGTGGTAACTTTACTAAAAATACAGTAACTTTAGTGTCCTAAATTTAAAAAAGGGAAATTATACAAAATAAACTAAAATGTTTTAATACGCGTTCTGCATATCGTAAGTGTAATAGTCAATAGTTAGCGATTAGATAAGCTGTACTTTTTCTTTATATTGCATGTTATACTTGTGCATGTTCAATTCAATTTTTTTTATAGGTTAAAACAGGGGTGCACAACCATTTTGCTATTGGTGGCCACATTGCATTTATTTGTATTCCATACAGCTTCCAGAGGGTCGATGAGGAGCCTCGAAGGCGCCCGAAGTTTTTTGGCTTTTATGATGTCATAACCCCGTATTAGACCCATGCGTGGTGCAGTCTGCCCAATTATGAAGTATGTATGACTACTTGAAAGTATAATATTCGAATTTTGAACGGATTTTTCTTTTCAGTGGACCTATTCTAGAGCAGATATATTGCAGCAAGTTACATAATGGTTGCACAATTTTGAAAAAAAAATCGAATGTCGGGGGGGGGGGGGGGTCTGGGGGGGAGGGACAGTCGCCCCCATTTTCTTGTCCCCAAAAGTATAATAAAGTTCAAATATTTTAATGAATTTATTCTATAACAGAATAGCCGCCAAATCCTATATTTTAAACTTTTTTTTTATAGGATTTTGTATGTGGACGGCTGTATGTGCATTATTTTTTCACGGAGCCGCAGTTTGTGCACTGTTGGGTTAAAATCTTATTTGTATTCATTTTATGAATGCTGTTTTTGCTCCCCTTACTGATAATTCAAATAAAAGTACATAAAAATAAATATCTAATAAGATAAGATAGATAATAACATACCATATAGGTATCAGTGACACATGTAGATAAAGCATGTTTAATTAATGTTGTAAAGCATCAAACATAATATGCTACTTCAAATAAGAGTAAACTTGATTTGAAAATTTAATTTTTTATTCCAATAGATGGCAGCAAAAGGTCATAAAGAAAACAAACACCAGCTGAAAGTTATTTTATATCGAACGCAATATCAAACCTATTCAAACAGACATCTGATTACGAAGTCACAATTTGTTCTTATTGTTTACCTTTGTTACACAATAAATGGGAATGAATGGTTGAGCGCTCTGAAAACAGATATCTCTCCCAATAAAGACAATGTAGTCTGCAGCGCAACATTCACTACAGAACACTATTATTACTATATGGATCGTTTTGTTGTTCCTCATTATGTTGGTATTTTTCTTGTAAAAAAAAACGTTTCTCACTTAAATTAACCAATTTCTTTGAAATTTTTCAGTGGCTAAAGATTGTCATTGTCGATTTGTCGCTATTACTTTTATTTGTTTCGAAACTTTCTGTGGACTCGATGTTGTTGTTGTTGTACTTGTTGTTATAAAAAAAGCTTTTCTCTTAAACTATTGGACCAGTTGCTTTGAAATTTTCAGCGGTTAATGATCGTATTTTTTGATAGAACACTATATCAATATAGTATATATTTATTACTTATCAATTTCAATCGGTAAGTATGTTGATAGGTATTTGTCTGTTTGTCTGTCTGTTAGATGCACGCGATATCTCACGAAAGTGAAATGGAATCTGCTCCAGATTTTGCATGTGCATTCATCATATGTTGGACCAGAAGCCTATTGATTTTAGATGTATTATATCGTATAATTAGCGAGTTAATATTTAATTAGTGATAGGACACAAGATGTCACTATGGAGTAAGAGCGCTGTTTTGGGGGGAAGCCCTAACTTTCGATCGATAAGTCTTCGGTCTTTGTGATCTGATATTGCATTCAATATTGCACCTAATTTTCTGCTGAATTATTTTTTATTCATGGGAAAACGGTTTACAATCGGCCAAGCTTTTGTTTTGATTTTGCGAACTCGTGCTACGTTAAAGTTGGAGGCTATTTGATACCAGTAACGAAATGTAGACTTGTCCATATATTTAAGCAGCGCTCTCTCATTCAATTGGGAATTTAAAACACGATTAACAGGATCACAAGAGAAGGTCAAGACCATGAACCGTAGCTGCTTCGTTCAGGAAATTTTTCATCAGACTGAAACTTTCGAGTCGATTAACTTTAACTTAACTTAATTAACTTAACTTTTGAGTCTGACTCAATCTCCAGACTGGCAAACACTTATGCATATGCAAGCCTTCTGTGATTGTTTATTAATGAGATTACTTTGTCAACTCAAAGTTTCTGCAGAAAATCTGGACTTCTATTAAAAAATTTGAGCGAAGGGAATTTTCAAAATCCAGCTTTTATTCTAATATCCAAATAAACCCAATTCCAACCCCATGGCCATGATACATTTACACCAAGCCACAAAAACCACATCCTGTAGATGTCACTAGAGGTCTATTTACCTAATATACACCTCCAGATTCAGTAATCACCAAGCCCAGAAATACGCTAAGCTATGTAAATAGAATGTGTGGGCTTTGTGTAGCCATTGTTACATAACAAAACAACACCATTGTTGTGTCACAGTACCGTATTGAAACATTGAATCATACAATCACCTGCTTTAAAAACATCAATGGTGCAATATCATGTTGTAAAGATGGATAAATATTTATTATTTTTCTCTTTATTATAATAAAATACATCATT
This sequence comes from Styela clava, assembly GCF_013122585.1. Lineage (NCBI taxonomy): Eukaryota > Metazoa > Chordata > Ascidiacea > Stolidobranchia > Styelidae > Styela > Styela clava. The sequence continues at coordinate 1,903,256 of NW_024102829.1, read as the reverse complement.
CTTTAGTATTGAATGATTGTTGTACGGTGGCCTGGTTGATACAGGATTGTATGATTTTTCTTACTATGCTCAAATTGTGGGTTGAATACCTCAGGTTCGAAGCCCACGCTCACCTCTTAATCCAGGGTATCCTGAATTGGGTGCTCCAAAAGTGTGTGTACCAATATGAAGGTAACTAATTTTGTTCGCCTACTTTACATCAAGTTGTGTAAAGGGACTGAAGACTATGGGCAGGGGGTATATTCACTTGGCTAACACAGACAGTCCCCGAACTAGTAATAGAACTAAAATAGGGAAAATTGGAATTAAATCATGGCCTAACCCTGACCTGGTACATATACTACGAAAGAACCTCATAATAATGATAAAATAGGTTCATGGACTCATTTTGGCGTAAAAACTTTGAAAAGTTTCGTAAAATTTATGCAGAGAAAATTTGATATATGTGAAGTTATTTTACGAAAAAGTTTAATGTTCCAATTTGTCTCAACATACCTTGGTATTTTCATCCCACACTGAGGTTCCATCATTTCTAAAGACCCAATGTTTTTCGAAGGACTCACAAGTGTGCACAATGCTGCCATCTAGCAGACTTTCACAAATAAACGTCGCAGCGAATTTGCTAAAAATAATAGGAAATGGTATAAATCAGTGAAAAAAAACATACACATTTTAGTGCCCTTTATGTATTCTGGCGTCCAAAATTGAATTTGCTCCCAAAATTAGAATGTATTCGATATTTCATATTTGAAATATTCCCTCAGGATGTTTTAATATGATTTATGAAAATATATGATTTTGGCCTTCCTGGTCAGTGGGAATAAAACTCAAAAAACTCAATAAGATCAGAAACGAGAATATCGGTTGGAAACCGAAGACTTATCGATCGATAGTTAGGGGATCCCCCAAAACAGAAACTGCAGTTTCGATTCATCCGCTCTTGTAACTTGCGCACTGCGCATCGCACACACACACTCGGCGGGTTTCAAAATTCTCTCGCTTTACAAAAATCTAGATCACTATATCAATAATTGATTGATAACTCGCTAATTATACGACATAATTCGCCCAAAATCAATAGGTTTCTGGTCCGAGATAAGATGAATGCACATGCAAAATTTGGAGCAGATTCAACCTCGCATTCGCGAGATATCGCGTTCATCTAACAGACATACAGACAAATACCTATCAATATACTTACCGATCGATAAGTAAAAACGCTATGGGACAGTTAATTTAACACAGTATTTCATGAGAAAATAAGCTTGAATGTTAATTAAATGGGGATTCATTTCTGAGCTAAGTTAAAGGCGAATTCAGGGTAGACTCACTCTGTTTCATCTTCTTTTCTACCTTCTTCGCAATCTTTCAAATCACTAAAAACAATAAAAACAATAAAATAAAGTTAAAAGGATTCACTTTGATTCTCGCTGACAGAAACGGATAAATTGACCTAAAATGATCTGATGCCAAACTTTGTTGAAAGAATATATGATTACATTGAAAGAGGTTAAAAGAGGAGATGTTGATGACAGGTGCGTAGCCGGAATTTCCAAATGGGGGGGGGGTGTTCTGAAATTTGTAATTGCCAAAGCTGGAAACGTAGATGTTGAAGGTCTAAAAATTAGTCTCAAGCAACGAAAAATTGATGTATGATACAGAATTTTTTTTTTCACATTTCAAAAGGGGGTAGGAAGGTTCAACAATATCGTTATTTTGTTGTGCAAAAAATCATATATAATTAAATTAAATAAATTAAAACATCAAAGATACCAGATTTCATGCAATTTACAAGTAATCATGAAGAAATAGAAGAGGCCGTCCTAAGTCTGTGGCACTTCCATAACAATACCTCAGTTTTCTAATGTTGAATATCAAAAAAGAATAAGGACCGAAATAAGGCGAGATACTGAAAAAACATCACTATTCAAGCATAAAAATAATGACTAATGTATAACTCTTGCTTCAAAATAGGAAATCAATTCCAAACATAAAATATGCGACTAAAGAAAATCACTAGACTGTGAAAATGTCTGGTATTGTGTTCAGTCAACACTTGAACAAATGACGACAAAAAGAAAAATCGTGACACTCCCGTAGTGTGTGTACCAGGTTAGAGTTAAGCCTAAATTTTATTCCGATTTTCTTTATTTTAGTTCTATTACGAGTATGGGGACTGTCTGCCTTGGCCAAGTGATGTCCGCCTGCCCATATGTTTCAGTCCCTTTACACAACTTGATGTAAAGTAGGCAAACAAAATTAGTTATCTCCATATTGGTACACATACTTCTGCAGCACCCAATTTTGACGCATAAAATAAGCAGACACATTGACAAAATTTAAAGTTTTTGTTGGTTTTCAAAATCTGCAAAAACAGCTGATTGCAGCAATGTTTTTATGACATCACTGAACTCAACCAAGTTGAACTTGTTCTGTCACAATGCCTCAGGCTGTATGATGCAATGTCTATTTATTGTGATCCGATAATATGGATTTTGAACTCATTGAAGGTAATAAACTGTGGTTTATATTTGAAAATTCATTTTTAGGCTCAAAATTTGTACAAAATGATTTGGGGAAAAACCAAAAAATGTTGTTATATTGTCTTCTTCTACAAAGCTAGAGATGTGCAATTTTTTTTTAACCAACTTCAGACATATAGCCAGGCCACACACATGATAATTTAGTTTCCCCATGTGGGAAAAACAAGAGAAAAAAATGTGGCTATTGCTTAGCCTTGCAGTAAATAAGGGCACCAAACAAAACGACGAAAGATTTAACGCAGTAACAAGAGCAAAAAATATATGTATTTTTACCCATGTGAGCGACTTTTTAAACATAAACTGTCAGATTAGGATTTCAAGCTTGGTGGGAAAAATTCAAGTGTTGACAAGGACGACATTAAATGTATTGACGGGCTGGATAGCACCCACGAGCCGCCTGCTGCACATCCCTGCTGTACACAGTACCGGATAATTTACTATTTATTCTAAACACATTCCAAAGAGAATTTTCGGATTAAAATACTATAAATTATTCGGCAAACCAGCAATGCAGGGTGATCCCCCTGCCCAACAAAATAAACAGGTTATTTAGAATATATTCTAGATGGAACATAACTTTTTGTGCAAATTGTGCTGTCACTACTGCAGATAAAAGTTAAAATATATGTGTGCTTTGTTGTATAACTCATGAGCAAGCAATATGAATTAGATGTAGAATACCCCCCCCCCCCCCCCGAAAAAAAAAAATGGCCAAGTTATTTAAAATATATTCCAGAGATAAAATAGCTTTTGTGCAAAAGTCCTAAATTACTAAAATTTTTGGGTATAACCATAAACAAACAGAAGTTCAATTGTTAATATTCATTCCCATAGAAGTAATTAAAAAATTTATTTGCTGTGTTTTTTTGAGTGTCACCCTTTATAATTGAAATAAATAGATTTTCAGTTGATTTATGGATAATATATTTTTAGGATTTTCTATCTCAAAACTATAAATTCTATTTTCTATTATTCCTCATGGCCATTACATACACAATATGACAGAAAGTTCACTGTTTGCATAAATCAATGACTCAAGAGTGGAATCAGGTCACTAAGTCATTATATTACAAGGAAATAGGCTATAAGGTATTATGATGAATCACTGCCATTTTACACATTGCATATAATACATAAAGTCATTAATACTGTGTTGAACTATGTAAACGAACTTTGATGGGCTGTGTGCAACTAATGGTGGACATATGAAGATGCAAAAAAACTTGAATAAACCTATTACATGGAACATGTAGCAACACTCAATGCAAATTACATTTCCATAGGTTTGGAAAGGTATTTTTATACTCAAAACAGCTAAGTTTGAACATAAAGTCAATTTAGGTATTTTATTTCGATGTATGAACTTTTTAGGCCATGATTTTGTTTTGATTTTTAAATATCAGATGAAAAGTACCGTATATTCTCGCCTATTATCCGAGTTTTAAACTCAAAAAAAGTTGCCAAACTAAGGAGTTGGCTTATAGGTACGTAACTCTGATCGCACTAAAAATTTGTCTTATACGCGCATAACTCAGGACTGGAATAATCTCTTTGTGGAGTTTAACAGGGATGGTGAGGATGAATTTTAAGACACTTCTCACCGTTAATAATAAAAGTAAAACATAACAATATGTGATCAACCATAATGATAAAAAAGTTTGAAGATCTAGAATAAAATAATAAAAGTAAAACACGAGAATATCGGTTGGAAACCGAAGACTTATCGATCGATAGTTAGGGGATCCCCCAAAACAGAAACTGCAGTTTCGATTCATCCGCTCTTGTAACTTGCGCACTGCGCATCGCACACACACACTTGGCGGGTTTCAAAATTCTCTCGCTTTACAAAAATCTAGATCACTATATCAATAATTGATTGATAACTCGCTAATTATACGACATAATTCGCCCAAAATCAGTAGGCTTCTGGTCCGAGATAAGATGAATGCACATGCAAAATCTGGAGCAGATTCAATCTCGCTTTCGTGAGATATCGCGTGCATCTAACAGACACACACACAGACAGACATACAGACAAATACCTATCAATATACCGATCTTAAGATCGATAAGTAATAACAATATGTGATACTTGAATCGCCCAAAATGATAAAAAAATTAGAGATCAAGGATATTAAAATGATTTGATTTAAATAAATTAAAATAGTCGGTTCATACTGGACATTCATAATTAGATTCTACCCTGACGAAAATCTTCGATATCCTTTTTATATACATTTTATATACATATACAAAATATCATGGAGGTTATTTGTCCCTTTCATACGTCACACATAGCTATGCTGAGTATACAATACTAAGCCCACAAATGTTGACTAATAAACCTTATGTGCCTGACAATGATTAACTAAGGCTGCCTTGTGATATTATGATTCATCATGATATAGATTCAAAGGCGCTCCTGAAGTATGAGTAGCAATATGGAGGCAACTAATTTTGTTTGCCTACTTTACATCAAGTTGTGTGAAGAGACAAACTTATGGGCATGGGGTATTCACTTGGCTAACACTGACTCTCCCCGAACTCGTAATAGGACTAAAACAAAAAAAAACGGAATAAAATTATTGCCTAACCCTGACCTGGTATGCATACTTCGGGAGTACCGATTCAGATACTTCATATCACACAAGTACAAGTATTGAAGTAAGAATATAAAATCTTATATTTAACATCTGCAAGCTTTAGAACACTTTTTTATCAACCTTTTTACCAAACGACACATTTAAAAAAAAATGATTTTGTGTAATGTCGCAACCCAAGGATAATATGCTCAAATACTAAACGGGTAGTAATTTTATGACCAAATTCAAATGAATCATATAAAGTAATCCATTTTAGGTAACATGTATTCCCCCAGAAATTATTTCTTTGAAAAGAGAAAACTGCACCATAAGTTTAAAAACACTGCGTGAATAAATAGAGAAATATTTTCCCTAATTAATCGATAGACAAAATTTATTTTTTAAAAGTTATCATTTTAGGTAAAAACCTATCTATTTTAGAAAACTGTAAAATCGGAACACGAAACAAATATCTGTTCATTTTTACTTGGCATTGATTTCTGTTTTTTCATGTTAAATCTATTTGATATTTCATTTTCGAAAATATTATTCAAGGACGTATTTGAAATAGTAGATTTTACAGCTTTATCATAAAGATAACAAGTAGACAATTAACAAAAAATGTAGTCTAATCATAATATTTCATAGTCCTATTTAAAGACAGAAATTTTGCGCATGTTCAAGTCATCTTACCAATTTTTCTCCCATCACACTACCTAGCTCTATATAACATTTACATAGGTATGTTAGAAATTCGTAACCGACTAGCGATTATGTGAACTACCTTACGCACCGAGGAGTTTAACGATCTTTTCAATAATTACCCTGGTGATCAGAGGTTCTGAGCAAGTATATTCATAACGCATAGCATGATAGAATAGTGCAACGATGGGCAAACTGTGGCTTGTCGGAGTTTTTATGTGTCTTTTCTCGCTGGCAATTTTTATACATTATCCGATTTTAACTAAGAGAAACTGTAGCGTAACAGTTTTTTTTTTTCTCATTAAGCGGTTGAAGAATATATACTTTGCAATATTGTTATTATACGTTTGTGTGAAGTTTTTTCCAGTACACGGTACTCTAATATTATTTATTTCAAAAATTATGCGGCTCTCACATATTTCTGACTTGCATGTGGCTCTTATACTAAACAATTTGGCCACCCCTGGCACAGTGTATGATTGAGTAGCCTAGTCTTATCAATTTTTCTCTCAAGCACATGACAACATTCCCTTACCGAATATGCTCGTTTTACCGCCCGATCTTGATTAAGAGCCCGTTTGAATAGCCGCCCGTGTGAACAGAACATAAAAATAAATAAGGGCCGGTGCTTGAAAACCCGCCCGATGGAAAAGCTGATTTTTCAGTGGTAGAGAACAATAGGAAATAGGAAGCACTTTTGTCACACAACGCTGTTGAATTTTAAGCGCCGGTAGATAACACTCACGCCTTACGCGTCCAAGTACATAACAGATAGCATTGATTACGTAACACCATGGTTCTCAAACTGGGCGTCGTTTCAATATTATTAAACTTTGTTTCTTTGGCGGATTTGTACCTGCTTTGCGTAGAATAAGTCAAAATTTTCGTTATACTCGTTCAATTCATACTTGAGAAATGGAAATAACAATATATTAATTATTGTAACGAAAATAACAAGCGCCCATGCTCGAATAAGGGCCGGTTTGAATAAGGGCCCGGTTAGTGAGTTGGTTGAAAAAAATATGGGCCCGGGCAAATATGGTATGTTAAAAATTCATTCATTACCTTTCTTGCGGAGATCCATATTCCTGATTTCCTTCAGTCTGTACATCCTCAGTTGCGTTTTGTTGCAGCTGGACCTGTTGATGACCTTGAGCATTCAACTGTTCACCTGAAACGCAGAGGGCGAAATGAACAAAAATTTAGATAAGTTCCGAAATTATGAATCCTCAGACAGATATTGTTAGGGATTTAGTTCGTTGGAATCTGATTATATTTAGGGCCTTTCGATATATTTCTCGCTTTGCTATTTTATATCTCTTTATTCCCTCTCACTATACATACTTCCGTATAATATTCGATCTTTAAAGAATAAATAAAAATAGCATGATCTCTTTTAACGAAATAATAAGTATATTTGTGAGCTTTCGTTAGATCATAGTCTAATTTCTTCAGAAAATACAAGATATAACTTAAACAAACAGCAATAATAATCAAGAATACTTAGCTAATTTCAAACACAACTCAGTGGCGTATCTACATAAAATGGCACCCATGGTGTGGTGAAATATAAAAATGTGCCCCAATGATCATTGCTTGAAAAATTTTAACAAATGTTGTTGAATTAAAATATTTAAAGTATGTTATTAATTATTTAAATTACTTTATTGAAATATTTTACGATTGGAACTCTTCGATCTCTTTGCCTCATGGCTGCCATATCACAGATACCACTACTCGCACTTGAATATTTTTAAAGTTTGGATAAACATGTATCTCAATAATACTAATTAAACAGTATTGTTAAAACTACACTGAATACAAAGTAAAATCACTATATTTCTTCCGAGATTTTTATGGTGCATTGTTCAGGGAGACAGTGCAACAAATTGAAATCAAAGTGACTTTACTTACCAATGACGTCCAATTCATTGTTAATATCTCGTTTCAAAGCGTTTACAAATCTCCAAATATCGTCCAGTTCTGTTGCTACGACTTCTCGTACTTCCTAAATATTCGAAAATATATTTTAAATATCGAAGCAGTTGTCTAACTGGGCTAATTTATACATACATTGTGGACTATTTGGGCCAAGAGTGCGCAACCTGCGGCCCGAGGGCCATATGCGGCCCGCATGGAAAAATTGTGTGGCTTGAAGAAATGCCAATCTTGATGGTGTGCGGAAACAAGTTTCCAATTTATTTAAACATGGTATGCGTGAGTAGTTTCCATATATTTATTATCTATGTCTATGACATTACAATGCGTTATATGAAAGGCAGGGGATTTCGAATCGCCGCCATTTTGTTTTTATTCTTTCCGCCAATGGTCGAGGTGAATTCCAGATTTTATTTTCATTGAAGTCATATTTTTCAACGAAATTCTCACATGGCTATTTCCTGTAGTGAGTTATTGATAAAACGTGTTTGTTATTCTGTGTGAACGCTAAGTAATCTATCTGAGTGATGTATTCTATGTATTCAGTAATTCATTTGTTGAGAGGACCAATTACAACAAAAAAGTCGCTTACAATTATATATTTACAAGTATTCGAGATTCGATTCGAAAAAAATATTCGATTCGATTCTGAAATCACAAGGTATTCGAAAATGCCCAGCCTTTGTCATATTATAATGGTTCACCACCATTGAGATGTCTTACCAGCTTTCCTCTCCCCTCACACCATAAACCTTGATATATATTATATATTAGCCCCACATGTCAGCATTTCTTTTTATTTCATCAATTCTAAACCAAACCAAACTTACTTTTCGTATTATATTAATTATTGAGTTTCCAGCCGGCATAGGTTTGGTTTCCTGAGATTCAAGATCTTCCGGGTTAGTTTCGACAGAACTTATCGGCGTTTCAAAGGGCTCTTCATCTTTTTCTTGGGGAGCGGATGTTGCTCCAAGCTCTTCAGGAGGAGTTATAGCAGGATCACTGATAACAGTAGGTTCAGGTGTTGGAATTCTAAAAAAATTGATGCAAATTATATTACGATGTAAAAAATACCTCCCAGCGCTAAAAAATTGCAGTCTTCCTTTAATTACTACCAGTTGGGGTCTCGCAAGACTAACAACTTGCTTGCCTTTGCGAAGTGGACCTGTATGTGTGTAACACAAGGATGCTGTAGCAAGAATAAAGTTAACTATACTAATTGATTCAAAAGTCCTGCTGCAAACTGACACAAATATATCTCAGTATTGTTTCGTCTGAGGTCAGACTTCTTCAGACAAACAATATTGAAAAATGCTTGCCTAACGGAGGAAGGATATTTTGTATTGTGTGAAGAACTACCTAAACATACCAACAGATGATTTGCCTTCACATGAGAATTACCAATATATACCAATTGTGACATAAGTCGCAATTTAGTAATCCAACACCCCCCCCCCCCCCCCACCCTCCTTTAGAAAGAGAAATTCTATTCTGTTATTATTGGGTTATGCCATTTCTTTTATCCTATTTTCAAATTTAACTGATTTGGAGTATTCGGTTATATTGAGGTTTCTTTCTAACAGTTGCACTTCCGACTTCCCAACAAACATGTAATCGATAAATTCTTATTCTTGGGCGCATTGAAATTTTTATTTCCGTATCGCTATGACAGCAATAACAGTCTGTGATCGGTTGTCATTCATACACATGATCGCTTGCGGCTTATATGCGAATTTTTATAAATTAATTGTTTCAGGGAGTCGGCTTCAATGATGGGTTGGAAAACTCGTGACAACCGGAAAGAAACCAATTCGCAATTATATTTACATTATTTGTCTGCTGCGATGTAAATATAATTATGACGCTACAAAACGTACAGTTAATAACTAAGTTTACCTGAGAAACCAAACTTTCCGTGACATAATTTTATTTCAACAACAGGAACGCAAAAGCAATAAGATAATTAGCAATCAAAACAAAGTTCCAGTGCGCTCTGACAACAGTTCACCACCAGTCGGTCGGTCGGCTTATTTGCGCAAATATTTGGTATGTTAATATTTCCCAATTAAAACTGATCAAGAATAAATAAATTCTGTTACCTTTCAACAACTGTGGGTTCTCTTTCCTCAACATCTTGTGCAGGAGGTCGAAATATCTCAACCTCCTCTTCTGACTTGTCTTCGTCTGGGTCCTGGGAACAGTAAAATCAGTTTAAACAATTGTTTAGTGAACTGTTTTACAGCTACTCCCGTAGTATGTGTATCAGGGCAAATACCTTCATATACAATGTTTCAATAAAATAATTTAAAATTGGGAATAATTCACACGTGGAAATTACATACGGTAATTACATAATGATTTTTGTTCATTTTTCCCTCTGAGCCATAAAAGGTTCGAAAACAGGTCCCCCTATTCTTCTGAGTGAGTGCGTGTGACTCTGCTTTGAAAAATAAAAAATTTATCTCAAATATGAAGCTCTAATTCGAATCAAAAACTCAAAATTTTAAACATTTCAACACCATAGCTTGCTAATCCAGAAGTGTGTGTACCAATATGGAGGTAACTAATTTTGTTCGCCTACTTTACATCAAGTTGTGTAAAAGGACTGGAACCTATGAGCAGGGGGTATATTCACCTGGCTAACACCGACAGTCCCCGAACTCGCAATAGAACTAAAATAAAGAAAATCGGAATAAAATCATGGCCTAACCCTAACCTGGTACACATACTATGGGAGCACCTGCTAATCATTACATACCTGTGTTCTATTCATTTCCTCTGACCTTCTTGTATGATGTTGTCTGTGTGACGACTGTTGCCGACTGTCTGGTTTCACAGCGTAAATATGTAAATCTCGATGCATTTTTCGACAAAGACTCAATGCTGTTTGATACTCATCTGTGATGTTAAATGGATTTATTCACACAGGGAGGTGTTTTAGAGGGGGGGGGGGAGGGGAGAATGGGGTAGCACATTATTTATATGGTTAAGTTTATTGTTTAGTTTAATGATTTATGTAATAATAATACAAATATTTTACTCTAACTTGACCACCCACATTTTGTTCAAACAATTCATACTCGTACTTTTTTAAGGAATGAAACTAGAAATAACGGGGAGTTTCCCGTAAAAAGTAAAATCAGTTTTTCGTTTAGCATTGTGGGCCCCCTCCAAATGCCCTGTGCCCCTGTTGGTGGGCCCGGGGCCCCATGTTGGGCACTGCTGCTCTAGATGAAGTCAAAATTCACAATCTGTGACACTAACATTGTTAAGTGTATCGCTTCGTAACCATACCTTGCGAATCAATCCGAATACTGTCATTCTCATCATCTCTGTAAGTAAATTTGAGTTTCGTTGGACTTTTCACTTCTGTGACAATCTAAAAAAAAGAAGATATTTTATTCTGAAGAAATGGTAAACTATATCTTATATAGAGTCCTTTTGAAATGGATTAGCCAAGTAGATCTTGGAAAAATACAGCATGATCCATATATACAATCCAACTATTTATATGATCAGGGGCATAGCCAGGGTGGGGAGGGGGTAATTGAAAAAAAAAATTTCCTGTATCATAACTTGAAATTTTTCATAGGTTGAAACGCTATTTAGACCCTTCAAACTATTGAAAACCCATGTTTTCCGGCCTCTAGTCGGATTCGCTAGCTGTTTTGGTCCGACTTGGAAATTAAAGTTTCAGAAACATCCTTCCCAAACCCCAGGTCAATTGGAACATATTTTAGAGAAAACGGGTCCAGTATAGTTTATTACCACAAGTACTTCTGGTGGGCGTAGCATAACAAATTTTGCATATGTTATTCCTAACCCCCACCTGACTACGTCACCAAAAAATTACGTCACTAGGACGTCACCATCACGTGATATGGCTTGCCAGAGTATAATTACAATCGCCCGAAATGGCATCTGCGCCGCCGATAACGAACTCGCTAACCCCGGCGATCTCTCTCCTATGGTGATCATTGTGACGAAAAAACGAGAGAACTAGATTGCTCGATTTCGGGTGATCGTCTGCGCGTTTTGGACGACCTTCCTCATACTTTGGTGGGTCTTATTACGCCACTGTGACGTCGGAATGACGTAATTTTTTGGTGACGTAGTCAGGTGGGGATTAGAATTAACATATGTAAAAATTGTTGAGCCAGGCCAACTAGAAGTGCATTGATACTAAACTATACCAGACCCGAGAAAACCACATTGTGCAAAGCGTCCTAGAATACTGAAACTTTGGGTAAGATCGTACACAAAAAGAAGCGTTGAATGGAATTCCTCCACGTATCACTTCTTCTTCGCAAAACATTCCAATCTTATATTATGAACGTTTTGAACCCTTCCTTGAGGTTTGGTTTGCTCTCCTGATTTCATATTCGGTTGTATTTATTTGTTTTTATCAATCATTTTATTGTTTTGCTGATTATAGAGTTGAAATAAACTTATGCAATCTTTTGGATCACCAAATACATACCAGATCTTGCAGGTCATTCCATTCCATGTCGACAGGAATCTGAAATGCTGTTGGTTCTTCAAGGTCATCGTCGATTTCAAGGTCACTGAGTGTATCATTTTCATTATGAATAAACAATGTATAACAAGGCTTAGACATCTCAGTGTCTTCTGACCTCCGACCAGAGGTCGAATTTAAACTGGTTAAAATGTTATCAATAAAGCTTGACATGTATTTCCTGAAAACATAAATACAATGTAGATAAACATTCATAACGAGATAGTCACCACCCACTTATCAATATAGTGGCAAATATCCTTCGCTTTGACTCAATAGCGTGTAAACTTTCTCGATGGAAACTTGCGCATCACACACACACTCAGCACATGCATTTTCTTGCCTCAAAAATCTAGGTCATACACGTTCTCTCAAAAATCTCTTCGTCACTGATTAATTAATAACTCGCTAATTACACGACATAATTCATCCAAAATCAATAGGCTTCTGATCCGAGCTATGATGAATGCACATGCAAAATTAGGAGCAGATGCAACCTCGCTTTCATGAAATATCGCGTGCGCCTAACAGACAGACAAATACCTATCAACATACTTACCAATCAAGATCGATAAGTAATTAAACAGCATGGGACATAGGGAGGCAGACAACTCGACTACACGGACAACTCATCAGAGACAACCTGACTACCAAGATTACTGCTGGGTTGTCAGTCTTTAATATTACGTGTGTAATTTCGACCTTTTTACATTAGGTTTCACATCACATTTTTGTTTGGCGATATTTGAGCAGATATGGCGTTCACTCAACCAGACTCCAAATTGCATGGGTTTTTAAAGTGCTACATACAGACTTAATACTTATTATTAAAATGCTAACTTGGCAAATTTTGTAATTCTGTAATTGCCCAAAGAAGCAATAAATACATCCGAATCATTACATATAGTACCTACTTCTAATTTACATTATACGACACAGATTTCAGATTGCAAGAATACCCCCAACATCAAAAGACATCAATATTAACAGTGAGTGCCCCCCCCCCCTTTACACAGTCACAAGAGAGAAGTCAATGGTCGGCTTCTTACAGTCTTACACTATCTAATTGAGCCAATTTGTGCATCTGGTACAATTGAAGGGTCTCATGTAGTTTCTTACCTAACATACTTCTAGTGGGCGTAGCATGACAATTTTTTCACGTATCAATCCTAACCCCCACCTGACTACACCATCCAAAAATTACGTCATTACAACGTCACAGCGACGTAATAGAGCCCTTCAAACTATACAAACTGCCATCTAAGACGCGCAATCGAGCACCCGATTTCGAACAGTTATTTCTCTCGTTTTCGCGTCGCAACGATTCCAATAGGAAAGAGACCGATAACGTCAGTCAGTTCTTTATCGCCGGCGCCAATGCCATTTCGGTCGATCGTGTGTATATTTGGCAAGCTGTATGACGTGATTGTGATGTCGTAGCGATTTAATTTTTGGATGGCGTAATCAAATGGGGGTTAGGATTGACATATCAAAAAATTATTATGCTACGCCAACTAGAAGTACGTTAGGTACGAAACCACACAAGACCCCAATTGAAAATTAAACTGTAAGATAAACTAGTATAAGCATAGGGTACGAAAATATCAGTTCTGCAATTTCAAGTTTGTCAGCCACCTGCTCATCTTTCTAGTTTCCTCTTCTAGCTCTTTCCAGCTTTCAGTTTTGGGAATTTTGGTGGTGATGAGAAAAATAAAATAATTGTTTTATCACTTAATTCTGATTGGATAGGTATATCATACTTGTAGAAATTCAAACCTACGTCCGCCGCACTTTCAAACTATCGGTATAATCTAATAACAAAGGCGGATCGCTACCGCAAAGAACCGTCAAAGCCGAAAGAACACAAAAATCGAATGCGCAAACGCCAGTCTGTCAGTGTCATATACCCAAATTACTGTACCTCAATCAACTTACGTATATTCAACAATAAATCATCAAAATTTCGAAATAAATTGCAACTGCTATAAGACACGTCACACCGGTTATATTATAAAGATAAATTTAAAAAAAAACTGTCCCCTTCAAATGTTTCCCCTTTTGGTACAGCGAGATTGTTTTCTTGATCATGTGATGTATTTTGGTCAATGACGTAATCGTGACCACGTGATGTCAACAAAAGACTGTCTGCAGTCAGCCATAAAAAATATTACGTGTTAAAAAGATTAGATTAAAATTTGTTTTTTAAACTCGCCAGGGTGCAAAATAATAACGATGCTTAAGACGAACACAGCACGGAAATTTAGAGAAATTTGCCGAAGCTCCCAATAGGGTTTAAAACATGGATGGACGCGTGCTACTTATTTTGGCAAAACCTCTTTTCATAAATTCTGTGCGTTTTATATATACAGTTCCTTGCTCAAGATTTCGTTTGCTTTTCTGATTTTATAATCAGTTTTTATGAATTATTTTATTGCTTGTTATGTTATTTTAGCCAGTTACTTGTTTTCAGATGCATATATCTGATTTTCAGATGTCGTATTTCCCCGCGGATTTTTGAGGATGGTTTGTAACCATTCACTCAAATTTTTACTCCTTTTTGTCGGTTTTAGTTGTGCGTAAGTCAAGTAACTTAGCAGTAAATTTCTCATTTCAATTCAAGACGGGATCAGCGTTGAAAAGCTGAGGTCGGCAATACTCGAGCTAGATAGATGTCCCTTGTTATTAATGGCAATTGATTAAATGTATCGCATAAAAACATACAAACGCCAAAAGCCTTCGGAAAATAATCATGGATGTATTTGCATTGTGAAAGAACGAGAAGAATTTGACTGGGGCCAAAGGTCAAGGGAAATTTCCTTTTTTGTATTTCACGGGTTTTTTCTTTCAATGCTATTCAGCGATTCGAAGTAGCCACCGATACATGCTCATCTCCAGATGTCCAGCATTTCTCTTCAACTATACCTGTCCAAAAGTTTCCAGATAACACAAACCAGTATCATATTTGGCATCGCTGTACTGTGTATTCATCTTTTTCCTTCAATTTGCATAAGATTGATTTTTTTAATGGTTGGAAAAAATTCACTTAAACCTGGAATTAATAATTTTGCCCCAGAAATGTCGATTTCCACTTAACCCTTTCTTTTTACGCTTTACAGGCGTTTTTCCAATAGAGACTCGAGTACGGAGATATGTTTTACATCTGTATATCCTCTTATCCCCTCCCTCCACCAATACTCCAAAAAAAAATCAGAATGAAGCAGAGAGAGAGATTTATTTCCACAAACAATGAAAAAACAATATTAAATAATATCGATAATTTTTAGAGAGTTAGACTATAATGAAAACAATGAAAAACAGTATAAAACAATATCGATGAGTTTTATAGAAGTAGTCCAATTTACACATTGTTTTGTGTTGGCCAGTATGCAAGACCGTTGAAGGTCATCAAGGCTCCGGACCAATTTAACACTGTTATTGATTAAGAAGTCGGAATTAATTGTCACAATATAAATATAAAAAAGACGGAGAATGAGTCGGCAGATATTTTAGTTCCACGATTCAACACTAAAAGCACATTGTGATAGAGTTTAGAGGACATGTGTAAAATATATATAATACCAGTGCTACATTGTGATCTAGTACATTACAGATCGCCATAACCGAGTCGGGCTCAGTATGAAATATAAATGAACTTAACAATTCAACACGTGCTATAATAACAATAGAGAACAATCGACAATCGTCAGTGGAAATAAGATGGCAGTATATTATCAAATCTAATGGTGAAATGATAAATAGAGGAGTTTCTTCTGTTTGATTGTTAACATCGTCTAGAAAATCTATTTCTTCCCCTCGTTCTTGGAGCTTTTCAAGTTTGATCGGAGATCCATGGTCACTTTGTGTTTCGATCCAAGAAGAGCCCTCAACATTTGGTCAGCAGACATACGTACACGTCTTAGTGGTGGGCGCTTGAATTTACCTCTAAGATCAAAGATCTTCTGGTTTAGTTCTTCAATCTCTGTATCATTCTTTTTCACTTTGGCTTCTATCTCATATCTTGCTTCATCAACTTTGTCAATCTTAGCATGCAATTCACGACACAGGTCCATAAGTTCCTGTTGTGACATGCTGCCAATATCAGCCATTGGTTCAATTCTCTTATTCAATACATTCTTCTTTTCCTCGGCTTTTTGTTCTGCTTCTCTTTTCAAATCTTCGCGTGCCTTGTTCAGCATGAGAGACTTCAGCTGCTGTTTGCGCTGGTGTGTCATCTTGCGAGGCGCACTTTCAGAATCGGCCATTATGATGAAAGGCTTTGTATGTCGTACTAACGAGTTAAAAATAAATTCGGGATGACCAAATGCAGGGAACGTACCGACGGCTCTCGTCTTCTTTCCTTTTCCTACGTCTTAGTACGGTGTGCTATACTTTCTTCAAGTCTTTTGAGTCAGATATAGTGCCCACAGTCCTAAGATATTTATTAACAGTATATTGGTCTTCTTTTCCTTCAGTTTCTTTTTCTAAGCGGCGATTCACCGACTTATATATTCGACAGCACGGATGGGCCGCCAAAAAGTGTCACATCGTTAACACTCATTTTGTTGTCGCCTCATTTGTTCAGTCGATCTAATCAACGTTGACACTACAGGCTCCGATATCGCGGTATTCGCACGATTGAGATAAGTTATACCAAACGACGATAGAGGGTTGCCAAAGGTCGGGGAAAATTCAGTTTTCTGTATTTCAACCGGTGCTATTCGAAGTAGACACCAATACATTCTTATTTCCAGATGCCCAGCATTTCTTTTCAACTCTACCTGTCCAAATACCAATCGGGCTTTCAGATAACACAACACATGCCGTATTGGGTATGGCTGTATTGAGTACTCATTTTTTAATCTTTGGAAAAAAATTACTCTACCTGATATTAACCATTTTGCCACAGAAATTTTGATTTTCGCCCTACTCTTCTCTTTAGGCTTACAGATGTTCCAACCGATGGAGATTTGCGTACGGAGATAAGTTTTACACCTGCATTCCCTCCCTACCCCCCCCCCCCCCCCCAATACTCAAAAAATTAAAATGAAGCAGCTCAACAATACAACACGTGCTATAATAACAATAGAAAAAAATCGACAATCGTCAGTGGAAATAAGATGGCAGTATATTACATCACAATAATAACTAATATGTCACAATCCTATCAGTATAAATAAACCGTTACAACATAATAAAGTTTGAGATCATTAAGAGACAACAATGGAATAAATGCAACTGTGACATAAGTTTAGATCAACAATTTTCAAAAATATTTTCAATTTTTAGAATTCTTGGTACAAAAATGATAAAATTGTCTAAACAGTAAACTGATCTAGTAAAACGACTACAAAACTAGGTAAAAATATTCCAATGAACCAGCGTTTCTCAATCTGTGTTTCGCGGAAGACTGCTGTTCCACGCGCTTTTTTGGAGTGTTCCACAGGACAGGGATCGAAATTGTGATGAAGTTCGTTGCCATGGCGATATCTGCTGTATCTAGGTGTAGGTGTTCCAGGGTAAAATAAGTTTGAGAAATGCTCCAAAAAGCGAAAGCATCATTGAGGACATTGTTTCCAAACGAGAGCCTCAGTCAGTTTACTAGCGTTTACAATTGTGCAAGTTTTTGTATCAAAATTTGAATCCAACGCAAAAATATTCCAATAGAGGACAGCATCATTAAAGCCAAAGGCAGTGGTTTCAACGTAGAGCCCAGTAAGTTTGCTAGCATTCATATTAGTGTGTTGAATAAGACATGCACTTTCGGATAGAGAAAAGCATCATTAGGGGCATTGGTTCCTAACAAGGAGCCAAAAATTAACTAAGCGTATTTAATAGTCTATTAAATAAGGCATACATATTTCAATAGAGAAAAGTATCATAAGGACATTGGTTCCTAACCAGAAAGCCAGAGAGTTTACTGTCTTGGATACGCCCCAAAGTCTATCTTGAATGAAAATATTTCCATGGTTTCAAAATGTTCATAGTTTAAAAACTGCCAAGCACACATAAGATGTCTCAGTGGCCGCAATAGTTTGTCTGAATCCTTCCTTAGACATAAGAGAGAGCATACAATTGGCAGGGCAAACTTTTAGGGGTCGGCAATTTTTAGGGTAGAACAGTAAATAAAGCTGTACAAAGAACTAACAAAAATGAAAAAGCGAGTTTACTGTGCATTCTTGATAGGCCGGAGTCTTGAATACGCCAATGTCTATCCTAAATGAAAATATTTTCATGCTTTCAATTTCAAAATGTTCGAGACTAAATAACATCATTTACCAAGGGTTACCAAAAGTTTTAAAGAAGGCTTACATATGCCAATACTTTTGTCAAAATTTGATTGTTACGAGTTCAGAGGTGGCTGAAGTCGAAATTATTTAGAACTCGATGTCTATATTATTACGTTTACTAAAAGTTTCTAATAGTTTTAGAGGAGAATTGCGTATGACAAAATATGATTCTTACGAGTTCAGAATTTTTTTTACAACTTGGTGTCTATTGCGAATGAAGTCAGAGTTTCCTAATCCTAAGTTCAGGTTGTGCGCCATCTTGGTGCACATACTTCAGGAGTACCCCGAAATTAAATAACATTAAGTTTACTAAAAGTTACCAAAAGTTTTAGAGGATTGTATGTTTGGAGCCGTTGTCGCGAAGGTCCACGGCATTAAAAAGGTTTGAAACCGATGATCACGTAAATTTGATTTTTCAAGTTCGGAATGTTTCAGAATACACAGCCATACATATAACAAACTGGTTTAATTCAAACGGATCAATAACGAATGACATATTATCGAAAAGGTCGGGAACCATCGATTCAGGTTGAAGTTTGAAACTGCCAAACACACAAAGACAGCTCAGTGTCTGTCGTAGTTTCCTAGAAGAGAACATACAAGTAAAACAAGTAGCAGAATGAATTTTTTGAGCCTGGCAATTTTAAGGATAGAACAATAAAGAAAGCTGTACAAGAAAGAACTAACAAAAATGAAAAAAAAACATGAAAACTTGCAAAATGAACATTCAAACAGTCTTCCATGAGTTAGGTCTTGTGTAATTTATTCTTAAAGCTTTGAAGCGTGTTCTGACAGAATTTATATTGCCTTGTTGGGTTGAGAATATTCTGACCTTTACGTTTCAGTATGATAACATTTGCAAGATTTAAAAACAAAAGAGCAAAACTTGAAAAAAAGTTCCAGGAAAATGTTTATTTTTATTGCAATATGGTTTCAAGCTATTTTTTTTTTTAAATTTAACCATTCGACATTTTGTCTCAAAACCCTTAGTTGGATTGAAAAGGTTTTTATAAAGTGTAGTCCATGCAACTAGAACGATAAACTATACATATATTAGCCTGAATAAATGTCAGCTTCCCACTCCACCCGTTAAACATTCGCAATTAGCCCATTAAAGACTCTAAAGTCTAGTTCAAATGAAGGAATGAGTGTTTCATGAAGCGCTCAGTAACTGATAATTAACTATTCATAAACCAGTTCAGGCAAGAACATACAATCTCATCAACTTTCCTCTTTCTAAAAAGCCCTCCAATGGAGACGACTTTTTGAATTTTTCCCACGGCAACTTTTTCAATAATCAGAAATCGCTGTCATCTGAGTCGTCGAAATTATATTTCTTCTGTGCCGCGGCCCCCCGGCGTGCGGTGGAACGCTTCGGAACAAACTCAGAATCTGAGGAACGTAGTTTTTCGTCGTCGTCACTGCCGGAATTCCCGCCAGAAAAATCTGAACCTGAATCCCACTGATCTATCTTCTTTCCTTTCTTAGGTGCACTCTTCGACTAAAAACAAGATTTCTTTTATTTCTACTGGGTAAAAATGCTAAGGCAAGGTGTCTTAAACTGGGTCTTCACTCCCTTCCCGGGGGCCATGGAGTAGTAGTCTCTAGCCCAAGAGGTTCCCAAACCAGGGGTCGCGCCCCAAATTGGGTCGGAGTGATAAGTAGGTAGGGTCGCAAACAGGTCATGAGGGGTCGGTGAGATATGGTAGAGGTTGGATGTACAAAACATCTAAGATTTGACAAACCATGTTAAATTTAGCATTTTGTATCATGGCTTACCATAGACATCGCTCTATGCTTATGCTTTAGAAAATGTAGGTGATTATTGTGACATCACTGTTTGGTTTTAGCTTATTTTACTTAATATCACCACATGACCAAACTCAAAAGTCCAGTGAAAGAAGCTCTAAAGTTTCATGAAAAATATATATATTGACCTGGGGTCGCACTGGACACTTGAAAGTTGTCTCTGGGGTCGTCCTGAAAACAGCTTGGGAACCCCTGCTCTAGCCCCTAAAATAGGGCTCTCACTCCCTGGGGACGTGGGCGTCGGTACCCCACTTTTTAAAATAAAAAAATGTCTGTATCATTCTTCGTAGTTTAAAACACTTTTTCGACCCTCAGAACTGTTTCAAAAACAGACCCGCTTGCTGTTAAGATCAACTTGGCAATTTTGAGTTTCGGAACCCCCCCTCCTCCCTCCTTTTGAAAATTCCCGACACTACTTTGTTTGAGAACCACAGTACTAATCAAAGAAATACATGATAAAGTCCATAAAGTCTCTTTACAATTTTTATTTTTGTATGAAGTCAGTTCTCAGTATATCTTAACCAGGTTTGTTGTTTTTTAATCAGTAATTGTTCAAGTATTTTTACTTCATTTAATACATCTGTGAGGCCCAAAACAATATATGGTATCAATAAATTCTATCATCAAGTTAGCAGGAAAATAAACTTTCACATACCTTAGATGCTGCTGGCTTCTTTGGCTCTGTCTTTTTAGCTTGCTCTGTCAAAGAAATTGGAAAAATATTGTAGAATTGGTTGAACAAAAATTTTGTCAAAATTTGGAATCTTTTTATGACATTATTTGACAGAATTGAAACAGTTGTTAAGCAATACAATAAATTCTGCACAAAGTTTTCTACAGTATTTCTACAAAATTATCAACAATAATTCAGGCAGATAAGCAGTTGCCGCGACCTAAAGCTGAGGCCAAAATTGAAAGCAAAAGGATAATTGCGGGCCAAGAGAGAGGATTACCTGCAATGGTCGATACGGCAACGGTACAATTGAATTGTGACGAACATGCTAAAACTGTGATAATGACGTAACAATTATTGGCTTCTAGAACTCAAAACGGTAAAAATATACAGTGTTAAAAGTATTTCACTCGAGTTCGGCGGGCCATATTAAACCGTTACGCAAGCGGTAATTGGGCTGTTGTTTCGGAACCACCGGCGTGGGGGAGCAAGAGAGCATAAGCATTCTCTTAGCGCTTGGATAATGAATCCTATAGTTCTAACACGACTAAGAAGAAATATAAAACGAACATACTTTTAGGTGGTTTAGTCTTCAATAAGTCTTCACTGCTGGATGCACCGAAGTCGTTTAGTTTCTTGCGTTTGACGGCTGTTTTCTGAAAAAGTAGCAATTTTGAAAAATCAATAGTAATGGAGACTCATCTCTTAAAAGAAAATACGGGCGACTAATAAAATATTAAAACGTACTGAAACAATTATAGAATAATGAAGGTGAATCACACACCAGAATACTTTACCCCCCAAAAACTTAAAACTGGGGGGTTTGGACAGTTTGAAAATCTTTGCATCGGACTTTTTAACCTTAGTGGAAGGGGGGGGTTCTAACTCCTTGATTTCATCCCATGAAAGATCGGCTTTCTTAGCGGCAGGAAGTTCGGAGTCTTAGTGTCTTGGGGCATATCCACCCCTCACAGTGGCGCAACCAGGCCGTTTTCAACGGGGGGGTCCGACCGGAATTTACACAGTGCAACCACGACGTAAGTCGCAACGCCACTAGGTGTCGCCCCGCTGACCACGATAAATTGCTCATGGTTAAAAGGGAAACGCCATCGATTAAATCCCAGCCTTTCGCTTACCTTGCACTCGTTCATTAACGGCGCTTCGCTATGTCTTGCACCTCGTGGGTAGCAAAACGCCGTTCATTACATTCCAGCGAATTGCTAACGAAAAGCTGTTAATTATTTTCAACGTTTTCCTCGCTTTGCGCCTCGTGGATAGTGAAACACGGCTTGAAAAAATTCCATTGTTTCCCTCGTGCCGCGCCTTGCTCGTTGGGTGAATTCGTCAAGACTAAAAACAAAATGCACTTCTTGCGAATGGACCTTTTCCCGACCCTAACCCCGGAAAAATTCTAAACTAAACTGAAGCTCACCGGAAGACATAATGACAATTAAAATAATTGATTTACAACTAATTTTTGGAAACACAACTAAAAACTGACTAATTTAATGCAGGGATGTCCAAATCGAATTTAAATTCAAATATCGCAAACTTCAAATACTGTTTTTTCGTGTTTATAATAATCCCAAATATGGCGCACATATCCTAGGCGTCGTCGTCCATGTGTGGTTCGGCAATATATTACAGCTGACATGAAAGAATTTCGATAAACGCCGACTTGAAGAACTTATAAGACTTCGAGGACGTTTTTGATTGAAAATATTTTCTTATCGGGTATTTTAACTTAGTCGAGATGGTTTAGGCGTCCTCGGCAAATTGTGTCTTAATTAGTTGTTTTCATCCTCAGTTTCGATAGTGACCGAACATAACAGGAAATTTTTTCATTTCTTCTAATTTAGCGCGTATAAAATAGCTCTTAAATAGTATTTAATATCTATCGCGGATTTCGTCGGCATCCGGCATTGATAACAACATCAGTTCAGTTAAAGTTAGCGGTATTCATTTACAAACAAAAATACATAACAGCCGACATGAAATATTCAAATCAGCGCAGAATTCAATAATAAAACACGTTTTATGGTCTTAATATGCACATAGAAAGAAGAAAGGACAGAGAAATAACGACTAAAAACTAAGAACGGTATGGTATGTTTGTGTACTTTTGTTTACCATCGTCATCATAACAAATTAGTTAAACCCGATTCCCAAATTTCCGTCCGCCAATAATGGAGAATGAAGATGGAAAAACGTGTTTTACTTTTTGAGTCAGCGTTGATTTAAATTTTTCATGTTATGTGTTATAATTTTTTGATTATAAACCAATACCTCCAACTTAAAATGAACGATATTGTTATCAACGACGTCAGGACTCGGGATAACGATAAAATCTCCGATAGAAACCAAATAATATTTAGAAGCTATTTTATAGATTGCAAGAAATTAAAAAATTTCCCGTTAAGTTCGATAACTATCGAATATGAGGATGAAAACAATTAATTAGGACAGGATTTGCTTTTAAGTTTATTGCCGAGACGCACAACATATCTTGACTAAATTGAAATATACGATGACAAATGTAAAAAATTTTCAACCAAAAACGTCCTCGACGTCTTATAAGCACTTCAAGTTTATTGAAAACCTTCCACGACGACTGTTAGTTATTGCCGTGCCAGACATGGCTGCTTTCGATTGCGATAAAAAATGAAATAATTGTGGAATGTTTTTAAATCAGAACATGGACGGGGGCGGTAGGATGTTTTCGGTTTTCGGCCTTTCATATGTAGAAAATCTTAGGTTATTCGAAGCAATATTTTTCCGAAAATAATTTTCGTATCCAGATTTTCAGAGTTTCTACTGCATTATTATAACATGAAGACGGGCGGCGTTACATTGCGTCAAGATGATGAAGCACGAGAGTATTCGTCACAAGAGAGAGAGAGATAGCATTATGCTATTGTCGCTTTCAATTCGCATCGACAGCGCGCGATTTCTACTTTTTTGAGATAACATATCTCATTTTCGAATACAAACATATACGCGGGGTTAGCGATTATTACGTAACTATCAGCAAAAAGGTATGATTGAAGTCGGGCGGTGTTAAATTACGTCGAGGTGATGAAGCACTGGAAAAAAGTAGTTTTCACCGGATTGTTATGACCGTGGAACGACGCTGTTTTAACGTAGAACAATAATAAGAAAAAACGAAATTCAAACGGGGGGGACACGACCCCCGTAACCCCCCCGCTGGTTGCGCCACTGACCCCTCACAAACTGGGAAATTAGGGGGTTGGGCCCAGTTTGAGAAACACCATATAAAAGTTTCTTACTTTAGCCGGAGGGGCGGTTCTAATTCCTTGATTTCATCCCATGAAAGATCGGCTTTCTTAGGGGCAGGAGGCCAGAGTCTTATGGGGGCTAATTCGCCCCTCAGAAACAGGGAAATTAGGGGATTTGGGCCCAGTCTGGATGAAGGCCCAGAAAAATGCCACATGAAAGTTTACCTTAGCAGGAGGGGGCGGTTCTAACTCCTTGATTTCATCCCATGAAAGATCGGCTTTCTTTGCAGGAGGTTCTGAGTCTTCATCAATGTCATCAAGGTCAATCATGCTGAAATGAAAACCGATATGTTAGAACAGCGGTGGACAATTACTTTTCTGCGTGGGCCAGTTACAGATAATAGACTTGGTCACTGGACCATCGGCTCAATATGAAAAATTATCAATAAAAAAAACAGTTTATTTACAAAAGCTAGTCCAACAACTAGGATAACGTTTATATAATAATGAGCATCGTGTTGGGTGTTCTTAAGGAAGGCCAGCACATGGATAGAATTTTCATATAAGCTCATAAGACGGCTTAATCGTATGGCAAACTGCAACTTTTCATCCAATTATCAGTTCGTCCTGAACTGAAAATTCAACATCTTATCAGATTTATCTAACAGAAATGTGTGAGAGGCATGTCGAATGGTGTGTGAAAAGGGTACGTAAGATTGAAAAAGAGCAGAGGGCAATAACTTTCCTAAATGGACCACTTACAGATAATAGACTTGGCTCTGGGACGAAGGCTCAAACTTGATATGAAAAACTTTGAATAAAAAAAACGCTTTACAAAAGCTTATCCAACAGCTAGGCTAACGTTTATATAATAATGAAATGCACAATGTAACAATCGCGGTCAATATGACGTTATTTTCATCAATATTT
This sequence comes from Styela clava, assembly GCF_013122585.1. Lineage (NCBI taxonomy): Eukaryota > Metazoa > Chordata > Ascidiacea > Stolidobranchia > Styelidae > Styela > Styela clava. Next base: position 1,878,037 of record NW_024102829.1, on the reverse strand, counting down.
TCAACTGAAATTCGTATCAATAGAAACTATAGTTTTAATTTCAGCCGACACAAATGGGTTGGATCCAGCCAGCAGGTCCCAATTTGCCCGCCCCTCAGCAACATGTTGAGTGTTCCTAAGAGTGTGAAAAAGGAAGGCTCACAACACATGAATTGGATAGGATTTACATATTTATCCCAGGAAGGAGAAAAGCCAATAGGATGGCTTCAACATACAGCCTTTCATCAAATTTTCAGTATCAAAATTCAACAAATTAGAAAACGAGAATATCGGTCAGAGACCGAAGACTTACCGATCGTAAGTTAGGGGATCCCCCAAAACAGCGCTCTTACTCCATAGTGACACCTTGTGTCCCATCACTAAGTAATTAATAACTCGCTAATTATACGGCATATTTCATCCAAAATCAATAGGCATCTGGTACGACATATGATGAATGCACATGCAAAATCTGGAGCAGACTCGCTTTTGTGAGATATCGCGTGCATCTAACAGACAAACAAACAGACAGACAAATACCTATCAACATACTTACCGATTAAAATCGATAAGTAATTATTAGATATATCCAACAGAAATCTGTAAGAGGAATGACGGATGGTGTGTGGAAAAGGAGAAAAGAAACAGCAAGCTAGAAGTAAGAATGGTTCCATTAAAGATTATTTGAAGCAGGGGCAATTACTTTCCTAAATGAACCAGTTACAGATAATAGACTTGGTTACTGGGTCGCAGGTCGTCGGCTAAAAACTCAATTTGAAACTATGAATGACAATAGTTTATTTACAAATACTGGGTTGGCTAATAATCGCCTGCCGTCTCGTTTTACTGATGTGATTCATTGGGTATTCGTTGCAGGAGAGTGACGTGACTACAGACGGTATAATTGGATATAAGAACTGAAATTGATATACTAGATAGGATAGGATTTACATATTTATCCTGGGGGAGAGGAAAGCCGATAAGACAGCTTATCCATATGGCGAACCACGGCCTCTCGTCCGGTTACCATTCCAAGTCGGGTATGGGATTAGTTATATTGTTTGTTTTCGGAAGCATGGACTTGGTGGTGGAGGAAGCCGTAACCGACCAGCGGTTACGTGAACCGGCGACGGCGAGGAGTCCAGCAATCCTCTCGCACATAACCATCCCTGCATGGGATTCGAACCTGCGAACCCACGCAGAGTAATTAGAGGTGCGGTGGCGAGCATATTCCTAACGCTTAGCCCGTTGAGCCACACCGCCGCGCGCCTAAATAAGTCCTTGAAGGTAGCTCTCTCAAAAACGTAATTTGCAGGCCCAAACGCTTATATATTAGGCGCTAGTATTGGCAGAGACGCTGAGTTTTAGAAGGACATAAATACAGGGAATCCTCGACTTACGTTGTTCCTTTCTTGAGACGTGGTGTAACCCGAATTTCAGTGTAAGTCGGAACATTATACTGTACACCAGGGCTACTCAACTGGCGGACCGCGGTCCGAATCCGGACCTCTCGAGTATTGGATTTGGACCGCACCTAATTATTTATTTTGGATCATTAGCCCCACTTTTGAAGTTTCCTTTTATAAAATGACTTTCATAGTTTTGAATATATAGGAAAAGAAATATGACACCATAATAAACAATTTTAATATGCTACTAATCATTAGTCGGTCGAGGAAATGCTCGTTTAAGGATGCCGAAATATCAGTTCTGGAAAGACCGGACCCAAATAATTTTGAAGTTTTGTTTGCGGACCTTTGATAAAAATAGTTGAGTAGCCCTGCTGTACACAACAATAATTTCGCTGAGCATATCATACTGTATCAAGAACATCTATTTTACGCTTTGAGTCCATAATAAAGGGCAAAAAGTTAAAAAAAAAGTTAAGATCAAAGTTCCGAACAAAACGGCTCAAACAACCAAACTGACGTACAGTATCACTGAAACTGTGTACCATGTGACTGAAGCTTAGTGATTATTCGTTCATAATCGTAATAGTTCGCAATTGTGAGCCCATAGCACTGATTTTCTTGATCACAATGATCAAGTTTAAGGGCTTAGATATTACAGTACAGTATTATCTTTTATATTTTTATGGAGTGCGTTCGTAACCTCGAAACATCGTTATAGAGTGCACGTTCGTAACCTCAAAACAGCATAAGTTGCAACCGTCGTAACCCGAGGGCTCCCTGTGATTTGAATCTGTGAGTTTGAGGTACATGTGGTTCGTTTTACACATCATATTCAGATCTGGATAATGCTTGAGGAATTACGGTATTTAATGTCGGAGAAGGGTTGCCCACATAACACTTACTCCCGTTTGTTTTTCTTCTTTGTCAAAGCAATGTCATCTTCACTGTCGTCATCTGACCATTTATTGTTTGAACTGAAATTAAAATAACTGAAATTAAAATATTTCATGTTTATCTAATGGAAGAGGATAGTTAATAAGACAATCTAATCATCTGATCTGGAAATCGGGACACACATCGGAAAGTGATTTGTGGCATGGATAAAAGTTTTCATCCTATTTTCATCTTTTCATTACTTACTTTTGTTTGTTTTTCTTCTTTGTCAAAGCTATGTCATCTTCACTGTCGTCATCTGACAATTTATTGTTTGAACTGAAATTAAAAATATGAAGTATGTGATACAAGATGGCGGCCATCATTTTATTCCAATTTTCCTTATTTTTGTTCTACTACGAGTTCGGGGACTAGCCAAGTGACTCCCGCAGTATTTGTACCTGAAATTATGGCCTAACCCTAACCTGGTACACATACTATGTTCCGGTGTCCGCCATTTTGGTTCACATACTTCGGGGTACCAAGAAATTTACCTGATGGGAGAAGAGAAACAGCACACCTAATTATTTCTTACAGGATTCAACACGCAATCAGGAATGGCAAGAGTAGTCCTATCTTGGCATGAAAGGCCAACCATCAACAAACAAGTAACAAGAATATCGGTCAGAGACCGAAGACTTATCGATCGAAAGTTAGGGGATCTCTCAAAACAGCGCTCTTACTCCATAGTGACACCTTGTGTCCCATCACTCGACATAATTCGCCCAAAATCAATAGGCTTCTGGTCCGAGATAAGATGAATGCACATGCAAAATCTGGAGCAGATTCAATCTCGCTTTCGTGACATATCGCGTGCATCTAACAGACATACATACAGACAGACAAATACCTATCAACATACTTACCGATTAAAATCGATAAGTAATAATAAATGTTTAATCTTGTGGTTTCAATATTTTTGGTGCAGCCGAACCCCAATAATAAACAAACCTACCTTTTCATCTTCGCGGCAAGAATGTCATCGTCGCTGTCATCAGATTTATCTTTCTTTGCTGAAAAATAGGGGTCAAAGGTCATTCATGTTACAGAGTGAAGCAAATTTGAGAGATACCAGTTAGGAGTGCAAATGACCAACTACATATCTTTATTCTATACTTATGCACTAGTGGACCAATCCGTATACAATCCAAGTATTGCTATAGCAAGAATGTAGATAACTATTAAATGTCATCCAATAATCTTGCTGCCAAGAATAAGTCACTGAAATTCATACATTACATTAAATTTAAAATATAAGTTGGGAATACAAGAGAATGACTGTCAACAGTGTTCCCTCTAAGGCAGTGATTCCCAACCTGTGGTACGCGTACCACTAGTGGTACGCGAAGGTCTTCCAGGTGGTACGCGAGCACATTCTGTTTTTTTTTTTCAATCGACGATAGTTCTTAATTAAGTTCTTGCGGTGCTTTTTTGAAGGCGTCGTGGTAAGGGACGTCTTTTTTTTACTTCTAGCCATTATGACGTCATAGAATGTCTAAATTGCATGTGCGCATCGCGAACGCTGGATGGTACTGGTAACATACTAGGAGCTAGTCTAACGTGGTGGTTTGTTTAATAAGGAAGGTTTGTAACTGACAAATTTTCATTTATTATTGCGATAAATAGTATTTTTCATTTGACTTTATACCATGTCCAAGCGAAATTATGATCCAGATTATTTAAAATACGGTTTCATCACGATCGAACACAAAGGAGAAGTTCTACCGCAATGCGTGGTCTGCATGAAGACCCTTTCCAACGCGTCCATGAAACCCAGCCTGCTTCCACGTCATCTTAGAACGAACCACGCTGATAGGAAGAATCGAGATCAGAGCTACTTGCGGAGCAAATGAAGCGGCAGCGTTTGGACAGAACTGGCTTATTCCACCAGAAGGGGACAGAGATTGTCAAAGCGTCGTATGAAGTCGCTTTCTTGGTGGCTAAAAGCATGACAGCTCATACCATTGCAGAGTCTCTCATAATGCCGGCGGCAAAGATTTTGGTCAGACGTGTGATGAGAGAGGAGTCCGTGGCAAAGTTGGACAGTGTGTCCCTCTCTAACAATACTGTAAAGCGCCGTATCGAGGAGATGTCAGTTGACACAGCCGATCAAGTTACTCCGGGAGTAAGAGCTTCAAAATTTGGGTTTGCAATACAGGTCGACGAATCTACAAATGTTTCGAACTGCAGTAATCGGATGCACGACAGATGGGGCTCCGTCCATGCTTGGTCGAAAGTCTGGGTTTCAAGCCCATGTGAAAGCCGTATCATCAAACGTCACCGGTGTACACTGTTTTATACACAAATTCGTCTTTAGCGCCAAGTTGTTATCGTGCTTGAACCGAATTATTAAAATTGTAAATTTGTTAAAGCGTCAACTCTAAATAGTCGCCTGTTTAAGCTGATCTGCGAAGATCTCGGTTCCGATCACACTTGTCTTCTCTATCACACAGAAGTGCGCTGGCTCTCCAGGGGAAATACAACAAAACGTCTTTTTCAATTGAGGAATGAACTACTTGTGTTTTTTACAGGAGAAAGATCACAAGTTTCAGAAATATCTGGAGGATGAGGGATTTGTCATAAGATTGGCTTACTAGGCAGACATTTTTGAAACCATCAACCGTTTAAATTTGTCATTTCAAGGACCAAACTGTACTATCGTAGAGTTCATTTCAAAACTGAGAGCGTTTGTCCGGAAGTTGGACCTCTGGAAAAATAACGTAGAAAGCAAGCAATATGGAATGTTTACATCCTTGACAACCCTTCCCAGCGCGCCCAATGATGAAGTCTCCCATGAAATCGTTGATCACCTGTCACTGCTCAATGCCGAATTGAGGCATTACTTTCCGGATGTTATATGTTGTGCCTACATAACCGATCCATTTTCTATTGATCCAGCCGACCTGCCTGTCGGGACTGGGGAGCAAGGAGCTCATAGATATCCAGGCTGACCAGACTGCAAAGACGAAACACAAAGAATGTTCTCCAATCAACTTCTGGCTTAGCATGGCTTCCTCATATGTGACGCTTGCTTTTCGCGCTATTCCCCAGCTGTTAATTTTTCCTTCGACGTGGGAGTGCGAGCAAGGGTTTTCATTCCTTCTGACTATCAAATCTAAGAAACGAAACAGACTCCTTGAGCCAATGCATGACTTCCGATTAGCTGTGAGCAAATGTATGCTACGCATCGACCAGCTCGTAGAAAATAAATAAATGCAGCCATCGCATTGAATGAATTGATTGTTTTGTTGTTATTTTATTATGTTGTTCTTCTTTTGAATAGTGGCGGAAAAACAATAACATGCACCACATCAATCTTGGCTGATGCGGCCTAGTTTAACAGAATTTGTTGTTACACTTTGCATGAATCAAATACGTTATTATGACGTCACAAACGGTAAGAAATAGCTTTTCGTGCGCATTATTTGTGTAGGTGGTACGCGAGCACTGCACTAAATCCCGAAATGGTACGTGGGCGGATAAAGGTTGGGAAACACTGCTCTAAGGTGTGCGCGCGCACACAGCTTTCACAGGCTGCGCACACGTATAGATTTACTGCGCACAGACGTATTTCGATGTAATGTAACAATGTTCTCGGTTTGCAGGTTGAGAAAGTTTGTTGTTGGCCCACTTATTACCCGGTTAGAACGCCAAAATTTCTACATTGATTTTTGCACAAATATTGGTCATTTACAAAAAAGTGCGCACACACCAAAATTTCTGCGCCAAATTAGAGGGAACATTGACTGTCAATATACTTCAACGCTTTACACAAGAATGTTGGAACAAGAGTAAAGTTTAACATTCTATGTAATTTAAGAGTCTCGCAGTGCACTAAAATGGGCGCTCACACGTATGTGCAACAAGATGGCCAAACCTGAACGTAGTATGTGTACCAGGTTAGGGTTAGACCATAATTTTATTCCAATTCTCTATATTTTAGTTCTATTACGAGTTCGTGGACCAGCCAAGTGACTCCCGTAGTATTTGTACCTGAGATTATGGCCTAACCCTAACCTGGTACACATACTACATTCCGGTGTCCAATATCTTGGTTCACATATTACAGGAGTACCAAATTCCACAAATTTAAACCCACTTTTTGCAGTTCTCTTTGTGCTTTTTTTAGGAACATATTCTTCAGAATCTTCATCTGAGCTAAACCCCTCAGAAACATCAGAGTCAGAATCCCAAGGATTTTTCTTCTTCTTACCCTTAGTTCCTCCTGCTCCTCCAGACGGTTTGCTTTTTGGCTTAAAGCTTAATGTTGTCTGCTTGGTGGCTGGTTTGACTGTTGTTAAGATAAAAATGTATCTTGGAAAAGGATGTTCAGATTTATTTTGGGAAGAGGAAAGAAAGGTGATAAGATGCACTGGTCTGGTTCCATATGTGTTTGCTCAAGGTAAAGTTCCAGAGTACTTGACTAAAAAAAGCTGGAAGAGCACCGATAAAACAGGGGTGGGTAACTTCTCTAGTCGGCGGCCAGATGTGGAAAAATGAAGTCCTCGGCGGGCAGGATTATAACATGAATAGTATCTAATATCTTAATCACATATTTATTAGCTATTGCAAGAAAGAAAGTTATAAATCGTGTTTGAAGTAAAGTTTAAACTTAACAAAAAATAGAGACCAAGAAACACATACTTACCCACGCCTGCGATAGAAGAATTGCAAATTGCAAGTTTGCTCACAACTTAATAATTAATATGAGAGTAATCACTAAGTAGTAAAAAAAGAATCATCATTCATTGCTACTACAATCAAAGTTACGAACGAATTTATCACTAACTCTAGAAATTTTTGATGGGTTTGTGGCCCAAAAGTGGGCCATCGACCCACTGAATTAGCTTAACGAGAGCTTACCTGGTTTTGGCTTTTCCTTCGTTGAATTTTTAATACTCAGACGTTGAGCCAGTGATAATGGTTTGTCTACGTCGTCATCTATATCCATGCCAGCAACTGTGAAAAGATTTTAACATTATTTAGAAAAAGTAGAAACGGGTTGCAAAAATCTATGAAGAAAACATGTTTCAATTAAAATGTTCAAAGTTTGCATATACCTACTAGATCAGAGTTTCCAAAACTTTTTGAGCAGTGAACCGCCCCTGTTTGCGGATATTATTTTTTACAGACACCCATTCTATACCAAATCATGTGCGTAACCAAGGAGGAAGGTTAATGTTCCATTTGGATTTAGAACACAACAACACAAACGACATTAATGTGACGGATCAATTTCTGACAAGCGAACTTGTAGGCCCAACTCTATGACAACAAACTAATTTGTGTGTTCTTGGATAGTCTCTCACAATTAACATAACTGTGTTTCACGCCACTTTCTTGCATCAACAGGGCTCAAATGACCTTGGCAAAGTCGCACAAGTTCTTGACTGGTGATAACTCAATAACGCATACAATCAATTATTACCGACGACGTAACTCTGTGACAAAGATCTACCTCCCAGACGATCGTCTACATTTACAACAACTTTTTCACTCCCATTGTTAAGGCCTTGTAACAATTACCATTTGCGATTGCATCAACTTACGACTTCATCTCGTTTATGAATGACTATGTAACAGTGGATATACGTTAAATGTATTATTTCAGACTCTTAATATCGCTGCGGACCCCCTGTGTAGTCGTCACAGACCCACAGAGGTCCGCGGACACCAGATTGGGAAACCCCGTAATAGATAGGTTTCCATTTTTTGATTTTATTTTTAAATTTTCTAGTATCAAATATAATTCATCTATTTGGTGAAAAATTTGGTATACTCCCTGACACATTAAGGAAACAAACTAGAATTCGGTTGGAAACCAAAGAATCATCGATCGAAGGTTAGGGAATCCCCAAAACAGTGGTCTTACTCCATAGTGACACCGTGTGTCCCATCACTAATTAATTAATAACTCGCTAATTATACGGCATAATCCATCCAAAATCAATAGGTTCCTGATCCGAGCTAAGATGAATGCACATGCAAAATTTGGAGCAGATTGAACCTCGCTTTCGTGAGATATCGTGTGCATCTAACACACAGACAAACAAACAGACAAATACCTATCAACATACTAACATTTTAAAATCGATAAGTAACAATATAGAATGACCATGGAAACAAAAGGACCCCATTTCAAAAATTTCATTTTGAAAAACATTAATTTATTAAGGTAGCTAAAATTTCAGAAAAGCTTTGTGATCAACATACAACATCCAAGTTGAAAACACGTGATTGGAGACTTAAAGTGGATTGTGCGCACAAAAAAATAAGTGTTCCAGGAAGGAAAAACAGTGTTCATTCATCTTTAAAATTTTCTAATATCCCAAATGGTTATGCAAAAATTATTATTGCTTCACAATGCTCTATTTAACTTTCCATGTCTTGATGTTAATTCTTTGGAAACATCTGCTTCGTTTATGAAGTACTAACTTCGTTTTTATATCTAGATTTGAAAATGCCATCGTTTACCAAAAAATAGTTTGATAGCCTAGAAATAATGATCAAAACGAATTGAATATTTAAATTCCAATATATTCAACATAAAAAATTTTGGTGCTCCCGAAGTATGCGAACCAAGATGGCGGACATCGGAACGTAACATGGGTAACAGGTTAGGGTTAGACGATAATTTCTTTTCAATTTTCCTTATTTTAGTCCTATTATCAGTTCGAAGACTAGCCAAGAGCCTCCCGTAGTATTTATACCTAAAATTATGGCCTAACCCTAACCTAGTACACATATTAGATTCCGATGTCCGCCATCTTGGTTTGCATACTTCGGGAGCCCCAAAATTTTTGTATTTGAGAATAATTTATAACTTTGGTTTCCAGCTGTCAGAAAAACAAATCAAAATGTACGATATCTCGACTGATAACAAACAACATAGAGAAAATGATGACTTTTTTATATTTATGTCGTTTGAGATGTGATCGACATGAAGATATAGGACTTCATGTAATTTTCCACATAAACTTGCCCCCAATTTAAAATTTATTCGATATGCCATATTCAAAAATCTTTTTTCAGAATGTATTCAAAATAGTAAAATATTCAGTTCAGGTCATCTCTGGGTAGGACAAGGTCTCCCCTACAAAGAAGGAATCATAGTGATTCAAAAGAGCATGATTGAGTTTATTCGGCGAGTTTAGCGCTAAAAGAGGCTTTTACAAGAAGTTTACTTATTACAGCAAAAATCAAAAAAACTTTGGTTCAGTCTTCAGTGTAGCAGAAAGTTAAGAAATTTGCAACACTTCAAATCGTGTAGTTTTTAAATCAACAATTAAAAGTGAACTATCACCACAAGTCCACAACGGTTCCATTATATTTGAACCCACGTACATTTGAACCCATGACAATTGCACCTGTATGCTATTGCACCTATGGAATTTTTTTTGTTTCACGGATAGTTAAACCCATACTAACCCTAACCCATGGGTTTTAGCACCCACATATAGATTGAACTCGTGGATATACACATGGGTTCAAATGTAAGGTCACCGTCCACAACAATTACCATCCTTACCCACTGCTTCTTTGGCTGCAATTATGGAATTAAATATGTCACATAAAAAATCAGTAATATGGTACATCTGTGAATTTATACATCTGTATTGTCAATTGCGCAAATATTGTATTCCAGTATATTTTAATTGATGTTTTGTTATATATTTTGATCAATTTTGTTTGTACAATATTTCATGCACGACGAAAATAAAAATCTGAATCTGAATTTAAGCTTGAAAGTTGATAACATTACTGGGGATGGGCATTTCGAATACCCGGTGATTTCAGAATTGATTCAAATACTTTCTTCGAATCAAATCTTGAATACTTGGAATATATGTAATTGTATGCAATTTTCCTACTGTAATTGGTCCTCAAGACAAACTTACTCAATCCCAATCCTTCAAGTATAAAAACGAGAATATCGGTCAGAGACCGAAGTCTTATCGATCGAAAGTTAGGGGATACCCCAAAACAGCGCTCTTACTCAATAGTGACACCTTGTGTCCCATCACTAATTAATTAATAAATCGCTAATTATACAACATAATTCATCCAAAATCAACAGGCTTCTGGTACGACATATGGTGAATGCACATGCCAAATCTGGAGCAGATTCAATCTCGCTTTCGTGAGATATCGCGTGCATCTAACAGACAGACAAATACCTATCAACATACTTACCGATTAAAATCGATAAGTAAAAACATACCATGTCCATCAGATTCAACTTTGACCTTTGTCCCGTCCTCAGTTTTGAAGAAAGATTCCAATTTTCTCGCTGTGCTATCTTCCTTCTTTTTACGAGCTTGCGTCGAGATTTTGGTTTTCAAAGCCGTATCGATTCGTGGAATGCATCGAATTCCGTGTGGGGAAGGCATCGTCTCCATTTTGACTCCTTTTAAAGCTTTTCCGCGACCTTTGGCCCCGAATAATCCTCTATTCTTGCTTTTCACTATTTCAGCTTCTGCTTCTTCCCGTTCAGCTTTTTCCACTTTCTGAAATCAAAATATTTTCTTAGGCAATTATCGGGGCGCTCCCAAAGTATGTGTACCAAGATGGCTCACAACCTGAATACACATACTGTGTTCAGGTTGTGCGTCATCTTGGTTCACATACTTCGGGGGCTCCATTATTGGTACTACAGTAGTGTGTGTACCTCTTCATTTTAGTTCTACTACGAGCTCGAGGACTGTCTGTGTTAGCCAAGTGAATATACCATACCCCCTGCTCATAGGCTTCAGTCCATTTACACAACTTGATGTAAAGTAGGCAAACAAAATTAGTTATCTCCATATTGTTGCATACACTTCTGGAGCGCCCAATTATCATACTTTTTACTTTAAACAAGGCCATATTTGCAAATAACTTCAAGATGTATTATAGCTGTATTCAGAAGTTTTCAAGTTTCAATGTTTAGGGGTCTTTCGCTCATTGATGAGGTGCATCGAAGTGCCATAAAGCAGTTTGGGGGGCCACAATGCCAGGCGCAGAAGTGATTACTTATCGATTTTAATCGGTAAGTATGTTGATAGGTATTTGTCTGTCTGTTGGATGCACGCGATATCTCACGAAAGCGAGATTGAATCTGCGCCAGATTTTGCATGTGCATTCATCTTATGTCGGACCAGAAGCCTATTGATTTTGGGCGAATTATGTCGTATAATTAGCGAGTTATCAATCAATTATTGATGAGGTGATCTAGATTTTTGTAAAGCGAGAGAATTTTGAGACCCGCCGAGTGTGTGCGATGCGCAGTGCGCAAGTTACAAGAGCGGATGAATCGAAATTGCAGTTTCTGTTTTGGGGGATCCCCTAACTATCGATCGATAAGTCTTCGGTTACCAACCGATATTCTTGTTTTTTCACTTGACAAGAAAACTGTTTTTCTTAGTTTCATTGTTGGATAAGTTTATTTCACAGGGTGATTCCACTTTGTTGAGCATGAATTGTTTGAACATAATGGGATTCAGAATCTACCAATCAAAATAACACTATGAATACCACTGGAATGATAAACAGGGGCCAGGAGTGCTAAAAGCTACTGAAGAGTCTTTAAACCATAAAAGGTAGGGAACCAGTACATTAGTGCATCCCACCACACTCCAAGCGAATAAATACTGAATTTTTTATCGGCAAGCTACAATACTTACTTCTAATTCTTCCATAAATCTGTCGAGATCATCTTGCCATAATTTAGAAGGCGTCTTCCTTGTCAGGTCATCCAATTCTTTCTGTTTGGCGTCACGCTGTGAAAAAGGTAAGAGATTGTTTTAAAAGCTGAGAAAGTAAAAATATTCTCTTGCTTTACGTCACACTACTATCGGGTGTATATACAGTGTCCATAACAATCCCTTTTCAGTTTCAATTTTGTTATGAAGTCAGTTCTCAATATATCTTAACCAGGTTTGTTGTTTTTTAATCAGTAAAGTATTTTTACTTCGGGAACTTGGATATTGTGTATTGAACTGCAGGTCCTTTCTCCTTGTTTACTTTCTACTTTGGAATCGTATGTGGTACTCACCACAAGGATGCTTGAACGAGATAGTATTGACGTGATAAGTAAAAATAACATGATATTCCGTTGAAAGAGATCATGTTATTTTTACTTCCTCTAATACATCAATGATGGCCAAAACAATATATGGTATCAATAAATTCCATTTGCAATTTAAATTTTTTTTAAAAATTTATGGACACCTTATATGTTACACATCTCAATCCCATGCCCACCACTCAGTGACGTGTCTAAAGGGGGTTCAAAGTGGCAGCCGCCGCCGGCAGCATGTTATAGGAGTGAGTTTGTTGCTTACTTTGGTGATTGAGATAATAATACAAACATTTAACTCTTACTTGACTGTCAATTTATTTATTCTCATGTATGACAACATCTATAATTTGTTTATCCCCCAAATTATTACTTATCGATCTTAAGATCGGTAAGTATATTGATAGGTATTTGTATGTCTGTGTGTGTGTGTGTGTCTGTTAGATGAACGCGATATCTCACGAACGCGTGGTTGAATCTGCTCCAAATTTTGCATGTGCATGCACCTTACCTCGGACCAGACGCCTATCGATTTTGGGTTAATTATGTCGTATAATTAGCGAGTTATTAACTAATTACCGATCTAAGATCGATAAGTCTTCGGTCTCCGGCCGATATTCTCGTTTTTGAAGTTGGGTGTAAGGAGCATCATTATCAAAAACCTCGTTCAGGGCAGCAGGAAAGTTTGACACGTCCCTGCCACCACATAACCAAGGGTGTAATAATTTGAACGGGTAAAAAAATGTTGATGAAAATATAATGTCACCTGTTATGAGAATTAAGTTTAGTTATTCCTGTTGCAGTGTGCTCCACTTTGTTTATATTCCGTCATTATTACATTAACGTTCTTTGCGTTGTGATTAATGATTATCGTAAAGCGACAACGGACTGCATTTGCCTTACTGCATTAGTTACGTGCCGTTATGTGTATTAGACGGAAGTCCGATTAAGTTTGGCTATACTTAGTGACTCAATGTAATTATGTTGCATGTTCTTGTGTTTAAGTTAAGACGCGTTTTTAGTTTCCTAAAGCCATAATTTTGGTTATAAAAAATAAACTGTCATAACATCACCCAACCTGTTTCAGTAGATCATCTTTCTTCTCTCTAGACAAACTCCACAGAGGCATTCCTAATATATAGTTGAAATCAGCTGACGGATCAGATTCTTCAGTGTCACTTTCGTTAGCGTCTTCAGTCAAAACCACGTCCTGAAAGAATAGATACGGTTTTATTTGCGTGAAATTCTTTCAGAAACCATCAAAATTGGCAGTTCAAAAAATATTTCGAAACATTTGATGGGATCTTGAAGTTGGTGCAAATATTGATGTAATAGGCGAAGAACCACATTTAGATAATATATGAGCATCATACAGGGCCAGTAATGCACACAATAATTATTTATAACAGCCAGATCAGTTTCAAAATTTTTAACGATGACTAAAAAAGAACTCTTAGCAGGCAATTACATAAGAATTGTTGAGTGATTTGGTTTTCTCAGAATTTAGGAGATCTCAAATTGAAGATGGAATTTTCTAAATCATAGAGATGAAGTGAAAGTTTTAACATTAACGAGTGATACAAGTTAGGAAATTGTGGTACCAGCGGGATAATGTGGTGCGATTGGTAGGGATGGTACAAGTAGAAAAAATGCGGGTGCATTTCTCGTTGCCCCAACCCAACTAACCTCTCCATTGCCCCATAAAAGGGGAAGAGTACCCAGTTTGAGAAACCCTGGTGTACACAATTTGGTGCTCCTGAAGTATGCGAACCAAGATGGCGGACATCGGAACGTAACATGGGTAACAGGTTAGGGTTAGGCGATATTTTTTTTCCAATTTTCCTTATTTTAGTCCTATTATCAGTTCGAAGACTAGCCAAGAGCCTCCCGTAGTATTTATACCTAAAATTACGGCCTAACCCTAACCTAGTACACATATTACATTCCGATGTCCGCCATCTTGGTTCGCATACTTCGGGAGCCCCCACAATTTATTACATCCTGGGTAAGTTAATAATGACCTTGGGATTTGACCCCGAGAGCTATTTCAGTTTCTAGCATATTTTTTTATGAGGCGTATTTATACCTCACTCAGAACAAGACTCTGTACGAGCAGGGACTGATGTGGGTGCGAGTGCAACAAGTGGTGGAAAATGTACAGGTGCCACATAACACCCAAACTGGCCACTGTACAAGCAAACCAACCAGCTCAGGAAGTGGAACAGGTTTCTGATAAGATTGGTACGATTATGGCCAAGGCGATGCGATTGATGTACAAGTTGGTATGATCATGCTGTGGCAATTGTAGTATTGGTTGTACCAGTAAAAGTGGAATGTGTCTGGTAAAAGCATGGTGCGACTGTGACCATTGGTGTAGTTACAAAACCAACCTTTTTCGCTAAGCTTGCTTTCCAGGCTTTAACAGGATCTGAATCATATCCCCGATCAAGCAATAACTTGATCAGTTCTTTCTTCGGTTTGTTAAATATTGAGATTACGCCGTCAATCTTTTCAACGATGAATCGAGCTTGGTTTGAAAGTTTCTTTGCTTCTGCAGTGAGCAAGCCTGGCAAAAAATATGGAAATTATATGAAATAATCCATCTCTGTATGTTAGACTTAACAATATTGAAATTCTCGGGTTAAGAATCTTGGGTTCAAATGCCATCCCCGCCACTTCCGTAGTATGTGCAACAAGATGAAGGGAACCTGAACGTAGTATGTGTACCAGGTTAGGGTTAGGCCATAATTTTATTCCAATTATAGTTATATTACGAGTTCTGGGACTAGCCAAGTGACTCCCATAGTATTTGTACCAGAAATTATGGTTTAACTTTAACCTGGTACACATACTACGTTCCGGTGTCCGCCATCTTGGTTCACATACTCCGGGAGTACCAAATTTAGAAAGCTGAAGGGGCTGAAACCTATGAGCAGGGGTATATTCACTTGGTTAACACAGACAGTCCCCGAACTTGTAATAGCACTGAAATAAGGAAATAGGAATAAAATTATGGCCTAACCCTAACCTGATACACATACCAGGTTCCGGTGTCCCCCAGCTTGTTGCTCATACTACGGAAGTACCCATCTCCCTACCTCAGGGATCGGGAACCCATGGCTCGCGAGCCATATATGGCTCTTTTGGTGACGGCATATGGCTCCCAGAAAAATCTAATATTCTAAGGCTAAGATTACTATTGTTACAAGATTTCAAACTCTTTTATAGCCAAATTTGCCAATTTGTTCGAGAACGCGCATGTTTATGTTATGTAAGGGAATTACCAGACAGGCATTGTGACAAAACTAGGGGATTCTGAAACATATTTTTTGACATCACGGAGCAATGGAGAAACGATTTTTGTTCGTTTGTGCATACTGGTTACAGTATTTGTCATATTTAGATCGGACTAGCAAAGCTAGCTAGTAAAATACTACGGAGATGCCTGAACGAAAGAATGGTGATGAGTAGCGTAGATTTCAATTTGTGCTGCGTGTGAGCCTGATTAAGCGAAGAAATGCTATATATGGCTCGCTCAGAAGTGCAATTGAAAATATGTACCTTTTATGGATCTCTTGACCAAAAAGGTTCCCGACCCCTGCCCTGCCTAATCCAGGTTGTATTAAATTAATTAAGCGATGCCTAACGGGAAAGATTACAGCCTTTTCAACATCTAGTCTCCCTGCACATCAGTCACTGCTTGTACAGAGTCTTGTTCTGAGTGAAGTATAAATACGCCGCATAAAAGTCAGTCGGTAGTTTATTTTATCACTAACCGAAAGTAACACATTGAACAAACATAATTAGGAGAAATAAAAAAATGCATTTCATTGTGAAAGGAGACGCGATGAACCAGTAAGGTTATCGAGCAGCGTTACCTATGAGGGAGTGAGTCCTACATTAAATCATACTGAGAAAAGAGGCGAACATAAAATACTAATAAAAGTCGAACGTTAAAACACATTCAAGCGACCCGATATCCCGGTGTCACTCTATTTAAGAAAGCGACTCAAGACACGACAAGTCGCGGTAACCATGGCAAAGGCAGATCATTGAATAACCAACCAAGAGTACCGGTAATTATTCGATTGGCTGCGCTAAGGACTATAGTTTTTTTTTCCGCAGTACCGCATTCGAGTAGACATCACCGAACAATTCTAATAATTCATAAGCTAAGTGAGTTTTAAATATACACTCAAATATAGTCTCCCTGCACATCAGTCACTGCTCGTACAGAGTCTTGTTCTGAGTGAAGTATAAATACGTCGCATAAAAGTTAGTCGGTAGTTTATTTTATCACTAACCGAGAGTAACACATTGGACAAACATAATTAAGAGAAATAAAAAAATGCATTTCAGTGTGAAAACCAGTAAAGGTTATCTAGCAGCTTTACCTATGAGGGAGTGAGTCCTACATTAAATCATACTAAGAAAGGAGGCGAACATAATATACTAATAAAAGTCGACTGTTAAAACACATTCAAGCGACCCGATATCCCAGTGTCACTCTATTTAAGAAAGCGACTCAAGACACGACAAGTCGCGGTAACCATGGCAAAGGCAGATCATTGAATAACCAACCAAGAGTACCGGTAATTATTCGATTGGCTGCGCTAAGGACTATAGTTTTTTTTCCGCAGTACCGCATTCGAGTAAACATCACCGAACAATTCTAATAATTCATAAGCTAAGTGATGTTTTAAATATACACTCGAGGGTGGTTGGTGGGCTTGGACCCCGAAACTATGCTAAAAACTGAAATAGCTCTCGGGGTGAAATCCCAAGGTCATTATTACATTACCCAGGAAGTAATAAATTGTGTACACCGGGGTTTCTCATACTGGGTCCTCTTTCCCTCTTATGGGGCAATGGAAAGGTTAGTTGGGTGGGGGCAATGAGAAAAGCCCACACTAGAAGCCATTTATGATGACACATTAATTTAAAGTAAATTAATATCATCTGTAATCGGGGACGTAGCCATTGCAAAGGAAAGGTTGTGGGATTTCTATTTGCTAAGTTAGACCGTTACAGCTAGCAGGTTTATTTTAAGTAATGGGCCCAATCCCCTTGCTGCGTTTTATATTACATTTTTACATTACACCAGGGGTCGGCAACCTACGGCCTGCGGAGCATCATAATCCCGCCCGCGACGCTTCACTAAATTATAGTAACAAAACATTCGTTTTGACGATTCTTTAGACTAAATTATATTATAACCGAACAATTATATAATTCACAATTACTCGTTTAATGAGCATATAATTTAATTATAATTAAGCAAATGACAACGAAACGCAGAAAAGTAGATGCTGAGTGCAAAGAGTTCACTGACGCTGAAAATATTCAAATGGAATTTTAGGAGATGCAATGAGGAAATGAATCTATATTCTATTCGAGAGAAGTATCACTGCTTGATTTTTATTATAAAAAGTACCATCCGTTCGGTTTTTCAACTTTCTAAAAATATGTGCAATGACTTGCAACCTTAATTTTGGCCCGCGAGCGACAAAAGGTTGCCGACCCCTGCATTACACCAAAGTATTTTAATATAAAGTTACAATATACATTTTTGTCATATTCATGAAGTCACTTTTTTTCATGTTTTAAACTTTTGGGTTTAAAGCCCTCAATTTTAATCGCTAACTTACCCAATAGGAGTTGGCCATAATTTTGGATTTGAGGATAAACCTCTGTTTTGTTGTATTTCATCCAGTAGTCCTCAAAACACAATAACTTGCTATTTTGATAAGGTGCAACATTCGCTCTCAACAAGTGATATCTAACTGTTTGTTTTCAATGCGTTCCGTTTAGTTATTTATCTGAAACGCTAACTTACCCATTAGGAACTCTTTTCTGTCGTGATATTTCTTGAGTCTGATTTTATAAAAATCTTTCAAAATATCGAGCGTTGTGTTGTATTTCTTGAGACAACCGAACTCGTCAAACATAACCTGAATAGAATTACTGTGTTAGAAAATGCCAGATGTTCCGGTTATATTTCATTTACAGCGGCGGTGTGGCTCATCATGTTAAGCTTTAAGAACACGCTCGCCATCGCACCTAATTACTCTGCGTAAATTTGCAGGTTGGAATCCCATACAGGGATGATTATGTGCGAGAGGATTGCTGGACTCCTCGCCGTCGTAGGGTGGTTCACATAACGCTGATCGGTTACGGCTTCCTCCACCACCAAGTCCATGCTTTCGAAAACAAATAACTAATCCCATACCCGACATGGAATGGTAACCGGACGAGAGGCCGTGGTTCGCCATATGGATAAGCCGTCTTATCGGCTTTCTTTTTCCCCGGGATAAATATGTAAATCCTATCCTGAATCCATATTGTTTATTCTATTAGCTGCAACGTGTACTTAAGCAATATATTCGGAAATAAATCACTATCTATCTCTCGTTTTGTTGTCTCACAACTATCAATATATGGAACAACCATCCAAATAATGTTACGTAGTTCAAGAGACATTTAATATCGCAGGATGGTTTAAAGATGCAAAGTAAAGTGACTTTGTATCTTAGTCTTTCTTGCTGGTTTTAAATAAAAATGCATTCAACAAACGTTAATTTATTAATTTAAACAGTTTCAGTAGCCCTTGCAGAATCAACTCATCAAAAATAAAATTTACCAGAAAAAAAGACAACTTGACAGAAAAGCATTTTCTTCGTGTCATTGGAATTTACAAACAACATTGTTAGTTTATAATAAAGACATGAAAAGATTGTGTGAAAAGACAAAGGCAGAAAATAAAATTCTCTACTCTCTCTACTCTGCAGGCCCGCGAATATCCCCGTTTCTACTTTTGGCCCAGAGTCGAACAGCTTTGGGAAACACTCTCTCTAAGTTAAATAAATACGTAACTGTAACCCTTACCAATGTGTTGGCGAATGTCATAGTATTCTGTAAGTTGAAGAACTTGTGAATTGTGTCTTCATTCTGACGAAGTGTAGCTAATGACATCTTCACTTTAAATCTGAATGTAAGGATTTGATTGAGATGATGCTTTGGTATGGTGAGTTCGTTGTGTTTTAACAAAAGTCTGACCTGTGTTTTCAACAGGGGCATAGTCAGAAATTTTTAAAGAGGGGGGGGGGGTTGTGGGTTCTCAATAGTGTCGGGGGTTTAAAACAGTGTTCTTCAACATTTTTTATCTTGGTATACCTTTTATAATTTTTCAAGCACTCTGTATACCTTGCAAATACCGATGTTTATTTAACCCTTTTTTTCCGCTGTATACAATCGACTTTATGTACCATTTTATAATATGTAATGACGAGTTAACCAAACGTACAAGAAACACCCCCAATATCTCTTTAAAAAGCTTATTTTCGCGTCTTCCTACTAAAACGCGCCCAAATGACGTAGGCGAAACCGTTCGACCCTACGCGTGTAAGAAGAGAGAAATTTCAAAAAATTTTGAGAGAACGTTTCACACTCTTATCGCTTCGATGAACACGTGTTACAAAGAAACGAAATTCCAAGCGCTCTTCTGAAAGAGAGTTACGTCACCTTTGCAGAAAAACCAGACTCAGCTTCGCAAGCGAAGCGAAACGCGAAATAATCAATGATATGTGAGAGCATGTCCACGATGGTTGTCTGGAATCTTTGTTTGTTTATTATGTGCGCGAAATTGTTTCCCGCTCGTTCAAATGACTTATTTTTGAAGTAATGACAAATACTTTCGTGTATCTCTTAAGCTTTGAAATACCTACACAAATAAAATTCACTTAGTAGTAAAATAAAAAATTTACAAAAAAACAAAATGTTGACAGATCAAGCACGGATCATAGTTGGATGCTCAAAATGATTTAGTTAGTGCGGAATACTTCACAAAACATGAACATAAACGTAAAATAGTCCGAAAATAACTATTATGACCAAGGATGGTAGTACGAATATATATGTCATACGGAACAAAAGAGTTAAGGCTCGAATAAACATCTAATTTTAAGTGCGCATTGTACTGCAATATCTCATCACACAATCTAATAGGCTAGTGTCTTTAAGTTATAAATTTGACTGACGGCTTTAACGTCAACAGGAATAATGTTCAACATAAATTAAATGAAGTGCATGGCAGCCAAAATCACCAACCCAGACACGTGCCCGCATTATCTATATAATTTGTGATGAAACAATGTGCTCACGTCGATTCTTTGCGTAAACGACATTTTATATTTCATGTGCGCCGCGTTTGCATTGTCCGCTTGAATATTTTATAACTTATTATATTAGAGTTTAGCATCCCTGACTTAGGCTGTACACCCTTTATCAGTTGTTTACCCTCCTTATGGTCCGGTATACATTTGGGGGGGCTCCCGAAGTATGCGAACCAAGATGACGGACATCGGAATGTAATATGTGTACTAGGTTAGGGTTAGGCCATAATTTTAGGTATGAATATTACGGGATGCTCCTGGCTAGTCTTCGAACTGATAATAGGACTAAAATAAGGGAAATTGGAAAAAATTATCGCCTAACCCTAACCTGTTACGTTCCGATGTCCGCCATCTTGGTTCGCATACTTCGGGAGCACCGAAACTTTTTTGTTACAAACTTTCATTTTATTTCTAACCCGGCAGCCAGAATCAACTGTAATTACAGTGACACCGGTAGTCAAACGACTCGATACTTTAACAATTCAATGTCAACCAAAAAATCTAGTCAGAAATGACGCAGTGACAGAAATTCGATGATCGAACACCCGAAGGCGGCGCCGAGTGAGATAACGTCACCCCAAATGCGCACATCTCAGTTGCCTCTTGAGCATTATTGGTCAGAATTGGTCAAATAATTGCAGAGAAAATCAATTTAGAAAACGATGCATAGGTATACTTTGAGTACTCCCGTGGTGTGTGTACCAGGTTAGGGCATAATTTCATTCCGATTTTCTCATTTTAGTTTTATTACGAGTTCGGGGATTGTCTGTGTTAGTCAAGTGAATATACCCCCTGCCCATAGGTTTCAGTCCCTTTACACAACTTGATGTAAAGTAGGCGAAAAAAAATAGTTACCTCCATATTGGTAAACACACTTCTGGAGCGCCCTGTTTTGTGGCCAACAAATAAGGTGTCATCTCACAACTATCAATATGTGGAACAATCATTCACATAATGTTACGTAGTTCAAGAGATATTTAATATCGCAGGATGGTTTAAAGATGCAAAGTAAAGTGAGACTTTATATCTTAGTCTTTCCTGCTGGTTTATCTGATCATAGTTGTGAAGTTATGGAGTCTAGAGAGCAGTGTAGCCAAGGGGGGAGGCAGGATTTTTAGGAACAATATCCCCCCCCCCCCCAATTTTAAAAGTAAAAAAGCATTACTCTGTATCAAACATAGGAATTTTTGGTAGCTTGAAACGATTTTCAGATCCTTAATAAGACTCTTGAAACCTCATGTTAACTGTTATGGACCTTTCCCCGACCTCTGACCCCCGGAAAATTCTTCCTATACTTTACCATGGCAAAATTTTCGGGGCTATTTTAAGAGTGCTTTTGCGAGTTGGCGCCTGTAAAATGGGTATGTGTTTCAAACCATCATTATGATTCATCGCATACAACTATCTGTTTTTTAAAAGTACCGGTAAAGAATTTTAGCCTAGTCTATCACAGCTATTTATACACTAATTTTGATTACTGCAATTAAATTAAAACTCCTAGGAAGACAGATTGATCATTGAATTATCTGATTTATATTTAGGTTTCCGAGACACAACTAAAAACTAACGAATAGTTCAAAAACGCAAAACTGAGGTAACGTTTACGACCACGCTTGAAATTCTGTCTGGGTGAGAAAAGTGTCTGAGCCGATGCGAAAAGGGAGCATTGCTGCGTCACTTTTTGCATCTTGCTAATTGGCCAATGTCATGAAGTAAACAAGGAAGTCGATGTTCGGGGAAAGGTCCATACCTAGGTGAATGGTCGGGCACCGAGTGACTGAATATCAAACTTTGAGCAAAACCTTAAAAAAAACAAAAATCCACCTCGCACGTGTCCAACTTACTTGACAGTAGTATCAGTATTGTAGTCTTTGTATTCTAATATTTTCTGCGGCACTTTGTCTGTTCCAAGGAACATCGGCTCCAATGTAGACTCTTTGTACGCCTGGAAGAGGATAAA
This sequence comes from Styela clava, assembly GCF_013122585.1. Classification (NCBI taxonomy): domain Eukaryota; kingdom Metazoa; phylum Chordata; class Ascidiacea; order Stolidobranchia; family Styelidae; genus Styela; species Styela clava. The sequence goes on along the minus strand of NW_024102829.1, from coordinate 1,855,525 downwards.
GACAGTTTATTAAGAAGTACATCTAAGTGAACACGTGATTTACGCGATGAACGTAACCAGTGGTAAGATTTACATTTTTTGTCAGCCGGTTCCACCATACAAATGTCGAATTTTTGGGTCTGGTATAGTTTAGTACCACATCCACTTCTAGTTGGCCTGGCTCAACAATTTCTGCATATGTAATTCCTAACCCCCACCTGACTACGTCACCGAAAAATTATGTCATTTCGACTACCCATTGGCGTAATAAGGCCCGCCAAAGTATGCGGATGGTCGTCCAAAACGCGCAGATGATCACCCCAAATCGAGCAAGCTATTTCTCTCGTTTTCCCGTCATAACGATCACGATAAGAGAGAGATCGCCGGCGTTAGCGAGTTCGTAATCGGCGGCGCAGATGCCATTTCGGGCGATCGTAATTATACTTTGGCGATCCCTATGACGTGATGGTGACGTCGTAGTGACGTAATATTTGGATGACGTAGTCAGGTGGGGGTTAGGAATAACATATGCAAAAATCGTTATGCTACGCCCACTGGAAGTACTTGTGGTACTAAACTATACTAGACCCAAATTTTCAGGCGGTTCTGTTACAAAAAGTCATGTAATGCTAACCGGTTCGTTGATCTCATAAAATTCCGTGAAACGGTTCTATAGAACCGGTGCGAACCGGCTGAATCTCACTACTAAACGTAACCATGTCGTAGTTAAGGTATTATGGGTCCAAACCCCAGGTCGAGGGCGTATTGCCGAGTAAGATTTGTAACAGTGGGTAACAACTTGGGATGGGCATTTTCGAATACTTGATGATTTCAGAATCGAATCAAATAATCGAATCGAATCTCGAATATTTTGGAGATATAAAATTGTATGTAACTTTCCTATTATTTTAGGTCCTACAGACACATAAGGTACTGAAAACATAGAATATATATCACTCAGGCAGATTGTGGAGCGTTCAACTTCACACACAATAAAAAACACATTTTCATCAATAACTCGCTACAGAAAAAAGTCACATGTCAGAATTGCGTTGAAAAAATATGGCTTCAATAAAAAAAATAAGAGAAATTTAGCTCGACCATTGGCGAATGGAAAAAAAACAAGATGGCGGCGATTTGAAATTTTGCTCTGAACCGATTCGAATAATTTCATATTCGATTTGAATGCCCAGCCCTAGTAAAAACGTAGATGACCCCAACCCAAACTACCTCTTTGGCCCCGAAAGACGGGTTTTAAGACACACTGGTGTACACAATTTACAACATCCAGGCTGAGGAGGTGGGGACGGGATTCGACCCCAAGATTTGTAACCTGGGGCTGGCAACATAGTTAAGTCAAACAAACAGAGAATCTAATTTTCATATTCCCTTTTCAGGATTGCTCATTACCGAATCAAAGAAACTTTCCAACTAACCAAACTAATGCAGTCATAGCAAATGATACCTAGGACAGGGCTCTTCAACTGGCGACCGCGGTTCGCATCTGAACCTTTCGAAAGCTAAATTTGGATCGCGGCTACTTCTTGACGTGATGTAAAGCATTTTTCGCTAAACCGCAGTGGAAAATTGCAATACAAGTTTCTCAGATCATCGTCTCACTCACTGCTCAAGATAATTTCAATGCTGGCATAAAAACTGAAGTTGCAGTAGCTTCTTCATACATTTTTCACTGATTTTTAGACATGGTGGTGAACATTAGCTTGTTTCTGTAGTGTATATATATCCGGACCCCGGTGATTTTAAAAGTTTGTGTATGAACCTTTGATGAAAATAGTTGAGTAGCCCTGACCTAAGACACCCTTTGCTTGTGGCAACCAGAAATCCACCAGTGTCCACCTTGGTTAGACAAGAACCCAGTTTAAGAAACCTTGCACTGGGCGCATAATTAGGAGAAAGATAACCTAACCTCTAATTACCCTGCACGGGTTCAAAAGTTCGAATCCCATGCAGGTTGTGTGCGAGAGGATTACTGGACTCCTCATCGTCGTTGGGTGGTTCACGTAACCTCTGGTCGGTTACGGCTTCCTCTACCACTAAGTCACTAACCAACTAATCCCAGTAACCGGACGAGAGGCCGTGGTTCGCCACATGATTAAGCCGTATTGGCAATTTTTCTCTCCTCCAGGATAAATATGTAAATTCTATTCTATCATCCTGCCCTCTTAATCTACCTGGGTCCAAGTTTTGATTGGCAGTTCAGTAATTTCAACACTGTCATCGTCCAACACTGCAATTTCACCGCTGCAGACGTATCGGTTCGGTTCAATCTCTTCGATCGTGCCTTTGAAATTCTTGTAACTCACTTTCTGTAAGGCAAAAGCAAGTATCTTATCTTTACATATTTTATCATGAAAAAAACTAGTTAATTAGATAAATAATGGTTAAAATTAATGATGATACTTTCTAAAAAGTGAATTAAGCTTAAGTTTGAAATTGACATATAAAAATAAGAGAAAAATGCTTAAATATATGGACACGAGTGTCAAGTGTATTTTTTTTTCAACTTGTAAAAAATCAATCATATACAATGATCGAAATTTTTTTTAATCATGCAGTTACACTGGGGGAATGGAAGCCGCGGCCAAAGCTGGCATTTGAAGCATTTGAGCAGCGACACCCAGGGTTCAAATATGTAATTTCAAAAAATAAGGAATTTTATATACAGAACTGCCCAATCTTTTTTATTAGATATTAAAACCTTGAGTGTCACTGCTCGATAGACACTGTCTTTTCTTCCTCCCTTTTTTCAATACAGAACCGTGACATTATTATATATATCAAATTATATAAAAAGATAAATAAGGAAAGATATTTTGACTGAGAAATCAGCATAAAAGTGTTTAAATATTCCACTGACCATCGGTTTAGGTTCATCGCCGTCAATCATTCTTCTGCAGTTTTCAACGATATCTCGGATGTCGTGATTTGGAATTGACGTAGACCATCCTGTGCCGATACCCTGAGAACCGTTTACCAATATCATTGGAATGATGGGACAATACCTGACAAGAATAATGAATGTATTCAATTAAGCTAAATATTCAAATATTATGGTTTTAGGAAGCTTTCGTTTGAGCTTTGTAAACCAAATTCATTAAAATCTGGATGATGAGGTGACCATGGGGTCCGAAACACGAAATCTCGACTTATATCAACTTTGTTTATTTTCTATTATGTACAGACTCCTGTGTGTTCTTTGTTGAGAAGGATCTAATGTATATTAAATTTGATAATCTATAAAAATAAAAATCGTATATCCCGGCGAATAAGTCGCTTTTCTAGACCCAAATTTTTGGCCTGATTTGGGGAGAGTCGTCTTATTAGGTAAGTATGATAATTTTCTTTTTTTTTTTGGTGTCGCCTCATTATGTATTGGGTAATGTAGGGTAATATGGTAGAAGCAATCGCGAGTTGAACACAATTAGATTAAAATTTAGAAGCGGTTTGAATTCCTGTAGTTATTACAAATTGAATATTATGCTACAAGAAAACGTCATTATAGGCTATTTTAACCAATGCGCAAACGCGGCAACCGCTCAAAAGGCATTGCATGGTAATTTAAGATTCCCGGGGCGCTTGTTATTTTTAAAGTAAAATTATACACAAAATTACGATCCGTGATGTTTGTCAAGTCACACATAGATAAGATCAATCGTTACAATAATTAGTATATTGTCATTTCCAGTTCTCAATTATGATTGAGAGGAGAATAACGAAAATTTTGACTTTTTCTACGCACCGCAGGTACAAATCCGCAAAAAAAGAAGTTTTGTGACGCCCTATCAATATTGAAACGACGCACTTGGTCGTCGCGACGCCCAGTTTGAGAACCATGGTGTTACGTAATCAATACTATCTGTTATGTAATTGGGATGCCTAAGGGGTGAGTGTTATCTACCAGCGCTTAAAATTCAACAAAGCTGTGACAAAAGCGCTTCTTATTTCCTATTGTTCTCTACCACTGAAAAATCAGCTTTTACATTAGGCGGGTATTCAAGCACCATCCCTTATTTACTTTTATGTTCTGTTCATACGGGCGGCCATTCAAACGGGCCCTTAATCAAGATCGGGTGGTAAAACAAGCATATACAGTAGCTTATCTGTGAGTATATACGGTAATATAGGCAGCACGATGGCCTGGCAGTTCGATATAACAATGTTCGTTTTGCAGGTTAATATCTGATTTTGATTTCTTTCGAAACAAAGCTTCTTCCATATAAATATCGTTTCAATTTATCTTTTAGCCCCAATCTCATATTCTGGACAAATTGGAACAAGAAATCACCAGGAATCTACAGCGCTCTCACTGATGGATCGGGAGTTACATTTGTAAAGTCTCACTAAAAGGGGGGACACGTAGATTCTGACCCCACCCCCTCTGGCTGCAACACTGAATAGTAGAGGTTTGAACCGGAAATATATAACCTGCGCCACGATACATACCTAAATGTGTTCAAAGCTTCAATCACAATCACTCCAATCACACCCACAAAAGGGAAAAAGATATCAGTTATGCTAGTTGTTGCTCTATTATGAAATTTGAGTTAAGCTGCAGAATTCACCCAAATTTCCATGAAGACCATATTTTACTTTTGCAGAATGGTTTAAAGATTCAGACCACGGTAATGGAACTGAAACTTAGTCTTTTCTGCTGGCTGTTTTTTTTTTTCAGAAAATATTTCACTATTTGCTATTAAGAAGGCTCCACACAAGTAACCAGTGCTTTTTTAATAAAATTTTTTGGTATTACTCAGACTTCTGTTACATGAGCAATTTTGGGGATTGGTGTTGAAAAAGCGTCTTAAGTTACGGAAAATGATATGTAAGATACAGAAACTTGCGCTGATTATTTGATGCCTGCGAAACTAACTACTTATCCTTCTTCTATACTTTTGAGTCGGCGGATACGTATGCATATATTGCAATTATGCCGTAGTAAGAGTAAAGATAACTATCCTAAGTTATTCAAGAGTCTTGTTGCACACTAACACAAATATATTTCTGTAACGTTTCGTCTGACCAAGGTCAGACTTCTCCAGACATACATTCTATCTCTAACAAGAAAAGCAGTTGAACTGTGTATGTCTGAAGAAGTCTGACTTCGGTCAGACGAAACGTTACAGAAATATATTTGTGTTAGTGTGCAGCAAGACTCTTGAATCACTTAGGTATGATATAGAAAATGCCATTTTTTAAAATTTTCAAAAGTAGAGGGTCTGGCCCACAAACCACCTCGGGTAAGCCCCCCCCCACATGTGAAAAAAAAAAATTTAAAGACAGCAAACTCACCATTCTGGCTCGACTCTCTGATTATCATCGTAACACCAAGTCAATGTGTTGTCATCAATCGCAGGAAATAAGAGACGAGTCAGTGGACTGGAAAGGAAAGGGAGATTATAAACAAGCTTTCAACATGACTTCGAGTAAGTTTCTCGCACGTTTGATTAACTAGATATGACATATTATAAAAGGGGTATGAAAAGTCGCTCATAACCGTCGGAAAAAAAGGTTTCATATCGATTGAAGTCCAATAAATTGGGTATTATTCACACATAAGGTGCGCCTGGTACTGACTTTGAGTGCAGGCGATAAAGTATGAAGCACTACCTGATCAATACATCAGCCACGCCAGCTTATATGGCTCATTTTTTGAGAAAAATATATTCGAAGCGCATAAGACACGCATCAGGCTAGGAGGCGCAACCGGTACTGGTTTTAGGCGATAAAGGAGAAAGCTTTACCTAATCCGAACATTAGATGCAGAGGCTTATAAGGTGCACAATGGATTTTTGAGAAAAATATATTTCAAGCGCACTAATGATCCGTAAAATACGTACTTTTCCCAAATTAGAAGCAGACTTATTTCATATCTGGGTCATATTTTCAGTATAAACAGTCACATTTCACCACAAGATGAAAATACTGAACAAATTTAAAATCATTCCCAGACTAGAAAATGCAGTGTACTCTAATAGCACGGATATCGGGCTCAAGTAATCCTCTAGATCAGGGCTACTCAACTGGCGGACCGCGGTCCGAATCTGGACCTTTCGAGTATTGGATTTGGACCGCACCTAATTATTTATTTTGGATCATTAGCCCCACTTTTTGAATTTTCTATTATAAAATGACTTTCATAGTTTTGAATGTATACGAAAAGAACTATAACACCATAATAAACACTTTTAATTTGCTACTAATCATTAGTCGGTCGAGGAAGTGCTCGTTTAAGGATGCCGAAATATCAATTCTGGAAAGACCGGAACCAAATAATTTTGAAGTTTTGTTTGCGGACCTTCGATAAAAATAGTTGAGTAGCCCTGTTCTGGAGCAGAGATTTGTTGGCGGGTCATATTATAACCAACTCTAAGACATCTAGTGGACAATACAAAAATATTGAATGCCGCTATTGCTTAGCCTCCTGGTAATAAAGGCACAGGGTGAACGCTGAAAGAATTACCACAGCGGCAAGAGCAAATGTCGTTATGTATTTTTCCCATGTGGGCGCTTTTCTAAACATAAACTGTCGAACCAGGAATTTATGATAAATTGAGGAGTGTTGACAAGGGCCACATTAAAGGGCTTGACGGGATAGGTTGCGGCCCACCTGTTGCTAAAGGCTCCGCAAACTATTTGTTGCTAGGCATTATACAGAAAAAGCTTTTTTTACATTTCAAGAGGGTTCACTCGATCCCCCATTACGCCACTCTATGCAAGCCTTCTTTAAATAGACTCTTAGCAACGATGATACAACTTTGAAAAGCTTGTTCTACCACTAACCTTAGCATTGTGAAAATATAACGAGGGGAGGCGGCATCCTTCCCTCCATGGAGGCGTGTCCCAAATTGACCAATCGGCTGTAGTAAATTCAAATTATTCGATCCAACAAAGTTCTGAGCCATATTGATAATGGTTGACATCAGTGAAACCTGGTGAAATTTATAGATTGTTTCTAAATTCAAACTACTGTGACAGAATGACGAGCTGAGGACGGAGAACAGGACAGGGTGGTCCAAACCCAGGCCCACGGGCCACCATTATCTGTGGCCCGCGTCGCATTCGAAGAGGAATTTAAAAAATCGCATTTCCTGTTGTTTCGTCATAAAACCAACCAAAAAATATTCCGACATATTGTTGCATCATTAATGTCACTGAATTGACTGGTGGTATGGCTTGCTGAGGCAACCAGCGAAGTTAAACGAGCGAAGTTCTTGACACTATTGTGGCCCGCAAACAATGCAAAAGTAATTTTGTGGCCCGCGGAGCTGCCAATCTTGGACCACCCTGGAATAAGATATACATATTTATCCTTGGCGAAAATTGCTAAGACGGCTTAATCCTATAACGAACCACGGCTTCTCGTCCGGGTACCATTCCATGTCAGGTATGGGATTAGTTAGCCAGTTATTTGTTTCAGATGCCTGGACAGAGGAAGCCGTAAGCGACCAACGGTTACGTGAACCACCCTACGGCGACAAGGAGTCAAACAATCCTCTCGCTCATATTCATCCCTTACAGAATTCAAACCCTTGCAGGGTAATCAGAGGAGGCGCGGATCATGAAATTCAAAAACCACTATTCTATCAAATCTCCACTCACTTCTCCATGATGATAGGCAGATAACTCAGCGACAGAACCAGCGAGTTGGGCTACTTTGACTTCTCTTTTGTCGTTTCTCTTCATACAAGTGTAAAGAACCTTACGTTGCCCTGGTTTTAATCCTGTGAAGTGAAAATTATTGATTGTTCGAACAGTTAGAGAATGGCCGACGAATAGGTTTTTTAATATTGAAATTCATAGGCCAAACTCTTTAAATTCGCAGCATATTTACTTTCTTTGCAAGGCACATTACTGACCAAAAGAAAGGAAAAATAAGATTAAATAATATAACCTATTTTCATATGACCTGCTGCACTCTGTAAAATATAGACATAGGAGAGGATTTTACATATTTATCCCAGGAAGAGAAAACCCAATAAGACAGACAACCATATGGCGATGCACGGCCTCTCGTCCGGTTACCAGTCCATGTCGGGTATGGGATTAGTTAGGTATTTGTTTTCAGAGGCATGGACTTGATGGTGGATGAAGCCGTAACTGACCAACGGTCACATAAACCCGCTTACCCAATAGAAGGATATTTATAAAAAAAAAGGGGGCTCCAGTATGCGAACCAAGATGGCGGACATCGGAATGTTATATGTGTACTAGGTTAGGGTTAGGCCATAATTTTAGGTATAAATACTACAGGAGACTCTTGGCTAGTCATCGAACTGATAATAGGACTAAAATAAGGAAAATTGGAAAAAAATTATCGCCTAACCCTAACCTGTTACGTTCCGATGTCCGCCATCTTGGTTCGCATACTTCGGGAGCACCAAAAAAAATAATGTTTATGCTCAAACCTGGGTCATACAGTATGAATACTAGATAGTCATTTGCTCGGAGCATCAGTTTCAAAAATATAATCATTCCCAGGAAAAGAGGGTGGAAGCAACGCCTACGGTAATTAATTTCTTACACCCTATGTGGAATACCAGTCACTAACCATCAAAATAAAACAGTAAAGGCCCTGCGTACCCAATTTGTTACATTCTAGTTCAAGTATTTGGCCTTAGTTGGCTGCTTCACTAAAGTGGGCTGACTGGCGTGCACGCCAAAGGCAAAATCTGAGATGGGGAAAGATAGAAAAGGACGTATCTCTTATAATATCAAACCATGCAGTTACAGTATTTTGGGTGCTCCCGAAGTATGCGAACCAAGATGGCGGACATCGGAACGTAACATGGGTAACAGGTCAGGGTTAGGCGATGGTTTTTTTCCAATTTTCCTTATTTTAGTCCTATTATCAGTTCGAAGACTAGCCAAGAGCCTCCCGTAGTATTTATACCTAAAATTATGGCCAACCCTAACCTAGTACACATGTTACATTCCGATGTCCGCCATCTTGGTTCGCATACTTCGGGAGCCCCGTATTTTGTGACCAGAACATTGTAGGGGATTTTATTTGAGTTTATTGTCTTGCAACAAGCTTACCATCAACCAGTGAAGGGACCGATCTTTCCAAATCAGCACATGAGAACAAGATCAGCTCTTTATTGACAAAGTCACTGTACGAGAGAGATTTCACGTTCGCATTGTATAAAATATCAGAATCTGGTCGCCCATCCTCTCGACGTCGACGTCTCGAATCCATGAAGTTGGTCAGCCATTCTTTGCGGTCATCAGCTCTTTTCTTGTTGAAAGCCTGAATTGAGAAATATTGGGTTTAAAAAATGTTTCTATTTGAAGTAGAGAAAGCAGTGGAACATCTGAGAAAAATTTTTGAAGCTGGTAAAATTTTACTCAAGAATTAAGCCAACAATTCTAAGTGCAAAAATTGAAAAAACTGGAAAACAACAAGGCTACATAACAGGAGTGGGCAAGGTGTTTGGATCAGCGACCAAAAATTTTGCCCACATAGATTGACGGGCCATGTTAAGTGTGACATAATTAGGGCTGGCATTTCGAATCGAATAGTAAATTATTCGAATCGGTTCAGAGCTAAATTTCGAATCGCCGCCATCTTGTTTTTATCTTTCCGCAAATGGTCGAGGTGAATTCCCCAATTTTTTCCTCATTGGAGTTATATTTTTTCAACGAAATTCTAACATATGACTATTTTCTGTAGTGAGTTATTGTTAAAACGTGTTTGTTATTCTGTGTGAGCGCTCAGTAATCTATCTGGGTGATTTATTCTATGTCTTCAGTAATTCATTTGTTGAGAGGACCAATTACTATAATAAAGTCGCTTACAATTTTATATTTTCAAGTATTCGAGATTCGATTCGATTCTGAAATCATAAGGTATTCGAAAATGCCCAGCCCTAGACATAATAAGTTATCGTTACATTTTATGAATACGAAGTGTTACAGAAGCATGAAAGTGGAAAACAATAAGCCTCGAGTCAAAACTAAATTTCATCGCAATCTCAACGAATTACTTGAGCTATTTTTAAGCTAAAATATTGAAATTTGATTTTAATTTGGTTCTGGCAGCATCAGACGGGCCAGACTGACTTGGCCCACACGCCGTAGTTTGCTCATGTCAGCTATATAGACTTGCGCCGTGAAGAGTGACTAGACCAGTGGCTTCCAAATTTTTTGTCATACCGTGCCAAATTATCAGGCAAAAAAATCCACGATTCAAAAGTGAGACATTGAGCAAATATTTTACAAAATGAAGATTCTTGCTTTAACCTGGGTCATACAGTATGAATACTGGAGATTCATTTGCTTGAAGCATCAGTTTCAAAGTTATAATCATTCCCAGGAAAAAGCAGGATAACATAGTCACTCAGCAAGGAGTAAACGAGAATATCGGTCAGAGACCGAAGACTTATCGATCGAAAGTTAGGGGATCTCCCAAAACAGCGCTCTTACTCCATAGTGACACCTTGTGTCTCATCACTAATTAATTAATAACTCGGTAATTATACGACATATTTCATCCAAAATCAATAGGCTTCTGGTACGACATATGATGAATGCACATGCAAAATCTGGAGCAGATCCAATCTCGCTTTCATGAGATATCGCGTGCATCTAACAGACAGACAAACAGACAAATACCTATCAACATACGTACCGATTAAAATCGATAAGTAACAATGTTAAAACTTACCAAATCTATGTTTCCATCATCATCTGGTCCGCTGTACTTGAAAGGTATGCGATGACGATTCATATCAGCGAAATATTCTTTTGCCTCCTTTGCAGTAGAGGTTCCCAAACCTAGGAAGAAAGTGATGGCTTAGTGCAGGAGTTGGCAACCTACGGCCCTATAGCACTGTACTCCAGCCCGCGATGCTTCACTAAATTATAGTAACAAAACATGCGTTTTGACGAATATATTCTTTAGACTAAATTATATTATAACCTAACAATTATATAATTCACAATTACTCGCTTAATGAGGATATAACTTAATTATAATTGAGCAAATGGCAACAAAACGCAGAAAAGTTGATGCTAAGTGCATAGGGAAAAGGAAAGATATTTGGGGGGGGGGCGTAGCAGGGGCGTGGCACGGAATTTTCAAAGGGGGGATTATGAAATTTCTGATTGCAACCTTGTAACATCTAACAGGTCTGGAAAATGTGGATTTTTAGTATTGAGGGTCTGATAAGTGTTTAAAGGTATAAAAATTCCGGTACTCCTGAAGTATGCACACCAAGATGTCGCACAACCTGAACCCTAACCTGGTACACAACCTGAGTTCAGGTCGTGCGCCAACTTGGTGCGCATACTTCAGGAGGTCCAAAATTCCTATGTATGACATAGAAAAATGCTTTTTTTTTTTCAAATTTCAAAAGGGCGGGTTCCAACCCTAACTGGCTATCACTCCACTCCCATTTTTTTGTGCTGGGGCAGCAGAGTATCATTACTTATCGATTTTTATCGATTTTAATCGATAAGTATGTTGATAGGTATTTGTCTGTTTGTCTGTTAGATGCACGCAATATCTCACGAAAGCGAGATTGAATCTGCTCCAAATTTTGCATGTGCATTCAACATATGTCGGACCAGAAGCCTATTGATTTCGGGCGAATTATATCGAATAATTAGCGAGTTATTATTCAATTAGTGATGGGACACAAGGTGTCACTATGGAGTAAGAGTGCTGTTTTGGGGGATCCCCTAACTTTCGATCGATAAGTCTTTGGTCTCTGAGCGATATTCTCGTTTGATCATCATTCACCGTGGTCATACAGTATGAATACTCGATCAATCATTTGTCAAACTTCGACATTCTGATCTTAATTTACAATCATTCCACAGGTGGGAACACTATTTTAAATTGAGTTTAGGAACATTATTTTGAGGGGAATTGTGAGGAACACTATTTCAAAGAAAGATGAAGAAGAGGCTAATTTACAGTGGGATGCGGGAAAAAAAATATCTGCAGATTAATTCCAAATCCAGACTTATTCAAGCAGTCTTTAGAACAGGGGTCGGCAACCTACGACCCGCGGGGTAATATAATTCGGCCCACGGCGCTTCACTGAAGTACAGTAACAAAACAGCCGTTTTGACGATTATATTCTTTAGACTAAATTATATTATAATTATATAATTAACAATTACTTGTTAAATGTGCCCATAATTTAATTATAATTAGACAAATGACAACAAAACGCAGAAAAGTTGATGCTAAGTGCAAAGGGTTGTCAATATTCTGAAATACAATGAGGAAATAAATCTATATTCTATTCGAGAGATGTATCACTGCTTGATTTTTAATATAAAAAGTTCATTTTTCAACTTTCTAAAAATATTTGCGGCCCGTCAATGACTTGCAACCCTTAATTTTGGCCCGCGAGTGACAAAAGGTCCCTAAACTTGTGGAATCTAGACTTCAAGGTAATACTAAATTCACTCAAGCAAACATGGGGGAGCGAAGCTTTAAAGACAGGGAAAAAGTCTTCTATTGGGAACACTGCTTTAAAATGACGTTTAAACGTTTAAGTTCCTCAAGTAAGAAATGCAAATTTTCATAATAAAACAAAAATCGATCTAAAGCTGGTCTGTTTGATATGAGAAGCCACAGGAGAAAGATTCGTCTGTCCAGAAGTTATATTTCAAACTTTCTAAATTAAACTAAATTTTGTCGAGCAAACATGGGAACACTGGTTTAAAACGAGCTGAAAACGACAAAGTCCATAAACTTTGAATTCAAACCTTTGTAGTACTTTACTTTCCATGATTTTGAGTTTGCAGTTGATTTTTCCCAATCTTCGTACTCTGGAATCGAGTAGAAAGACAGGACTTGGCTTCCTTTGGAAACTTTGACAATTGGAGTGATAAATTCTTCCATAACTCTAGAAAAAGGAGAAATTTCGTGATTTTCATATGGTTTACAATGGCTTTATATAGCTTACACTGTCTTTTATATGGCTTACACTGTCTTTGTATGGCTTACAATGGCTTTATATGACTTACAATGGCTTTATATGGCATACCATGGCTTCATATGGCTAACAATGGAGGCTTTATATGATTTGCAATGGCTTTATATGACTTACAATGGCTGTATATGGCATACAATGGCTTTATATGACTTACAATGGCTGTATATGGCATACAATGGCTTTATATGACTTACAATGGCTGTATATGGCATACAATGGCTCTATATGGCTAACAATGCAGGCTTTATATGATTTGCAATGGCTTTATATGGCTTACAATGGCTTTATATGACTTACAATGGCTGTATATGGCCTACAATGGCTTTATATGACTTACAATGGCTGTATATGGCATACAATGGCTCTATATGGCTAACAATGCAGGCTTTATATGATTTGCAATGGCTTTATATGGCTTACAATGGATTTATATGACTTACAATGGCTGTATATGGCATACCATGGATCTATACAACTTACAATGGCTCTATATGGCTAACAATGCAGGCTTTATATGATTTGCAATGGCTTTATATGGCTTACAATGGCTTTATATGACTTACAATGGTTGTATATGGCATACAATGGCTTTATATGACTTACAATGGCTGTATATGGCATACAATGGCTCTATATGGCTAACAATGCAGGCTTTATATGATTTGCAATGGCTTTATATGGCTTACAATGGCTGTATATGGCATACAATGGCTCTATATGGCATACAATGGCTCTATATGGCTAACAATGGAGGCTTAATATGATTTGCAATGGATTTATATGGCTCACCATGGATCTATACGACTTACAATGGCTTTATAGGCTAACAACGGAGGCTTTATATGATTTGCAATGACTTTATATGGCATACAATGGCTTTATAATGCATACAATGGCTTTATATGGCATACAATGGCTTTATAATATGGCATACAATGGATTTATATGGCATACAATGGCTTTATAATATGGCATATAATGGCTTTATATGGCATACAATGGCTTTATATGACTCGCAATGGCTTTATATGACTCGCAATGGCTTTATATGACTCGCAATGGCTTTATATGACTTGCAATGACTTTATATGACTTGCAATGGATTTAGTTGACTTACAATGGCTTTATATAGCATACAATTGCTTTATATGGCATACAATGGCTTTATATGACTCGCAATGGCTTTATATGACTTACAATGGCTTTATATGGCATACAATGGCTTTATATGACTCGCAATGGCTTTATGTGACATACAATGGCTTTATGTGGCATACAATGGCGTTATGTGGCATACAATGGCGGTATGTGGCATACAATGGCTTTATATGGCATACAATGGCTTTATATGGCATACAATGGCTTTATATGACTCGCAATGGCTTTATATGACTTGCAATGGCTTTATATGACTTGCAATGGATTTATATGACTCGCAATGGCTTATGTGGCATACAATGGCTTTATATGACTGACAATGGCTTTAGCTCTCCAACTGGACCCGCTAGTTGTTACGGTCTAACTCGACAATTAAAAATGTCAGAACCTTGCAAAGCCCATATATATTAGTAGTTACTTTAACAAATCTTAGTTTGGAGTGAAGTTGAAATATGCCACACAAAACCTCTTACCTTCTGTGTAGTAACTTAGGCCAGTTAGCATGAATGAAGTTGATCAGCAGACCTTTGATATGAGAACCGTCGTGGTCCTGTGACAAGAGAAAAGTTCAGGTAATAAACTTTTGAGTCACAGAAGTGTGAAGAAAGTGTATATGATTAAAAATCATGGCCACAACTTGTGAAGGGCCTTACTGCTTTGTGTCAATGCACCATTGAGTTAACAAAGACGGACAAAGAAGGAATAGGTAGAAGGGATTTTTAGAGTTTGTCAAACAATGTGGTATTACAAAAAAAGTGTGTAATATTCAGAAAAGTGAGTTCAAAGTTCAAGCCCCACTTTTCTGGATCAAAAATGAGAAAAAATTCTCTTGTTTTGCTAACACTGCTACATACAGGGTGTCTATAAAGTCCCTAACAATTTCAATTTTGTTATGAAGTCAGTTGTAAATATATCAAACCAGGTTTGTTGTATTTTTATCAGTAATTGTTTAAGTATTTTTACTTCATTTAATACATGTGTGAGGGACAAAACAATATATGATATCGATAAATTCCGTTTGTAATTTTTAAAAAATTTAAGACTTTAAAGACCATCTATATTCACAGCAAACCTGATCTGTCATTATCATAAGCTTCCCATATCTCAGTGACTTCAAGTCGTTTTCGTCTCCGTACTTCTTGCTGTACTGAAGCCCCATAATTTTAATCACATTGTTAATTTCTGCATTGTCCATAATCTGTAAAAACATAACATACTGTATTAGGGAGAGCAATAAATGAGCCGAAAAAAGCACGACCTAATGTAGCTTGTCGTTGCAATATTTTTGGGAAACTGATCTAGGAGAGGATTTTAAACATACAGAAAACTGGCTTTTTATCCCCCTACCAGTCCATGCACGAACCACAAGAGGTGCTCCCGAAGTATGCGAACCAAGATGGCGGTACCTAGTACACATATTACATTCCGATGTCCGCCATCTTGGTTCGCATACTTCGGGAGCCCCCCACAAGAAAATACATTTAAAAATCTAGTAAAGTGGTTCTCAAACGGTGAGGTGCTTCCCACAGGGGGGGGGGGGGGGGGGGGGGGTAGACAATGTTTTGAGGGGGTGCGAGCTAGTTTAAAATAAAAATATGTGTTAGATTTGATCTTGCCCATCTTATTTTGGAATTTACATTTATTTATTGTTTAGAGTTCAGAGATTGTGACTCCATCCACTTATTTCCAATGTTTTTCAATAAAATATACTTTCGCATTACTATCTGTTATTACTTATCGATCTTAAGATCGGTAAGTATATTGATAGGTATTTGTCTGTGTGTATGTATGTCTGTCTGTCTGTGTGTGTGTCTGTTAGATGCACGCGATATCTCACGAAAGCGAGATTGAATCTGCTCCAGATTTTGCAAGTGCATTATCTTATCTCGGACCAGAAGCCTATTGATTTTGGGCGAAATATGTCGTATAATTAGCGAGTTATCAATCAATTATTGATATAGTGATCTAGATTTTTGTAAAGCGAGAGAATTTTGAAACCCGCCGAGTGTGTGTGTGCGATGCGCAGTGCGCAAGTTACAAGAGCGGATGAATCGAAACTGCAGTTTCTGTTTTGGGGGATCCCCTAACTATCGATCGATAAGTCTTCGGTTTCCAACCGATATTCTCGTTTGTAGCTTATTGTTAGCTAGTTATTTTTGAGGTGGGAGACTTGACAAATTCTTAAAAGAGGGTGCGGCTTAAAAAGTTTCAGAACTGCTGATCTAGAACAAAACCCTCCGATCGTTACCTGCTTATGACTTGCATCCCTGACGTTCAACATTTTACCACGAAGCGGAAAAACACCGTATTTGTCTCTTCCAACTACTGATAACCCAGACACAGCGAGTGTTTTGGCTGAATCTCCCTCAGTGAGAATGAGAGTACAATCCGCAGAGTTTCGAGTACCAGCGTCATTTGCATCGTCAAGTTTGGGGACACCTGTATAAAGAAGAAATTTATATTTTAAATTTACCAAACTAGCACCCCCTTACCCCAAGTAACCATTGAGTGGTTTTCTGGGATCATGAGGAAAAAAACATCAGTGGGTTCCAGTCACCATCACACCTCTGATTACTCTGCGTCGGTTTGCAGGTTCAAATCCCATGCGGGGATAGTCGTTTGCGAGAGGATCGCTGGACTCCTCGCCGTCGTAGGGTGGTTCACGTAACCGCTGGTTGTTTACGACTTATTCCACCATCAAGTCCATGCATCAACAAATAAACTGGTCAATTAAACATTGCAAATAAAATGAGTAGTAGAAACACATTTCAGGCAAAACTAGCCATTTTCAATAAAAAGCAGAGAGCTAAAATGTTGAGACTGAGAAAGCCAGTGAGATGACTCTCGTTCAGTTATCAGTGAATTTATAGGGAGATACCAGTGTCAAGTTTAGTGATACCTGTATTAAGAAAATTTATGTTCTAATTCAAGATTCCCCAAACTTCACTTCGCCACCCCAAGGGTCCATGGAGCAGTTCTCTTCGGGCTAACGAAAAACGGTCTCCACTAGGTACCAGCCAAGATGGCTACAATATTTCAAAGTAAACTGGCTCATTCGTGTCATTTTTTGACTGTAATGCAGGGGTTGGCAACCTACGACCCGCGGGTAATATAATCCGGCACGCGACGCTTCACTAAATTATAGTAACCAAACAGCTGTTTTGACGATTATATTCTTTAGACTGAATTGTATTATGACCTAAAAAGTATATAAATCACAATTACTCGTTTAATGAGCATATAATTTATGAGAATTTTATGAGATGCAATGAGGAAATAAATCTATATTCTATTCGAGAGAAGTATCATAGCTTGATTTTTATTATAAAAAGTATCATCCGTTGGGTTTTCAACTTTCTAAAAATATGTGCAGCCCGCCATGTGCGGCCCGCCAATGACCGGCAACCCTTAATTTTGGCCCACGAGCGACAAAAGTTTGCCGACCCCTGCTGTAATGCATTCATTGGCTTTTTTTGTTATTAAACATGGCAAATAAAACAAGTGGCGGCCCCTGGAGTGGTTCGCTGGGAATGATAAACAGAGGCCTCCCAATAGGTAACATTCGTGATAACTAAATTAATTTAGATTAAACTGACTGATTTGTTTAATTTTGTGATGCATTTATTATCCTACTTTAGTTTGTTAGCTTTTTTGTTATCAAACATGGCAAATAAAATAAGTACTAAAAACTCATTTTAAACAAATCTAATCATTTTTATTAGAGAATGAGGCCACACGTGTTGAAACTGATAAAGACGATAAGCACGGCTTAATCATATGGTGAACCACAGCCTATTGCCTGATTACCAGTCCATGTCAGGCATGGATTAGTAACCAGTAACTTGCTTCAGATTTACAGAATTTCTCATGAAAAATCACTACAAGAGGGCAACAGGTGTAGAGGCTGAGAAAGTCGGTATGTTGGCTCTTGTTTGGTTACCGGTCCGTCTATATCAGGGGCCAAATACTCTGCCCACCTAGACTGGCGGACCATGTAAGTGTGACGTAAAAAGTTACATTTTATGAACATATTTTTATTTACAGTGTTACAAAAGCACAAAAGTAGAAAACAATAAGCTAAATTTATTCGCGGTCTCAACAAATTCTTTGAGCCATTTTTTTCAGCTGCAACATCAAAACTTGGTTTTACTTCGTCTTTGGCAGCTTCGAGTGGGCCAGATTGAATTACCCAACAGGCCCACACAGGGATTTGGCCCACAAGATGTAGTTTGCCCATGTCTGGTCTATATGGATAGTTAGTTAGCCATGTAATTAGTTTCAGATGCATCGATTTATTGATGAAAACTTACCTTTCAATTTAGACGACTTTGCTGCTGTGAACTTTTTATTCAGCTGTGTTTGTGCTTTAAACTTTACCCAGTTCATAATGTTATCCACGATGCCACTGGTTGAGGCCTGAATTGGAAAAACGAGGAAAAAATTAGTATAAAAATTCGTTCCAGAAGTATGTGTACCAATATGGAGGTAACTAATTTTGTTCGCCTACTTTACAAGTTGTGTAAAGGGACTGAAACCTATGGGCAGGGGGTATATTCACTTGGCTAACACAGAAAGTCCCCGAAATCGTAGTAGAACTAAAATATGGAAAATCGGAATTAAAGATGGCCTATCGTAACCTGGTACACATACTACGGTAGTACCGAAAAAAAGTACTGATATAAAAAGGTTGTATTCAGCTACTGAAGATCGACCACAGATGGCCAAAACCGAATATTTCACTATTCCGAATACATTCGGACTTGAGAAATTTTTTTCATATGAAATATCGAATACATTCTGAAATCACATAAATCACTATAAATTTATGTTGATCACATCGACATCGATCACACGACATAAATAAAAAAGTCGTCATTTTCTCTGTGGTGTTTGTTATTAGTAGAGATACCATGCGTTTCAATCTACTTGTCTCTCGGCTCAAAATCCCTAATTTTTAAATAAAAATATTGTAATTATTCCTAAATTCAAAAATCCCTCAAGTGGAATATAATGAATATCGATTGTATTCTGAAATTTTTGATTCTTTTTGGACATCCCTGAAATCAACTCTTTTTTTTCAAATTTTCAAAGTCCCAATTACAATGATACAGGATAAAATTTGTTGAAGTGTGATGGATGGCTTTTGAACGACATACAAAGTGTTTGCTGTGGCCTAATGATCAAACTCTAACATGGCTATGCCGAATCAACAAGATTTCGGTCCTTTCAAAATGAAGCAGCTCTTTACCTAACAATGGCTATGTGTGCCGAGCCTTGCTCGGGGCAAACAGCACTTAAACATGCTGCACAAAAAAGAGATCACAAAGGTTGAATCTCACCGATTTCAAGAATTTGTCCGTAAGGCTACACTTTGACCCAAACTTCTTGGCTTGCAATGTCATATTTTCTTTCGTTTGGGAATCGAACGTTGGGTTTTCGATCAAACAATTGACAAATACCCAGCAGTGGTTCTTTATCTAAAAAGAAGAATATCAAATGAATGATAGAGGTATTTGGTTGTATTAAAATGACAAGGGTTCTTTGGTTGTATTAAGATGATAGGGTATTTGGTTGTATTAAGATGAGAGAGGTATTTGGTTGTATTAAGATGACAGGGTATTTGGTTGTATTAAGATGACAGGGTATTTGGTTGTATTAAGATGACAGAGGTTCTTGGTTGTATTAAGATGACAGAGGTATTTGGTTGTATTAAGATGACAGGGGTATTTGCTTGTATTAAGATGGTATGGGTTCTTGGTTGTATTAAGATGACAGAGGTATTTGGTTGTATTAAGATGAGAGAGGTATTTGGTTGTATTAAGATGAGAGAGGTATTTGGTTGTATTAAGATGACAGAGGTTCTTGGTTGTATTAAGATGACAGAGGTATTTGGTTGTATTAAGATGAGAGAGGTATTTGGTTGTATTAAGATGACAGAGGTTCTTGGTTGTATTAAGATGACAGAGGTATTTGGTTGTATTAAGATGACAGGGGTGTTTGGTTGTATTAAGATGACAGAGGTTCTTGGTTGTATTAAGATGACAGAGGTATTTGGTTGTATTAAGATGACAGAGGTATTTGGTTGTATTAAGATGACAGAGTATTTGGTTGTATTAAGATGAGAGAGGTATTTGGTTGTATTAAGATGACAGAGGTATTTGGTTGTATTAAGATGACAGAGGTATTTGGTTGTATCAAGATAACAGGATATTTGGTTGTATTAAGATGACAGAGGTATTTGGTTGTATTAAGATGAGAGAGGTATTTGGTTGTATCAAGATGACAAAAGTATTTGGTTGTATTAAGATGACAGAGGTATTTGGTTGTATTAAGATGACAGAGGTGTTTGGTTGTATTAAGATGCCAGAGGTATTTGGTTGTATCAAGATGACAGAGTTATTTGGTTGTATTAAGATGACAGAGGTATTTGGTTGTATCAAAATGACAAGGGTGTTTGGTTGTATTAAGATGACAGAGGTGTTTGGTTGTATTAAGATGACAGAGGTATTTGATGTATAAGAATGAGAGAGGTATTTGGTTGTATTAAGATGACAGAGGTATTTGGTTGTATTAAGATGACAGAGGTATTTGGTTGTATCAAGATAACAGGATATTTGGTTGTATTAAGATGACAGAGGTATTTGGTTGTATTAAGATGAGAGAGGTATTTGGTTGTATCAAGATGACAAAGTATTTGGTTGTATTAAGATGACAGAGGTATTTGGTTGTATTAAGATGACAGAGGTGTTTGGTTGTATTAAGATGCCAGAGGTATTTGGTTGTATCAAGATAACAGGGTATTTGGTTGTATTAAGATGACAGAGTTATTTGGTTGTATTAAGATGACAGAGTTATTTGGTTGTATCAAAATGACAAGGGTGTTTGGTTGTATTAAGATGACAGAGGTATTTGGTTGTATTAAGATGGTACGGGTATTTGGTTGTATTAAGATGACAAGGTATTTGGTTGTACTAAGATGGCAGGGGTATTTGGTTGTATTAAAATGACAAGGGTATTTGGTTGTATTAAGATGGTAGAGGTTCTTGGTTGTATTAAGATGACAGAGGTATTTGGTTGTATTAAGATGGTACGGGTATTTGGTTGTATTAAGATGGCATGGGTTCTTGGTTGTATTAAGATGACAGAGGTATTTGGTTGTATTAAGATGGTACGGGTATTTGGTTGTATTAAGATGACAGAGGTATTTGGTTGTATTAAGATGGTACGGGTATTTGGTTGTATTAAGATAGCAGAGGTTCTTGGTTGTATTAAGATGATAGAGGTGTTTGGTTGTATTAAGATGACAGAGGTATTTGGTTGTATTAAGATGACAAGGTATTTGGTTGTATTAAGATGGTACGGGTATTTGGTTGTATTAAGATGGTACGGGTATTTGGTTGTATTAAGATGGTACGGGTATTTGGTTGTATTAAGATGACAGAGGTATTTGGTTGTATTAAGATGGTAAGGGTATTTGGTTGTATTAAGATGACAAGGTATTTGGTTGTATTAAGATGACAAGGTATTTGGTTGTATTAAGATGACAGAGGCATTTGGTTGTATCAAAATGACAAGGGTATTTGGTTGTATTAAGATGACAGAGGTATTTGGTTGTATCAAAATGACAAGGGTATTTGGTTGTATTAAGATGACAGAGGTATTTGGTTGTATTAAGATGACAGAGGTATTCGGTTGTATCAAAATGACAAGGGTATTTGGTTGTATTAAGATGACAGGGGTATTTGGTTGTATTAAGATGACAGAGGTATTTGGTTGTATTAAGATGACAGGGGTATTTGGTTGTATTAAGATGACAGAGGTATTTGGTTGTATTAAGATGACAGGGGTATTTGGTTGTATTAAGATGACAGGGATATTTGGTTGTATTAAGATGACAGGGGTATTTGGTTGTATTAAGATGACAGAGGTATTTGGTTGTATTAAGATGACAGGGGTATTTGGTTGTATTAAGATGACAGGGGAATTTGGTTGTATTAAGATGACAGGGGAATTTGGTTGTATTAAGATGACAGGGGTATTTGGTTGTATTAAGATGACAGGGGTATTTGGTTGTATTAAGATGACAGGGGTATTTGGTTGTATTAAGATGACAGAGGTATTTGGTTGTATTAAGATGACAGAGGTATTTGGTTGTATTAAGATGACAGAGGTATTTGGTTGTATCAAAATGATAAGGGTATTTGGTTGTATTAAGATGACAGGTGTATTTGGTTGTATTAAGATAAGAAAGACTGACTTGAAAAGGTTTGACATCGATCCCTCCTTTACCATTCTTCTTTTTAACGACTTCTGTTAATTTTTTGATTACTTGGTCCATGACGTAGTCAACATGTCTCCCTCCTTTTGTCGTTGCAATGCTGTTGACGAATGAGAGTTGTTGGAATCCTTTGTCTGAAGTTGTGATGCAGATCTGTAGAAAAAAAAATGAAAAATTAAAACCGGGTTTAGGGGTTCCGAATCTGGGGCCCTGGGACCACTGAGGGGGTCACAGGGCATTTGGAGAGGGCCACAATGCTGGACGAGAAACAGATTTGATTTTTCCCTTTACAAGGAGAATCCCTGTTATTCCCAGTTTCAATACTTGATAACAGGGGTCTCCAACATGCGGCCCGCCAGCCATTTTTTGCGGCCCACGTCATGGTTGGGATTTTTCCACAAAAAACTGAAATAGTACGATGTCAACTATTAGTAAGTTTTATCGTGTCATTTATCATCAAGAATCTGGTCCGACAAACTGTAAAAAGTGAAGCAAAATTCCCCCTGCTGTCTAAGTTCATGTTTTCTTATATTATGCAATTGTGAATGCGATTATGTTCATTGTGATGAAATAAACGAGTTTCGGTCAGTCTATTGTGCCCGAAGAAAGGTTTGCAAAGCTAATTGCACATTTACTTGGCATACCTGCGATTTTTGGCAGTTCTTATATTTGCGAGCAGTTTTTTTCGACTATGAAAGTTAGCAAATCAGCCCTCCGCACACGACTAACGGACGAGCATTTGCATGTTGTCTTAAGACTAGCACAGCAACGCAAAATAAGGCCAAACATCGAGACCAAATATCCAGCACAAGTGAATGAATATGTTTCACGTCTAGTTTGCTGTAAGATTCAAGTGTAATTTGAACACAATACATTCAGATACCCATTTTTGTACCTAATTTCTCGGTTTGCGGCCCGCATGGTCAATAATTTTCAAAAAGTGGCCAGCGACATGTTTTAAGTTGGAGACCCCTGCTTGATAAGGTTATTTCACAGGGTGTTTTCAATTTATTGAGCATTAATTGTTTGGATATGATAGAATTTGGAATATACCAATCGAAATAGCACTATGAATACCACTGGAATGATAAACAGGGGGCCATGTGTGCTGGAAACCCCCGAAAGGGTGCCACGAGCCATAAAAGGCTGGGAACCACTGACTAGAGGTGACAACTTTGGTTCACTGGGAGGCGTGAGCAAAAGCCTACATACGCACCATTAGTCATGACTGATTTAAATAAATTGATTGTGCTTTTTTTAACACCTTGACTGTAATGCATTTATTCTTTTGCTAACGTTTACTGGCCTTCATTAATGAATACGAAAAATAATATTGATCAGGGGTGGCCAATCTACTTTTGACGGCGATCGACTAAAACCCCCAAAATAGCTCGCGATCGATTAAAATCTTCAAAAATAGCTCGCGATCGACTCATTGGCAATAAGGTCCTACACAAAACCAAATGAGTCCTGAATAAGCAGATAACTACACGCATATAATAAAATTCCACCTCTGCCAATAAGCTCGGTGGCTCTGTGGGTGCATTTTCATGAAATCGCTACGAAAATTTGCATTTTTTTGGTTCCATCTAAATTGCTGATTTGATTATGAAATCAGACCCGAAGTAAATCTTCATCTTCTATCTAGGATTTATTCGAATCATACAATTCAGATCCAATAAAACTGGTTAAGGCATTTTTTAGGGTATGTTATTAAATTCACTCATCATCAGACGCGTCAGACTACTTGAGACGTGGCGATCGACCGGTCGCGTCGACATGTTGGCTACCCTTAAAATAAATGATGAGAACCAGGGACGGAGGGTTCAAGTCGGAATGTCATCAAAAGCCTTTTTCTGTATCATAATTATCAATTTTTCAAAGATTAAAATACATTTTATGACCTTAAGATTCTTGACCCCCCCCCCTACCTCCCCCATTGAAAATTCTTGGCTAACCCCTTAAAACAGGGGTTCTCAACCTGGGGTTTGCGAACCCCCAGGGGTTCACGAAAAGATTTCCAGGGGTACTTGGAAGGCAGGCGAATTTTTTTGTGTTGCTGTTTATCCTTTATTACAACCAGAAGAAAATGCGCGCCAATTGAAAAACGTCGATTTTCCATGATCTTGCGTTGTTGTGATTGTGACGCAAGAATGTGAAATTCACGGCTTTGCAAGCAAACTGAAATCTCTAAGACAGCGTGCTGCGAGCATTCGAGAAAGTTATTATGCTTATTGAAACTTGGGTAAGATTTTAAGAATTCGTTAGCTAGGCAGACGACAAGGGCAATAATATCAAGGCGAATATTAAATTTAGTTACATACTTATATTATGGTCAATAAATTGTTGTTGCAACAAATTGTTATTCAATATATCACAACTTAGTTCGATGCCTGATTACGAGGGTTCGCGTTGATTGTTTGGTGACTCGGGGGTACGGGACATAAAAAAGGTTGAGAACCCCTGCCTTAAAGGAACCCATCACCATTTTTTTATTGAAGACCACGGAGTAATAATATTAAGTCTTTGAGTGGGGAAATGAATCAGAAAAGTTTGGGCTAGGGATGGCCACAACTGAATAATTTACTATTTAAATGCATTTTAAATTCATATTTTAAAAATGACTGACAAGCTTTACAAGGCATAGAGCAGGGGTCGGCAACCTTTTGTCGCTCGCGGGCCAAAATTAAGGGTTGCAAGTCATTGACGGGCCGCACATATTTTTAGAAAGTTGGGAACCGAACGGATGATACTTTTTATATTAAAAATTGAGCAGTGATACATCTCTCAAATAGAATATAGATTTATTTCCTCATTGCATTGCATCTCAAAAAATTCTATTTGAATATTTTCGGCGTCATTGAACTCTTTGCCCTTAGGATACACTTTTCCGCGTTTCGTTGCCATTTGTTAAATTATTATTAAATTATAGGCTCATTAAACGAGTAACTGTGAATTTTATACTTGTTAGATTATAATATCATTTAGTCTACACGTGTCTCACAATAAATTCAGTTTCGTAAAGAATATAATCGTCAAAACAGCTGTTTTGTTACTATAATTCAGTGAAGCATTATATTACTCGGATCCGGATCCGACCCACGGGCCGTAGGTTGCCGACCTCTGACATAGAGGATAACTTTACCTCCCATCTAGGGTTCACTTGGTCGTGAATAATCTTGTACGGATCCCCATTCTCATCTGTAACATTCTTTGTGTAAAGTTGGACGTAGTCGAGAAAATTTTTTACCTGAAAAATTATAAAATGCAAGTATTGTACATGTGGGCCTTCTATGCTTTCACAAAAAAAAATCCAGTTCAGAACATACCATGTGAAAATGATTTGACATTAGATGAGATAGTGAACAGTTGGTGATCCCGAAGTATGCGAACCAAGATGGCGGACATCGGAACGTAACAGGTTAGGGTTAGGCAATAATTTTTTTCCAATTTTCCTTATTTTAGTCCTATTATCAGTTCGAAGACTAGCCAAGAGCCTACCGTAGTATTTGTACCTAAAATTATGGCCTAACCCTAACCTAGTACACATATTACATTCCGATGTCTGCCATCTTGGTTCGCATACTTCGGGAGCCCCGAACAGTTTTTCTAAAATATTGGGTGTAATCCAGAAAATTTTGGCATTTGGTAAAGCTGTAGAAAACCTACCGGCAACCTCTGCCCATTCAAGAAGACTTTCACTCCTTTAGATGCTCCAGCGATGTCATAAGCTCTTCTGGATAGTAAACCGACAATGTCTTTGTCTAGTTTGTCCATTTTGAACTTTTTGAGATCAGGCTGTGATAAAAGAGTTAATAAATCATACGAATGAGGTAGGAAAAGGGTTAAGATTGTGTTTTACAACTTTGGTTAAATGAAATGATGGCTCGGCGGTGTGGCGCATTGTGCTTAATCGTTAGAAATACGCTCACCACTGCACCTCTGTTTGATTACCCTGCGTGGGTTCGCAGGCCGTGGGATGCTAGAATGGTTCACTGGCCGCTGGTCTGTTACAACTTTCTCCACCATCAAGTCCATGCATCTTAAACGATTAACTGGCTAAATAATCCCACACGCAACATTGACTGGTGACCAGACGAGAGTCCGTGGTTCAACTAATACCCAATTAGAAGCAAAGTTCTTCCATATCTGAGTCATATTTTCAGTATAAACAGTCACATTTCACCACAAGATGAACATACTGAACATATTTGAAATCATTCCCAGATAAGGGGCTGTCGGCCTAAAACACATTGGATTATACCTGCATGCCATACACTACAGGGGTTTGTCCAAAAGTGGATGTGGGTGAGGGGTGTGAAAACTAGGAACGGGAACTACAACTCAAAGATATAACACAATGTGAATGACAGCAAAAGTCACTTAGGGTTCTGTTTTTACTGAGGCACTGTTATTACTTACGTATTATTGTAATTAACTCGCTAATTGCATTCCTATAATGTATTATTAATTTGTTTTCAGTATAAGTAAGATACACTAAAAAATTGAAGATAATACCCTGGTGTTGTAATTTACACATAAGAGCAATGTTTTTCTGGAACTTCAAGAATAAATTGATGAATTCGAAGGGGTGAATAAACGAAACGAGAATATCGGTCAGAGACCGAAGACTTATCGATCGAAAGTCAGGGGATCAACCAAACAGCGCTCTTACTCCATAGTGACACCTTAGGTCCCATCACTAATTAATTGATAACTCGCTAATTACACGACATAATTCACCCAAAATCAATAGACTTCTGGTACGAGATATGATGAATGCACATGCAAAATCTGCAGCAGATCCAATCTCGCTTTCGTGAGATATCGCATGCATCTAACAGACAGACGAACAGACAGATACCTATCAACATACTTACCGATTAAAATCGATAAGTAATAAATTTAGTAACACTGCAATAGACAGAAGATAAAACAACAGAAATATAGGCTGGGACGATGGTTTTGAAATCACATTGACCTCAGCTCTGGAACTCCAATATAATTAAACATTTTTTCATCAAAGCTGGGCGCCAGCTCTGGCTCCATAACCATTGAGGTTTTATTGTGTTACCACCACCTGTATAATAAATAAAGGAATATCATATACTCACATAGAATGTAACGCAGGTATAGTCTGACTTAGAGTTCGGCCCGAGTTTCTTGTCGCCAGCTTTTGCCATGTTGCCAGTCCAGGTCTAAAGTTTTAAAATCAATATTAGATTGTTACATTGTGGTAATAAAATTGAGCAGAGCGTTATCAAGAATCTTCCAAGAAGGGTTCCGAATTTTCAAGTCTTGGGGGACAAAAAGCCTTACAAGCTACGAAAAATGACTATCGTATATGCTCGTTTCGCCCGGTCTTGATTAAGGGCCCGTTTGAACTGCCGTCCGTGTGAACAGAACATAAAAATAAATAAGGGCCGGTGCTTGAATACCCGCCCAATGTAAAAGCTGATTTTTCAGTGGTAGAGAAAAATAGGAAAAAAGAATCGCTTTTGTCACTTATCTGCGGTGCGTAGAAAAAGTCAAAATTTTCGTTATTTTCATTTAAATCATACTTGAGAACTGGCAATAACAATATATAAATTAATATAACGATCGAAAATAACAAGCGCCCGTGCTTGAATAAGGGCCGGTTTGAAAAAGGGCCCGGTTAGTGAGTTGGTTGAAAAAAATATGGGCCCGGGCTACAAAACGAGCAAATACGGTATGTATAAATATAGAAAAATGATTGTTTTTTCATTTCAAAATGGGTAGGGACACTCTTTTCAATTCCAATATTTTTCTCATTTTTGAAACTTTGGTTAGAGATAAGTCTCCTTTACTCCTAAATGTATGAGCACTGAGCACAATACATCATAATCATAATTCTCTATACTCCCAGTGGCTCTTGGATTTTCAGTGTCGACTCATAAATTTGCTCCGAAGGCGAGTCTCGATAACACACAACCATCATAATTCTTCAGTTTTAGCAGCCGTTGCCATTTCAGTATTTGACGGTAACTTTCTTTTCGCCAAGATTAGTCTCATTTGAGTGAGTATGGTACACTGCAATATTTCTCTATAGAAGTGGTTCCCTAGCCTTTTACGCTTTGTGGCCCCCTCACAGAGACTTTTAGCACTGATGGCCCCCCAGTTTATCATTCCAGTGGTATTTATAGTGTTACTTTGATTGGCAGATTGCAAATGTCATTATCTTCAAAGAATTTATGCTTAAAGTGAAAACTTCCTCAAGCAATGAAACTAGGAAGAACAGGGAGCTTTCTAGTAAATGGGATAGTAAAAGCAGTTTTGCGCCCCGCATTGTGGCCCCTTCCAACTTCTCTGTGGCCCACTTGGTAGGTCATGGGCCCCCGTTTGGGAACCACTGCTCCATAGCTTCAGCAGATATCAGCATCCCCTCAGCAGTTGCCATATTTTTGCTAGGAGACGCTCTCCTTTCTCTCTAAGTTAGTTAGAACACATAAGATTTCTTGGAGCAAACCTCTTGAAAAATAATCGTTTCTTCAGTAACATACCTGTTTGAATTTTTTCTTATATTCTTGAGATGAGGTTTCCACCACAAATTTTGTGCTGAATATATTGCACAATTTCGCTCCATATCCGTTACGACCACCTGAAAAGCAATAAAATTAACTCAAAGTGAGAACGCGCTTATTTGCCATAAACGAGTTTTTGAAATCATGGCTATCAATAAACATGGATATCCAATACACTGATAGATTTAGAAAAATCTGATTTGACATTGTTCGCTGAATTTATTACACAATAGGTGAGGTAATGTGGTCGTGGCTTGCAATGTGAATACTAAGCACTTATTAACTTTCTTAACATCTAAGATAAAAACCAAAAATTCTATTTTTAATACTTCACTAACCTGTAACTTTTTTCTCATCGTCGTCATAGTTACTAGACGTCAACAAATGTCCGAAAATGAGTTCGGGAACAAAAAGTTTTTCTGTCTTATGCTCAACTACTGGGATTCCTTTACCATCGTTCCATACTGAAATGCGGTTTTCTTCCCTGTGTATAAAATTTGACATATGTATTATCAGGGAAGGTCAACATTGAAAACTCGCCATTCTGACTAATCTCTAAAACTATTTCCAATGTGAAATATTGAATAATTTTTAAATAGAGTTATGTTCAGGAATGTCCCAAAATCAAGTATACACAATGAGTTTGAATTGAAAAAGCAGATAAGACAAGAGAGATGCTCAAATATATGGACTATAATGTCCCAAAATCAAGAGTTTAAATTGAAAAAGCAGATAAGTTAGAACAAGAGAGATACTCAAATATATGGACTATAATGTCCCAAAATCAAGTATACACACAATGAGTATAAATTGAAAAAGCAGATAAGTGAAGACAAGAGAGATACTCAAATATATGGACTATAATGTCCCAAAATCAAGTATATACAATGAGTTTGAATTGAAAAAGCAGATAAGTTAAGACAAGAGAGATACTCAAATATATGGACTATAATGTCCCAAAATCAAGTATACACAAAGAGTATAAATTGAAAAAGCAGATAAGTTAAGACAAGAGAGATACTCAAATATATGGACTATAATGTCCCAAAATCAAGTATACACACAATGAGTTTGAATTGAAAAAGCAGATAAGTTAAGACAAGAGAGATACTCAAATATATGGACTATAATGTCCCAAAATCAAGTATATACCATGAGTTTGAATTGAAAAAGCAGATAAGTTAAGACAAGAGAGATACTCAAATATATGGACTATAATGTCCCAAAATCAAGTATACACACAATGAGTATAAATTGAAAAAGCAGATAAGTTAAGACAAGAGTGATACTCAAATATATGGACAAGAAATTGTACGAGTGTCACAGCAGCCTACCAGTACCGTATCACAGCTGTGCAACACATTCAAGCTCACACGAAACCACCACAAGGGTCCCAATTATCAATTTTGATGACATCTTTGCACACAAAAAAAAAAGAATCTCACAGAAATTTTTAAAATAAATAAAGTACCTAATAGCCTTCTGCCGAAAATACAATCTATAACAGGCCTGCACAACATACGGCCCGCGGGCCGCATGCGGCCCGCTAGATACTTCTGTGCGGCCCGCGGTTTATTTGGAAACACGCCACTTCTCGGGTCTAACAATCAAAGCCGGCATTGCTATTTATGCAAGCGAGCCGCTACGCCGATCATATTCGAAATCGGGAGGTTTATGTTTTGCACTAGTTTCAATAAATATCGAACTTTGTGTGAAATTGGTGTGCCCTTCGCGACCCTTAAAATTCGTTGCTCGACCTCTCGCCCCAAGTTTGGAAAACCCTGATTTAGATATCTCAGTGTTCAAACTGAATCACGCTTAAAACAATATCGGTACAATCTCACACCCATTAGTGCATATTCGCTACCTATTGATAATTCCACTATTTTTTACTAGCAGTTTATGAAACTGCAGTTTCTTTTTCAAATTTAGAACTTAAAAACAATTCCTTCATTTATGAATGGTGCAGAAATTCTCGCACAAAAGATTTTGGCTATTTACTGTTAAATTTCAAAAAATTGGAGCAGATTTTGTAGAAAAATGTAATTTAACAGTCGAAGAAATATTGGAAATGAAGGGTGGGTTTTCAAGGTAGTTGAACCACTCAATACATATTTGCCATCTCATATGCAAAAATACTGTACCTTGTCTTTACTCAAGAAAATAAGATTCTTCATAATTTTAAGCCCCCCCAGTAATGAAAGTGTTTCATTAAGTTTAACTGTTTTACAATATTATTTTGATTTGTAGTTCATTTTGTGAAATATGTATGTGGCAAAGTTTGCGGCCCGCCGAGCCTTCAAATTTATGCTTGCGGCCCTCGTGGTAATTTGAGTTGTGCAGGCCTGATCTATAACAACAGGAAATTTTAAATCAATTGGTCCAGTTCAGGGCTACTTAACTATTTTTACCGAAGATCCGCATACAAAACTTCAAAAGTATTTGGGTCCGGACTTTTCAGAAATTATATTTCGACATCCTTAAACACGCAATTCCTCGACCGACTAATGATTATTAGATAATCAAGATTGTTTGGTATGGCGGTATAGTTCTTTTCCTATATATTTTTAAACCTATAAAAGTGATTCTATAACGAAAACTTCAAATGTGGGGCTAATGATCCAAAATAAAGAATTTTGCGCGGTCCGAATCAAATACTCAAAAGGTCCAGATTCGAACCGCGGTCCGCCAGTTGAGTAGCCCTGGTCTAGTTGACAAGAAAAGCGACAAGAAGAAAAGAAATACTAGCAAGGAGATCAATAACAACAACGACACATTGGTATCCACTCTATTTACTATTTGTTAGATTTTTTAGAAATTTCAAAATTTTCATTGTAACAAAAATGATATTTATTCAACAGAAAATAAATTGATGAATTAATTCGAATATTCCATTTTTATGTACAACTTTTATAATATCATAATATTCTCTCAGTTCTGGGTAGTAGTATTAATATCCTAGGAAATTAAATAAAAAACATAGAATAGATTAACTTCAGACTTACGGATCAATATCAATTTTTATCGACGACATCTTCGGATCTCTCTGTTTATTATCTGCAGCGTTGACAAGAATTTCATCAAATATTTTGTAAAGTCCGGGAACAAAAGTAATCTCACGATTCACCATCCCCACCCCTTCTTCCCAAATCCACATCGGCTAAAGAAAAAAATATCACGAGGGAATAGAGCTGAGATCTGAGATCATTATGTTCGGGTAGGGCTTCTCTATCGCTGACTTTTTTTTTTTAATGAGGCGTTTCGGCCGTATTTTGGCAACGAGAGATCGTGGTCTGCAAAAACACAGAAGTTGTCTCATCAACACGACACATACTGTACTAAACTCTTGCAATGACGATTCAAAAAACTCATGAATAAAATATGAAAATTCTGGTTTGCTTTGGGCTCGGACCTGCAAATCCAGTTAATTAGTCGGACTCGGGTCGGGTTAAATACCCACGGGCCTGGGTCGGGACGGGCTGAAATTTTTGGGCCCGATCTTACATCTACCAGGGATCACCTTCGATAATTCCTGACATAACCAATACTACAAGATGTCCATAAAATCCCATTACAGTTTCATTTTTGTTATGAAGTCAGTTCTCAATATATCTTATTAACCAGATTTGTTGTTTTTTAATCAGTAATTGTTCAAGTATTTTTACTTCATTTAATACATCTGTGAGGGCCAAAACAATATATGGTATCAATAAATTTCCTTTGCAATTTAAAAAAGTTTTAAGACTATGGACACCCTATAGCAGTAAGACACACTTCCAAACGACCAAACCTATAATCAACTTTTACAATTCTTGATTTGCAACTACACAGATACAGTTGTTTGAGATTTGGTTTGCAAATTAGTTATCCATCGTGGCAGGGGCGTACCTAGGGCAGGGCTACTCAACTATTTTTACCAAAGATCCGCATATAAAACTTAAAAAATATTTGGGTCCAGTCTTTCCAGAAATTATATTTCGGCATCCTTAAACACGCACTTTCTCAGCCGACCAATGATTATTAGCTAATCAAGATTGTGTATTATGGCGTTATAGTTCTTTTCATATATATTTAAATCTATAAAAGTGATTTTAGAAAAGAAAACTTCGAAATTGAGGCTAATAATCCAAAATGAAGAATTAGGCGCAGTTCGAATCGAATACCCGGAAGGTCCGGATTCGGACCGCGGTCCGCCAGTTGAGTAGCTCTGACCTAGGGGGTTCGTGGGGCAAAAACCCTCCGTTTGAATGAATGAGCTTTTTTCTGTACCATACATAGCGGGTTTTTGTACCCGGTGTCAATATGCAAAGATTGTATGTAGATAAAAATAGAACAGCCTCAAGATATAAATATAATCACAGTTTGGTAGGACAAGAGCCAGTAGATTACGGTAGTTTTTCACAATGCTTAAAACGAGAATATCGGTCGGAGACCGAAGACTTATCGATCGAAACTGTGATTTTGATTCATGACCCTATAGTGACACTGCGTG
Source organism: Styela clava (assembly GCF_013122585.1). Classification (NCBI taxonomy): domain Eukaryota; kingdom Metazoa; phylum Chordata; class Ascidiacea; order Stolidobranchia; family Styelidae; genus Styela; species Styela clava. The sequence goes on along the minus strand of NW_024102829.1, from coordinate 1,822,105 downwards.
TCCCATCACTAATTAATTAATAACTCGCTAATTATACGACACAAATCCTCCAAAATCAGTAGGTTCCTGGTCTGAGATATGATGAATGCACATGCAAAATTTGGACAGATTCAACCTTGCCTTCGTGAGATATCGCGTTCATCTAACAGACAGACAGACAAATACCTATCTTAAGATCGATAAGTAATGAGCCATATATAAGTAGCTTATATACACAAGGTAAAAGATAACATGAAATGGCGTTTCAAGGGTGAAGCGAGTTGCAGTAAAACAATATCGGTTACCAAGCAGTGACATCCTAAAAAAATTTTGTAACAATAACCTCTTATGTCGATAAATTTTATTTGTCATTACTTATCGATGTTAAGATCGGTAAGTATGTTGATAGGAATTTGTCTGTGGATTTGTCTGTCTGTCTGTTAGATGCACGCGATATCTCTCGAAAGCGAGGTTGAATCTGCTTCAAATCTTGCACGTGCATTCACCGTATCTCGGATCAGAAGCCTATTAATTTTGGATGGATTATGTCGTATAATTAGCGAGTTATTAATTAATTAGTGATGGGACACACGGTGTCACTTGGAGTAAGAGCGGATGAATCAAAACTGCAGTTTCTGTTTTTGAGGGTCCCCTAACTTTCGATCAATAAGTCTTCGGTCTCCGACCGATATTCTCGTTTATTAATTTTGTTGCTTATACTAACATAGAATTCATACCTGTGTAACTGTTTCAATAGAGCCGATGTAAGTATCGGGGCGAAGCAAGATGTGCTCAAGTTGAGTTTTCTTCTGATAGATTCTCTCAACCGACATACGTTTGTTGTCCTTGTTGATTTTTGAATCCGGTGTTTTGATGATCGGCTGAAAGGATTGAAATGATGATTAAAATTGGTAACAGGTTCGGATAACTCTAGTACAATTCCGAGACCACAAGAAGGTGTGAGACATGACTCGTCAGAAAGCATTATTTTGAATAAAAAATTAAAAACAACTTTTTTCGATTTCTTGCTTGTTAGGGCACAGTTTTCATATTCAAAGAATGTCCCGTAATTTGGTTCAATAAAACGAACACTCCATAAACCAGGAGCATTGGGATTGACAGCGGATGCGTCATATCACGCCATGCTTGTCTCGATAATAATCTAAATTAATCGCGGCCGTCATGTGACAAAAATTGCAGTTTTCTGCTGAAAATTCTCAAATGCAATAGTAACAGTTTTTTTCTTAGATAAATCGAATTATTTTTTTTGATTACAATAACGAATTTTTTTTAGTTTATTGCGCAACTTCATTTTACGGTATTTTTACCGATATCAAGGGATGACAATGTCCAGACGTCCACGAAAGGAGGGGTGTCTGTTCATCAGTAAAATGGGATTCTCTGAAACGAGACAATATAGCCAGGCAGCCATTTACTGATTTCAGGATTTAAAGCAACAATCAACACAATCACTGAACTACTGAAAACAAAATAATCTAGACTTCTCAATAATTTTCGAAATATCATTCAGTCTATCTGGAAAACAGGAATATAAAATATTTTTTAAAATGGATCATGTTTGACTGTTTGACAGCGAAATTTGCACAAGGCATTTTAGCATATTCAACAATAAATTCAGAAATTTGGTAATGCGAAAGATATGAATATTCGAGATAAAAATGGAATAATCTTCTTCTGTTTTTCAAAATCTGAAAATAGAGTTGGAAGTCAAAATACTGAAATAAGTTTTATCTAAACATGAAATATCAAAGTGTCAAATGCTTAAATTCTTTCTAAACTGCAAATTGGATAGCGGTACCATATACCTGTATACTTGATTATAATAATAAACATACAAAAATAGACTAATGGACATATGACAGTACGGTATGAAAGAATGCCCACGATTTTGAGTTATGTGAAAAACAATCAGTATGATAAGTCACAAATAACATTAATCATAGCACAAGGAAAAAACATGAAATCCTACCTTGAAAGTCATTTTCTGAAATTCTTCTCGGAATCCATTTTGGGGTTTACAGAATTTCCCACAAAGCTCCGAGAAAACGAAAATAAAAATTCGAACGAAAAGAGCAGAACACGCGCGCAACTAACATGAGAGAACTTGCGCCAAAACTTTCACCACCAGATGGAAGCTCGGCGCAGGAGAGTTTTAATATCGGATAATTTTGAACAGTTGGCGCAATCAAGTAACTTGCGCGAAAATATACGTAATAAAAAGAAATACAGTACTATTTTATTTTCAAATTAATCAAATTTTTTAGGAACATGTGAGCTGAACGACGCAGCGGAAACGATGAAGTCATTATTTTTACGTAAATAAATTGACTTTGGACTTTGAAATTATGATACCATGTATCGGACCATAGCGTTCGCGTTTATATTGTGTGTAGGCTATATAAATTTTTCTGTTTATAGACTGTTATGATGACTCTTATTCAATGCTGTTTTGTCGGATTCGGATTTCGTTCACTCACTCCACGTGAGAGAAAAACTACGGTATGTCATTCGCTCTCTTTTCCGGCCGACGGGCTGGAGGTTGGCTGCGTTTTGTTGTGTCCTGTTTTATGCTGTTTTAAGTGTGAAGTTACCTCATAATAAACAAATCCGGAATCTGAGTCTTCTGATTCATTCACCACACAGTAGCAACATCATTAAAAAAAACTGTGACACATGGCACGCTTTTGGCGAGAGACTTGAAAATACTGACAAGTCAACATATGGACACTCTTTTGGGTACTCCCGTATCATGTGTACCAGGTCAGGGTTAGGTCATAATTTTATTCCGATTTTCCTTATTTTAGTTATATTACAGTTCGGGGACTGTCTGTGTTAGATGAGTGAATATACCCCCTGCCCATAGGTTTCAGTCCCTACACACAACTTGATGTAAAGGAGAAGTACAAAATTAGTTAACTCTATGTTGATACACATACTTCTGAAACGCCCTCTTTTGCAACATATACTCCCTAGTAAAAAGGCAATTTTTATAAAATAAAATATACCTTGGCAACCTACACATTTGGCGGGCTTGTGGGAGTGGAAGGCGTCGATTCGAAGAATATTTAAGATGAAATGGCGAAACCTTTTCGTGGGCCTAGCATCGTATTTTCTTGAGTATGTCTATTTGAATATCTTCACAAGACAAGATTTAGATCTTGGTAATGATATCATGGTGTATTTCGACTTGCATATGAATTTGTCTTTCAGCATACCCAAAATTATGTTGTGCGTAATTTATATTGAGCGATATTGGTTGTTTACCTGTCGATTAGAGGGTTTAACTACTAAAAGCCTCGCTCATCAATAATAACTGTTAGCGAGAATCATAACGTGTTTCTAATTTGATGACGTTTTACGTTGTTACGCAGACGTTGCAAACGTATCGACGCAGCATTATTGCGACATAGTCCTGTTTCTCGATTAATCCCGGGAATTCTAAATTATCGCCACGCTGCTTCGATGAGTTGGCACCTTCTGTCCTTGTATACAGTGTAATCTATTGCGCTAGGAGTTGTTTATCGTGTTTAATATTGGGTTTACTATTCGCGGTTAGGATAAACGATTCGAATTGAAGTTATTAATTGGGTTTAAAATCAACGGTTCATACTGGAGTTGTAATATAATGTAGGGATACAGGTTAGGGTTGTAATATAGTCCAAATAGAATGATAAATGCTGTTTCTTGTATTTAGTCACATAAGTTAAGTTGTATTTACTTTGGATTATAATTTGTTGAATTGAGTTGCCTGGAGATCCTAAACATTCGGTATGTAAATATTGTTTTATCTTGTATGATTTATTCTGTATTTTAGTATTGTGAATACTATTTTATCCTGTGTGATTTAATCTGTACATAATTGTGACATATGGTTATCTGCTAATTAATGTGAATTGTTATTGCTTGTAAAAATGGTAATGCTGTTATATTTGATTAATTGTGCCATATAAGCTATTTAGTTTTATCTATTATTTTGGCAGAAAACCGTTCCTTTTAACAACGTTCCTTTAACAACGTTACGTTACGTTCCATTAACAACGTTCCTTTACGTTCCTCATACCCGGTATCAAGATTTACGTTACGTTCCATTAACAACGTTCCGTTTCCGGTACCCGGCAAGTTCTATTTTCCTGATTCATGTTTCGAGATTTGATTTGAAGTGTCTGTTGATTGTTATTAAAGATATTCACCGATTTCAAGTTGAATTATATTGGGGCAGCATTTGAAAGGCACAGAAGAATCTGGCGGCACTTTAACCGCTGTTTACAGACTTTAATTGCTTGAAAGCACGGACTAGTTGTAACAATTAACCGATATAGGTTTGGGGTCAGGACTGGGGTATTGGGACGCGTTTTTGAAGTCTCCAATCTCTTAATGTGCGTGAGAAGTAACCAGGCTACATAGAATCGAGCGCAACATTAAAGTTTTCGAATGAGGAAAACTGAAGTTTTTTATTTCGAAATCAAACCAGAGTATTGTAAGCAGCAATTGAAAGATATCAAACTTTTCAATTGATCCTAGATTGAGTGAAGAAAGTCACTTAAAAGTCGAAATGGCTGCAAAACCAGTTTCACAAGAAGAACTGGAACGTTTATTGGCTGATCTGAATGGTCAGTATAGATCAGCAGAAGAATTGATGTTGAATCCAAGAAATAAGGAGATTCTACAATCACAAGTGAAAGAAATAGATGCAATGTTTGTGGAGTATTCCAAAGCTTATGAAGTACATGTTGCAGAACTGCCAGTAGATGAAGAGGCTCAAAGAGTAGCTAAAGAATCTTTCCAGAGAGAAAGTTATGGATATGAAGAGTTCAAAGCACATGTTGAAGAGTGGCTTTCCAGACAAGAAAGCACACAAATCGTTGAGAATCCTCCATCAAAACCACAATCTATAGCTAGTAGAAAATCCTCTAATATGTCAAGACCTCGATCTGCAAGGACAGCATCGAGTTACAAAAGTACAAGTTCCAGTTACAAGAGAACTGAGGCAATAGCTGTCAGAGAACTTGCAAAATTGAAAATGAAGCAACTGTCAGAGTTGGAACAAGCCGAAGAAAAGAAACGGCAAGCTGAAGAATTAAAATCAGCATCAGAGAGAGAAATAAGGCGAGTACAAGCTATACACGAATATCAAGCCGCATGTGTAGAGGCGGAAGTGTGGGAAATAGGCTCTAATCGCAATGAAAGGGTTCAGTTTCAAGAAATGGATTCTGGACCACCGATAGCACAATTGGTAGAATGTGAAGCAGCACGGGCTGAAGTAAACACACCTCAAGTGGGTCAAACCAATTGTATTGTGCCTCCTAGAGAGCCACAAGTTAGATTATCCCTGGATCCGGTCCAGGAAGTGGTTGCGGAAGTGATGAATCCCGTTAATCAAGAATTTCGAACTAGACAAGGTGGAATGAGACAGGCTAATTTGGTGAGTCCTGTAGAAGTACCTAATATGCCATCACAAGATGTTGGCTCAATTCTTGCTACTATGACATCTACAATGCGTGACATGGTAGATTTACCTAAACCAGAATTACTTTCGTTTCATGGTTCTCATGAAGAATATACAAGATTCACGAATAGTTTCAAGATAAATATTGAGAACAAGATTTCAGATGACAATCTGAGACTTACTTACTTGCAACAGTTTTGCAAAGGTAAAGCAAGAGAATTGATTCGTCAATGTTCTGTATATCCTCTTACAGAAGGATTGACTTTAGCAAAGAGACTTTTAAGAGAAGCTTACGGAAGACCATTGTTGATTGCCAGAACTTATATGGAAGAGTTAATACATGGTCCAATGTTGAAACCAGATGATCGAGATAGTCTTCTGGATCTTTCTCATAAAATGGAAGAATGTTACCTAACACTGTCGCATTGGAAGCAATATTCAGATCTAAATAATTTTGACAATATTGCTCAACTTTCATGTAGATTACCCCTGAAGTACCATAATAAATGGGAAGAAGAGGCAGCAGATTATGAGAATAGAAACATTGAACTAAAATTTGAACATCTTTTAAAGTTTGTCAAGAAAGCAGCAATTACGGCACAATCATCGATGGGCAAAGCTATGAGAGCTCATAAAGAGAGGGAAAAGGCTAAACACCCTCAAAAGAAGAGAATTTATGCAAATTCCACTTCAACAAGTGGTGATGGCAAACCTGAACAATCTACCGAGAGAAAAGGTACATTTGTGAGAAATAGATACAGATGTGTTATCTGTTCAAAAGATCATTTTCTTATTCATTGTCCAGAGTTTGAAAGAAAATCTGCAAGTGAACGCGAGGCTACAATTCGTGAATTTCATATTTGCAGAAACTGTTTATACATTGGTCATATGGCACGGCAATGTCGTAAGAATCCTGCATGTACTGAGAGAGGATGTGGTGGCAGACATCATAGAATGCTTCATCGAAATGTTGCAGATACTAAGCGAAAAGAGCAAAGTACAAGTTCCGCTACTCAAACTGCTACATCGGGATCGACCTTAACGAACTATACCAGAAATTCAGCTGGAGTATACTTGAATATAGTTCCAGTGAAAGTATCCTCACCTCAAGGTAGAGAAATTGAAGTATACTGTTTCCTAGACGAGGGAAGCACCTCTTGTCTATGTGATAAAAGATTGATGGAACTTTTAGAGATGGATGGTGAACCAATGAGTTATTCCATTACTACTGTAAACACACCGAATCCACAGAAACAAGATGGATTCGCTCTTGACTTAACTGTTAAACCACTGAAAGGGGAAGGTTGTGTGACATTACATCGTGTGCTCACTGTGGATGAAATTCCGACAGTACCGAATAAATTACCTAAAAGGATTGAATTACAAAGGCATGAATATCTCGAGGGTATTGAATTTCCAAAATTACCAGATGAAAGAGTGATGCTCATGATTGGCGTGAATGTACCTGAAGTATTCTGGGTAAAGATGAAAGGCGTGGTACTACAAATGAACCAGTTGCAAAAAGAAGTATTCTTGGTTGGTCACTGGTCGGGCCTGCCTTTAATAAAGCTTCTGGGAATGAAAGTTTTCATGTACATGTTAATCATGTTGAAGTGAAAAGTGAAGATCTTCAACAACAAATTCGAGAGATGTGGGAAACGGATTTCAAAGATATATCATTGACTCCCACACCAACATTGTCAAGAGAAGATAAGTATGCATTACAACTGATGGAAGATAATATAAAGATGGTGGATGGACATTACCAATCTCCGTTACCATGGAAACCAGGATGTCCTGAATTTCCTAATAATCGTGATGCAGTTATGAGAAGAACCAACAATTTGGGAAAACGCTTGTTGAGAATGATGTTTTAAGGGACAAATATTGCAGTACCATGGCTGAATTTATAAAGAAAGGATGGGCAAGGAAAATTCCTGCTGCTGAATTTGAAGCACCCATTGGTAAAGCGTGGTATCTTCCTCATCAACCCGTTACATCAGAACAGAAACCTGGTAAAGTACGCCTGGTATTTGATGCAGGTGCAAGATATTTGAACACATCACTGAATGATCAATTACTGCAAGGTCCAGATATGGCAAATGGATTGTTATCTGTTTTGCTACGTTTCAGAATGTACAAATATGGTATAACTGCAGATATAGAAGCTATGTTCTTACAAGCTCGTGTAACGCCTAGGGATGTTGATGCATTGAGATTCCTATTTTGGCCTGATGGAGATTTGACAAAAACTCCTGTCGATCATCAGATGTTAGTGCATTGTTTTGGAAATACATCAAGTCCATTTTGTGCAAATTACTGTTTAAGGAGAACTGCAGAAGATTTTGGAAAAGACTTTCCATCAGATATAAGTGACAATATCAAAGATAATTCATATATAGATGACTTCCTACTTGGAGCAGATAGTATATCTGAAGGGAAGAGAATTGTCAAGCAAACCTCAGAACTTACTGAATGTGGAGGTTTTCATTTAAACAAATGGAGGAGTAATTCAGAAGAAATTATTTCTTGTGTTCCAGAAAAGGATAGAGCACAAATTCAAGCAAACGTAAATTTAGACCCAAATCGTTTGAACGAGTTTTGGGAGTTGTGTGGTTCGTGATAGAAGATTGCTTTGGATTTAATACAAAGCTGAAGACAAAACCTGCTACGAAAAGAGGAGTTCTAGCAATTCTTAGTTCCGTATTTGATCCCATGGGTATTGTATCACCTGTGATATTGCAAGCAAGACTTATATTCCAAGAGTTATGTCGTCAACAATTGGGATGGGATGAAACTATTGGAGAAATGAACAAATAGCATGGGAAAGCTGGACTAAAGCAATTCCAGACTTATCAGAAGTCAAATTACCAAGATACATTAAACCGAATTCATTTGGGGTTATTGTTTCACAAGAATTACATCATTTTGGCGATGCATCACAAGTTGCCTATGGATCAGTTTCATATTTGAGGTTATCAGATGAAAACGGTCGAATACACTGTTCATTTTTACTTGGAAAATCAAGATTGTGTCCTATCAAGACAATATGTTCACTTCCACGGCTGGAAATTACAGCTGCTGCGCTTTGTGTGCGAGTGGATATGTTTTTAAGACGTCAATTAAAATTTGAGAAGAATGTTAAGTCTATATTCTGGAGTGATAGCACAGCTACTATCCAATCAATTTACAATTCGTCGAAAAGATTTCCTACTTTCATAGCTAACCGATTAGCAAAAATTGAAGAAGGTTCAGAGCCACATCAATGGCGTTATGTTCCAAGTGAATTGAACCCAGCGGATTATGCATCCCGTGGAATGACAGCAAAGAAATTGATTGCAAAGAAATCATGGTTACAAGGACCAGAATTTCTCTACCAGAATGAAGAGAACTGGCCACAAATGCCAGTTAAATTACCACATTTACCATTGGAATTTATTCAGAAAAAGCCAATTAAAGTTCTAGTGAATCTAGTGACAGAGAATGAACCTTGGACAAGTTTATCAACTATTATTCTTCATGGTATAAGTTGAAGAAAGCTACGGCATGGATTATCAGATTCAAAATTTATTTACAAGCTAAACCAACTGTTCAAAAGGTGAATTGCAAACAGAAGAGTTGAGAAGATCCGAAAATGAGCTGATAAAGTATTTACAAAATCGTGAGTTGAATAAAGTTATTGCAAAGTTACAAAATTCTGATGTACAAGGGAAAAGTGTGCTTAGAAATTTGAAAATTGCACCTTCAATGCAAAAGTTGAATCCTGTTTTAATTGAAGGAATATTGAGAGTGGGTGGAAGATTGCAGAACGCACCCATAGAATTTGATTTGAAACATCCAATAATACTGCCAAGTAACCATCATATCACACAGTTGATTGTCAGAGAATACCATAAAAGTTCACATCATTGTGGAGCAAGTCATACATGGAATTTGCTGAGACAGAAGTTCTGGATTATCAATGGAGCTGTTGTTGTAAAGCGAAATATTCGTAATTGCATTTTTTGCAAAAAGAGAAATGCTTCGATGGGTAAGCAATTTATGGCTGACCTACCTAAAGAGCGTGTGACACCAGATCAACCACCATTCACATGTGTTGGAGTTGACAACTTCGGACCGTTGTTGGTGAAGCAAGGAAGAAGTTCTGTGAAGAGATGGGGCTTGATAATAACCTGTGCAACAACTAGAGCAGTGCATTTGGAAATTGTGCATAGTATGGATGTCAATTCATTTATTAATGGATTAAGAAGATTCATTGCCAGAAGAGGCAAGATGTCAACCATTATTGTGATAATGGGAGCAATTTTACAGCTGGAAATAAAGTGTTGAAGAAAGAAATTCAAATTTGGAATTCCAGTAAAATGGGAGAATTTTGCAGACAAAGTGATATCATATTCAAGTTCAATCCTCCCACAGCTTCACACTTTGGAGGTTTCTATGAAAGACTCATCAGATCAGCAAGAAAGATATGACTGCATTATTGCATGATCAATTGGTTACTGATGAAGCGTTGTCTACTATATTTTGTGAAGTTGAAAGTCAATTGAATTCAAGACCACTTACACCTATTAGTATGGATCCTTTGGATGAAGAACCACTTTCACCAAATCATTTATTGTTGCTGAAGCATAAAGCAAATTTACCACCAGGAATATTTGACAAGAAAGATTGTTATGCGAGAAGAAGATGGCGTCAAATACAATATTTGGCTGACCAATTCTGGATAAGATGGTCCAGAGAAGTACTTGTCAATCTACAAGCTCGACATAAATGGTTGAAGAAGGAAGACAATTTCAAAGTCAATGATCTTGTGCTACTGGTTGACAACACAATACCAAGAGGGAAGTGGCTGACAGGCAGAATTATGGAAGTTATACCAGACAAATTTGGAGCTGTCAGACAAGTGACTGTCAAAACTTCTCATGGGTTTTTAAGAAGACCAATAGCAAAACTTTGTATGATTCAGAGAGCTGATGAGTAATTCATTGTTAGTTGTATTACTTATTGTGATGATTCTCACTTTTTCTTTTTGAATTGTAAGATGTATTCTCTTCGTTCCTACATCTGGGGCGGGGAATGTTAGCGAGAATCATAACGTGTTTCTAATTTGATGACGTTTTACGTTGTTACGCAGACGTTGCAAACGTATCGACGCAGCATTATTGCGACAGAGTCCTGTTTCTCGATTAATCCCGGGAATTCTAAATTATCGCCACGCTGCTTCGATGAGTTGGCACCTTCTGTCTTGTACAGTGTAATCTATTGCGCTAGGAGTTGTTTATCGTGTTTAATATTGGGTTTACTATTCGCGGTTAGGATAAACGATTCGAATTGAAGTTATTAATTGGGTTTAAAATCAACGGTTCATACTGGAGTTGTAATATAATGTAGGGATACAGGTTAGGGTTGTAATATAGTCCAAATAGAATGATAAATGCTGTTTCTTGTATTTAGTCACATAAGTTAAGTTGTATTTACTTTGGATTATAAATTGTTGAATTGAGTTGCCTGGAGATCCTAAACATTCGGTATGTAAATATTGTTTTATCTTGTATGATTTATTCTGTATTTTAGTATTGTGAATACTATTTTATCCTATGTGATTTAATCTGTACATAATTGTGACATATGGTTATCTGCTAATTGATGTGAATTGTTATTGCTTGTAAAATGGTAATGCTGTTATATTTGATTAATTGTGCCATATAAGCTATTTAGTTTTATCTATTATTTTGGCAGAAAACCGTTCCTTTAAACGTTAACAACGTTACGTTACGTTCCATTAACAACGTTCCTTTACGTTCCTCATACCCGGTATCAAGATTTACGTTACGTTCCATTAACAACGTTCCGTTTCCGGTACCCGGCAAGTTCTATTTTCCTGATTCATGTTTCGAGATTTGATTTGAAGTGTCTGTTGATTGTTATTAAAGATATTCACCGATTTCAAGTTGAATTATATTGGGGCAGCATTTGAAAGGCACAGAAGAATCTGGCGGCACTTTAATCGCTGTTTACAGACTTTAATTGCTTGAAAGCACGGACTAGTTGTAACAATTAACCGATATAGGTTTGGGGTCAGGACTGGGGTATTGGGACGCGTTTTTGAAGTCTCCAATCTCTTAATGTGCGTGAGAAGTAACCAGGCTACATAGAATCGAGCGCAACAATAACAGTGCTCCAACAAACAAGTTGCTGAAACTTGTTAATGTTTATTTATACTGTATATGTAACGTAGCGGGGTTTTTAGGCGATGGCGTTCGACGGTGATATACTGTGTAGAAAAGACCGTCTACTTCCTCGCTAAACGACAGCTTAATTGACTTTTGAATACTGGCAAATACTCGGCTATTCTGTTGCCCCAGTCCACAGGTTCACACGATAAACAGTCAAGAAATATTCACGGTGCACTTTTGTATTCAACGCTAGGATACGATAACCAGTCATCAAGGTCAGAGAACAGAAAAGAAAAGTCTGCCCGATGCAACAGACACGACTTAAAAAGAACAAGTAATCAAAAACACGTGGCAACACAACAAATACGCAACGTATATGCGCCACACAGTGGAATGAACGTAAGACTACGTATTACGTTACATATATATATTTGAACCTTGGGTGTTGCTGCTTAATAATCAGGTTTGGTTCCTTCCCCGCGGCTTCCCTTCCTCAGTGAAATTGTATTCAATATTATTCTATTATTCGTCTGAACATGTTCATATTTTTTCTACTGGATGTAAAAAAATAAACTTGACTATGACTGTTGTTGTACGGCATCTTAAATTAAGCCCAATTTTTTACGTCAGCCGACACTTTGGCGCGTGAAAGCAATGCTTTGGGAATTTGGTGTGTTTCAAGGCGGCGTGGTTATTTCGACCAATAAACTCTGTAATAGCCATACGTAGTCGAGAGTTAATCAAACTGTTTTTACTTAAAGTAAATTCCTCTTCTTCGCGCAGTGAGATGAAAGTATTATCTACCGTATATAGAGATAGAAATGGATATATTGAACATGCTGATGCATTGTTGGTCATAGTGGTTTTCATGTTGACATTGATAGAATAAAAAATTAACTTTTCTTCCAAACTAGAGGATCAATCGTTTTAATATTCTCAGTAAATTAAGATGGAATGGTGTATTTGAACGCTATTCCTTTTAAAATTTTTCTGACTAATTAGTTGGATCCTGTCATTTAGTTCAAATTTTTGACATTTCAAAATTGCAAAAAAAAAGCGCAACCAGGCCATTCTTTAAATAGTCTTTATTCGTGTTTTGGCACCCTGGACGAAATCAAAATTTATTTTCATTCCCATGAAATAAAGAGTTGGAATTTCAGACACCCTGAAGACGTCTTCAATCTCTGAAATTCGCTGTTGAAATAAACATCGATCATAGACATGTTGTAGCGTCTGCTAAATACAAAATTACAACAAATGCTAAAGCTTGAATTTGTAGCCCAACTCTCTCACCGAAATCTGTTTGCATTCATGGTATTTTGACCATGTTTTAAGCAAATTAGATCGAACAAGTCTGTGATCAATTATTTCAGATTATTCGAGTACAATTCGATTTTCTGACATCCCCAAGGTGGCGCTGTCTGCTCATATTTCGAAGATGTGTTGTTCAGGTAAACTTGCAATCACATCGCGATCGTTCAATTCACAAACTTTTCATGGCGAGTTTTGTTTTCATGCGATTGTTTCAATATGATAGGATTTTACATACTTTTCCCGGGGGAGGGGAAGGTAGATGAGACAGCTTAATTATATGGTGAAACACAGCCTCTCGTCCGGTTATCAGTCAAAGTCGCGTTTTGGGGTTAGTTAGCCAATTATTTGTTTCTATGCAAGCTGTGTATACCAGTGCACTGTGAATAAATATTGAAAATGGTTAGCCCCTTTGCTATTAGAGTATAATAAAATCTGGACCTCCTGAAGTATGCGCGCTAAGATGGCGCACAACCTGAACTCTGGTTGTGTACCAGGTTAGGGTTCAGGTTGTGCGACATCTTGGTGCGCATACTCCAGGAGTACCTAAAATCTAATATCGTGTTTCCCAGAAAATAAGACCTAGCCTGAACTTTTAATATAAGCCCCCCCCCCCCCCCTCAAAGTAATATCGAGTCGTTTTTTTTAAATAAAAACGTGTTATTTATGTTAAGTGAATTTTCCTATTTTGTATATATGAAAATCTCGTAATTCTCTACTTTGTAATTCTGTCTTCGATAAATAAAAATGAAAGACAACCTCCCAAAATAAGCCCCAGTGTTATTTTTTGAAAGAAAATTGAAAAAAGGCCCTGTCTTTTTTTCGGGGAAACATGGTAGCATTGTTGGTTATCAAGCAGCGACACCCGTGATAAAGTCTAACTTTGATACAGATAAAACAGAAAGAAGTTGAACAAATATATGTAACTAAAAAAATGAGTGTCCAAAATCCAAAACCGTTACAAAAAAAGAGATTCCAGGCACTGGCAAGTTAACCATGGGCAGCAACATAGCAACACACAGCAGACTGAGTACAGTCAGCGTAGGAGAGCTATTCGAGAACATTGTTTAGAATGATTTTTAAGGATCGCGGTCTAGTAGAAGTCAGGTACGCGGGCATACGTCTTATTAAACGCTTAAAAACAGTGAAAACCCGTCAAAAAACACCAATAACTCTGCTAAACGCTTAAAAACAGTGAAAAACAGTCAAAAAACACCAATAACCCTGCTAAAACGCTTAAAAACAGTGAAAAACCGTCAAAAAACACCAATAACCCTGCTAAAACGCTTAAAAACAGTGAAAACCCGTCAAAAAAACACCAATAACTCTGCTAAAACGCTTAAAAACAGTGAAAACCCGTCAAAAAACACCAATAACCCTGCTAAAACGCTTAAAAACAGTGAAAACCCGTCAAAAAACACCAATAACCCTGCTAAAACGCTTAAAAACAGTGAAAAACCGTCAAAAAACACCATTAAGGCAGTTATTAATAATTATATTTGGAAATATAAGCACGTCTGGATGGTTAAGCTTTAATATGGGAGTAAGTTCAAGACAATATCTGGGACTGTGGCATGATTCTCAGGATTGGAACCATTAGACAAATACCACTGCACAATGCGAGCGTAAAATTTTAGTAATATCGGAAACAGCTTAATTGCAGCCATAAAAATCGCTGCGAAGCATCGAAGCTATAAAATCACGCAGGTGAGCGCGATTATGTTGAATGATTTTTCTTGGGTTACAAAGGTTCATTTGCGAACCCCGTATGACTGTATGGGGCAGCACGTGGGACAACAGAGAATCGTGGACTTCGACCGTAGTGGCGCGATGAATGTTATTTAAGCGTCATAATAAATTACGATAATCGGCAATGTTGACGAAACAATTAGAAAATGTTTGCTGTTATTACGTATATAACGGGTAAATAGATAACTGAGTGTACAAAGGTCCCGACTGTCGAGAGAGATTATCGAAGTATTTTGTGTATAATTCATCGTCTCCGATGTCAAGAAACAACAAACTACAATTCCGTTAGCCTTGTTTATAAGGCCAACTCATACTAAGTAGGCTTGTGAGCTAATGTGTTGTCCGTCACGTAGACGAAAAGTGAGCCCATGTGCAATTTCGCATTGAGTATGTGGGCAAGATTCTAAACAGCGCAAAATTGTTGAACAATTTTCTTCTGTATTCTAGTTGTTGTGCGACGTGCTTGTTGTATTCTTCTACACTACTCTTTATTTTTTGTATATATATAATAGAAATTGCAGCCTATGTTCAAACTGCAATCCCAAGTATTTACGCCCGAATTATCTTCCGTGTGTTTTTTTTAAATTTACTCAAGTGTTGTAAACGGAAAATCTAATAAACCTACTCACTTACTAAAATATATCTAGGCACCGGGCCGATGTGCGCGTGACCTTAGTACTTACTGTATGTGGAATCCCACAAAACCTCGCAAAGATGCTTATTATAGATCACAAGCGTAATAACACATCCTAATTATTACGTAATTACTTTATCG
Organism: Styela clava; assembly: GCF_013122585.1. NCBI lineage: Eukaryota > Metazoa > Chordata > Ascidiacea > Stolidobranchia > Styelidae > Styela > Styela clava. The sequence continues at coordinate 1,806,648 of NW_024102829.1, read as the reverse complement.
TTTGTTTATATTTTTACATCCGATGGTATAAAAACTCCCAAACTTTTTTATAGACGTATTTGTGATTTGGCTTGATAAGTTAAATTGCCTGATCGACGTATTTATCATCCAGTTTACTACCACCGTAAACGTAGACGTGCTAGTGATTCATCGTTTTCTCAATTACATAAATTCTTTTGGCCATAAATAGTTTAAATGTTAATGCGAGAAAGTGAAAAAGCGTTCCCAGTCCGGGAATCGAACCCGGGCCGCCTGGGTGAAAGCCAGGAATCCTGACCCCTAGACCAACTGGGAGACATTCGCGATATCTCGAAATTGAAATGACAAACGTTCATTCAAAATTAATATTTCGTCATAATGAATTTGTTTTGCATATATGTGGTATTGAAACGAAAAACGTAAATTTCAGTCTTTTAGTTTTGTACCATCGGTAAAATATAGAAAACAAACGCTTTACTGTGTGTTTATTTATGTTGGTAATATTCGGTAGATTAATTCAAAACTAAAACAAAAACGTGTTCCCAGTCCGGGAATCGAACCCGGGCCGCCTGGGTGAAAGCCAGGAATCCTGACCCCTAGACCAACTGGGAGACATTCGCAATCCATCGAAATTGAAATAACAAACGTTCATTCAAAATTAATATTTTTGTCATAACGAATGTGTTTCGCATTTATGTGGTATTGAAACGGAGAAGGTAAGTTTCAGTCTTTTAGTTTTGTACCTTCGGTAAAATAATGTGTGTTTATTTATGTTAGTAATATTTGGTAGATTATTTTAAAACTAAAACAAAAAAATGTTCCCAGTCCGGGAATCGAACCCGGGCCGCCTGGGTGAAAGCCAGGAATCCTGACCCCTAGACCAACTGGGAGACATAAGATAACGGTCGATATAGGGTATACGAAAGCCGATGTTTTTTTTTTTTTAGCTTAGCTAATTCTCTCGTTTTTAGTCTCGTTTTGTGCGATGGTATCGAATGATAGCTTCACGTCTAGCACGAATCAATTGATTTTGGTCGTACCAACATTGAAATTATTTATTGTTGTGCACAAAGTGAACCTATGTCGCTTTACTAATTTCTTGTTGTTGCCCTTTTCTCTGTGCGACCACCAATGAGATGTTGATATATAAAAAATAAACAATGTATCCTTTCCTATGTAATTTACTATTAATGCGAAACTTGATCTTGCATATTTTCAGATCAAATCTGATTATGTCGCATAATTCTAATTGTTACGTAAGGATAATACCACAATTTCCCGATCTAATCGAAAAGTTTATGTAACATTTCGAAATACTTCGCGACTGACTGGTTAGGAAGCACTGTGGTAAATCTGAAAAAAAAACAGGCAAAATCCTGAAATATACGAGCATTTGTTCAGTGCTAGTGAAGCCCAGTTGACGCCAAATTTGAAACGGATAACAACAACAAAATTCCAGAGGTCGGCAGGTGTGGGTAAAATGAATTTACGTGAAATTTTTTCAGACAAAATTTGTATCGTGAAAGACTTGGAATTTTTATGCATGGTTCATCTACTTTTTGTGGGTACAGAGACCCCAAAAACGTCTTCATGAGGACACGGTGAAATTTATGGATCTTTTGCACGAATTCCCCGGCACTAATGCGATAATGTGAGATTTGAGAAAAACACCACCGCCACGTTTTGAAATAACAAATTAGTAATTATCGGGGTCGGGAATGTTTGAATATTTGAATTTTCAGGGCAAGGCAATAGCCGTAAATAAGCAACGCTAAAAATTGCACTGCAATTTCTAAACGGGGCTCCGAACAAAGCCATCTATAAGCACTGATATTTACAGAATAGGTAAAAACATACAACAGGTCTGAAACTTATTTGTTGGAATACAGTACATTCATAGACGTGCCTATGTGAACAAAGTGTAAATATTAAATAAAGACGTCAAGAATTCCAATGCAATTCGCCTACTTTACATCAAGTTGTGTAAGGGGGCGGAGGTGTATGGGCAGGGGGTATATTCACTTGGCTAACACAGACAGTCCCCGAACTCGTATTAGAACTAAACTAAGGAAAATCGGAATATACTTATGGCCTAACCCTAACGTAGGTACCACGCTACGAGAGTACCCACTTTGTACAACGGACCAGAAAACTTATCTGTAGGGATACAGTACATTCATTTACGTGTCTATGTGAACAAATTGTGAACTATAAATAAGGAAGTTGAAAATTCCACTGCAATTCCTATAAATTACAAGCGGGGGCGGGAAAAATACATGTAAAGGTCGCGCACCACTTGTTCCCACCGCGCCATCATCAACGACAAATATGGAAGAGAGAAGAAATTGACCTGGGGTTATATCGGTTCGAACGACATCGGGGTAAATATCGGACAAACTCACGAGGTTAAAGTACCAAAGTTAAACGAGGTCTCTCGCGTCTATCACCGGATAGTTACGGGAAACTGTTGCGACAATTCTAGGAAACTAACACAACGACGAGGAGGATTGCCGACCTTTGGCCGACTAGCTTTTCACGCCAATTTTTGAAACGTACTCAAATGAATAAAGCGAACTGCAGCCATTCCACATACATGGTTCCATTACATTTGGACCCACGTACATTTGAACCCATGACAATTGCACCTGTATGCTATTGCACCTATGGAATTTTTTTTGTTTCACGGATAGTTAAACCCATACTAACCCTAACCCATGGGTTTTAGCACCCGCATATAGATTGAACCCGTGGATATACGCATGGGTTCAAATGTACGGTCACCCACATACATATCTGAATTTGAAATTCATTAAATATAGGCTGCAGGGGGGGCCAAGGTTTTGACCAGGGCCAAAAATTTTGCCTAAATGCACTGGCGGGCCATGTAAGTGTGACGTGAAAAGTTACATTTTATGAACAATATTTACAGTGTTACAAAAGCAAAAGTGGAAAACAATGAGCCTCGCGCCAAAACTAAATTTAATCGCGATCTCAGCAAATTCTCATTTTAAGCTAAAACATCGAAATTTGGTTTAAGTTTGGTTGTGGCAGCACCAGGCGGGCCAGATTGAATAACCCAACGGCCGGATTTGGCCCCCGGACCGTAGTCTGGCCATGTCAGATATAGACACATTCATTTTTCGGTGAAGTACATTTGAACCCACGTACGTTTCAATCTATATCCGGGTGCTAAAACCCATGGGTTAGGGTTAGTATGGATTCAAATGTCCGCAAAACAAAAAAATTTCCGTAGGTGCAATGGTATGCAGGTGCAATTGTCGTGGGTTCAAATGTACGTGGGTTCAATTGCACGGGAGCCTGATTTTTTATGTTTACTTTCATTATTGAGTACAACGTTTGCACATGAACTGTTGCCGCAATTACTTCGCCATTCAATGACCAATTTTCATTATTGATAGATGAGAAAAATCGATAGATTATTTTTTATATTATCGAGACGTACGAGCCCGATAGTTCACCCCAAAATTTTGCTGATATATTTTAGCTAATAAGGCTTTCGACTTTTGCGTCCATATATTTAAGCCTTACTTTCTTATTTCAAGTAAAGAAGTAAACCAGTAAAATCCCAAGTACAACAAGTAATTAGGTATTTGATGTATACAGGAAACGAAAGGTCAATAAAGATAATGGAACAAACGTTTGTGGTAAACCTTCATGACCCTGAGGTAGACGTGTCGTAAATATTATGGCTGAAGTTGCCGTTATTGAGTTGCCAATTGGACACGATATGAGACCATGGATTCTTCCAAATTGTGTTGTTAATGAGAAAAATATCGGATTATTTGTACAAAGCCCCCGTCAATGAAAAAAATGACCCCCCCCCCCCCGCCAACGCTTAGAATAAAAAATTACGTAAAAATACGCCACATGGAAGAATCGGTTCCCGTACATTTGAACCCAAGACAATTGCATCTGCATACTATTGCACTTATGGAAATTTTTCTGTTTTACGGATATTTGAACCCATACTAAATCTCGCATACGATGGTGTTAAAAAATTCATTATGTAAAATTAAATTTCATAAAACCATGCTGGTCATAGGCTATGTCATCGGTGGTTTCTGGACCAGGATCCAATAATTTTGTTCATCTACAGGCGGGCTATGTAAGTTTGCCCATGTCAGAGATACGCCTTTGCTTAGTTCTTTTTAGAAAGCTGTGGCACATCGGTCATCGACCCTACTACGTTTAAATCTACAAACAGGAGTAATGGAATCACCGAATACTTCAAAAGAGGTTAAATATTTGGCACGCAGAAAACGATTGAAAAGCCGTTTTACTTCCACAATAAAAAAATCTGCTTAAAAACAGTTTTTAAACAAAGGGCTTGGAATTTGAAACACCGCGCCTATAATTTTAAAGACCAAAGGTCGTACGAGATTCAACCTTCGGAACCGGGTGGCGTGATTCTCTCGTTTTTTACTCGCGTTCATTGACCTGATTGTCTTTCACCAGACGCGCACTATGACGACACATAAGGTTATTGGCGGACGCGAGCGAGACGCCATTTATCCGTTGTAAATGAAGTTTGTTGGGGTTCAAAGTCTACTTTATACATGAGTTTGTATCATTTTATATAATATTCCAGCTTTTTTATTTGATAAATCGTAATAATATATCTAAGATTATAGAATAAAGATATTTTTATTTGTTTTTGTGATGCAAATTTTGATGACAATGAATTCTTACGTATATAATAAGATCTACCGCAGATAGTTCTTGACGTGGCTAAAAACGAACACGTTTTTCAAGCGAAGAAGTTGAACGTTGTCGCACAAGTCTGGGTAAGACTTACAGCTCAGGTAGCGAAGGTAAAGGCAGCTCGTAGTGTATTGTAATATGATTACATTGTTGTGTAAAAAGGTATTGTAGATTTGTGAAATTTGAGCCAGGTCAAAGGTCACAAGTTTTGTTGTGTTGTGTATTTCTCAAGTTTCTATAGCTGTGAATTGTATTTATAAAGAATTTTCGTTATGCCAGGTAGTTTTTATGGCGTCCCTTAGTTAAATCAGGTTTGATATTATTGGCGGGTGTGTATATTATTCCTCGCTAGAATATAATTTCGCATCATGAGTAAGTAGTTGGTTATGATTAGTCGTGAATGGTCAATACATATGGTAATCCTAAAATAGAGAATATCGAATCAAACAGACACTGCCATCCATTCTATAACATTCTTTATTTGAATAAATTCTTCTACTTGTTCGTTTTTCAGCACCTGAGAATATAGCTTTAAGACATTTTCGAATATTCGACACCGTTTTGGTAGGTCAGTAAGAATTGTAAAAGTTAATCGTTGCGTTTTTGAAACAGTTTTAATTACAGGTTTTTTGTTATAAATAAAGTTTCTAGTTCGACCTTTGTAATCAGGGTGCATGACTGTAGTTATATATTTAACAATTTCCTCAACTGGAAAAATTAAGGACTGCCGAAAATTATCGGCGGGAAAACTTGGGGTACATATAGTCGAAGGTCTCTATCGTTGGCCGTTTTAGAAAGAGTTTTGAATTGTCCCTCTACCGATACATGCCGGTCCGTGCAGTTTAGCTCACGTTGGATGATGTGTTATTGTTTTCAGGATGAGTCGACTCACGGGCTTTACAAAAATAGGTCGAAGTCCAGGCTTGAATAATTTATCAGCGCCCGGGCCAACAATTACAGCAGTATGAGTTGCTTTTCCTCATCAAAATATACAGTTCAAGTATAGTGTACTTTCAGACTTTGGTGCAATCTGACTTGGCCTGTGAACAAGGAAGTGAAAAAGACAGTGCCGGCATGATAGAATGAGATTGTTTTGAGTTTCAACGACTTCTGTTGGTGTAGGAGTCAGAATGGTAAAGGAACAAGACCACGCCGGCAGTTCTGTTTTAAGATTTATGCTTTGAAAGTCGTCCTAGAATTAAATTTGAAATTTTTGGGGATTTTTAAAATAATTATTATAAAAATTTAATCAAATTCAATTCAAAATAATTGCCGAATGCTTTAATTTTTGTTTAATGAAGCCTGGAGGAAATACTTGATTAACAGCCCTTTTGTGCGCAAAGTATTAAAATACTGATCTTTTTGAAAGAAAACTCTGGCTTGCTGTTATATTTGGAAATTAAAATAAGTTTAAAATGCTACGATATACGAGCAATGGAGGTGTGGATCAGTTCCATGAAGAAACAATTTAGCCCATGTTTTATTGCGAAGTTGTTTGTCGGAAATGAAATTCCTAAATATTTTAATGAGAATTGGTACATTGTTTTGATTTCTATAAATATATCATGTCCTCGGAAAACAACACCTATCATGTTACAATACCCGATATTTCAATTGTTATTTCACAAAAGAGGAAATTGTTACGACAACCGGTACATTGTTACCATACAATCCACGTCTCGCATGACCAGTTTTCTTGGAATTTCAATCGCGCGATGTGATCTGAGGTTACGAGAGAGTACAACACAACGCAAGGCTCAGCGCTCGAAGCAATATAGGTCGTACACGTGCATGGTTTTGCTTGCCTACGTTTTGACATGAGCTGTCATGCGTATTAGTCAAAGAAAGTGGCTTTCTAGAATAATTTGTTTGTGTTGTTATTATCTATATTATAGCTAAATTGGGCCATTGATAAATGGCTACCTTCGCGGAAAGCTATGAGGTTGATATGTAGATGGCAAGTTAGGAATAGCGATAGATATGCGGTCCGAATGGTCTTTGGGCTGCCATATCGATGCAGGTTACGAATGGAAATATAATCCTAATGGCTATTCGCCGAAATATTCAGCAGTATAATTGATGTAAATAATTATGAGAATGATTGCTCGTACGTTTGGGGTGTTTACAGCTGCAATAGTTAAATAAAAATTATCTGAAAATCATATTTCAGTATCTTCAATTGTGTGCGACTTGACTTGGGCAAACTTGTCCAGAACATAGAATTTGTTAGAACAGACCACGGTCTTCATTTAGTACTCAAACGAACAAAAATTAATCAAAACACATGAAGGCTGACATGGGCAAACTATGGCCCGCGGGCCGAATCCGGCCCGTGAGTAATTCAATCTGGCCTTCCCGATGTTGCCACAACCAAAGTAAAACCAAAGTTTGATCTTTTAGCTGAAAAAATGGCTCAATAAATTTGTTGAGATTGCGATTAAATTTAGGTTAGCACGAGGCTTTTTGTTTCCCACTTTTTCTTTTGCAATACTGTACTGTAAATATTTTCCATAGAATGTAAGTTTTCACACTTACATCGCCCGCTGGGCTTGTGGTCCAAAAACGAGCCCACTCGTTCAATAAGGCAAATGATCCCGACATCTAATCAAGTAAATTTAGAATCCTAAAAATTTCAACCTTTAGACTTGATTTAGAATGACGCTGTATCAAAACCTGAGCCGCGTTCATTGTGTAAGCCTGCTCATTTCCGGCGACCTTTGCTCAGTAAGTCCATTGAACATTTTTAATTCAATTTCATCATACTTAGCATAAATGACCCCGTGTATGTAGACGTGCAAAAATTGACAAAATAGTTCAGGGCAGGGGTGTGCAACGTTTAATACAGAAGGGCCGAATACGAAGAACTGGGTGGAATCGTGGGCCGGTTTTCTGGTAGTTGCAGGCACAAAAATTTTGGTTATTGATTTTATGACATGCGTCGTTCACTTCGCACAAGCTAGCCGTTAGGGCATTGTAAAAGATTGGAATTACTCTCACATACCAGATTAAACTAAATTAAAAACTCGTTCCGTGGGCCGAACATCATTCAAAATTGCACTTCTCCGCGGCCGCAGTTTGCACACCCCTGGTTTAGGGTTTCCCAAACTAGGTGGAATTTACTTGTTTAGGAGAGGATATTTTACTTTGTAATTGCGTGCATTATCACTGGTATTTTCGACTATTTAGTAGTGCTAGACTCGGGTCTGACTTTAAACTTTAATTTTATGTACTCGATTCGGCGGAAAATATTTAAACGATACTTTTCCCGATCCGATTGCGATTTTAGTTCGATTCAAAAGTCGTTAAATTAAGATCATGTTTTAGCCCAGTGGTTTTCAAACTTTTCAAGTCCTTTCAGAATTTGTCAAGTCTCGCGCCCCACCTCAAAAATAACTAGCTAACAATAAGCTACAAATAACAGATAGTCACACGGAAGTATGTTTTTCAAAAAAAAAAAAAACGTTGAAATTATGTGGATGAAACGTAAATAATGAAATAATTGGAAAGTTTTAAAATGTGAAATCCAAAACAAGGCGGGCAAGGTTAAATCTAATCCATATTTATATTTTCAATTAGCTTCACGCCCGCTCAATAAATTGTCTATGCCACCCCCCCCCCCCCTGGGCGCGCCCCACCGTGTATGGGAACCACTGCTTTAGAAAATTGATACAATTCTGGTGACAATCAACTGTTTCTTTCGAGCCATGAAAAAATGATCATACGACTTTACTCTCTTTCGTTTGACGTAAGGCAATGTATCGCCAGTAAAATTATTGATCCAGTGACTCATTTATAGCGCGATGGGCGTGGCATGGGAGTAACTCATTGTTGATGTCCAATGGTTAGTTTTGACTTGTTCTAGGCGGCTAAATTTACGGTTTTAATTCTTTCCTACCATGACAATATTTGCGAGTACCCGGAGCAAATATTTATATTTTCTGAAACCGCTCTTGTAAACTGTTTTACTGTATAGCTGTTTATCCCAGATAGTGTTTTGAAACATTGTCATTTTTTTGTGCGTACCCGTGTCTGCCTGGACGGATCTCGTGCAAAATAATTATTGTGTTTTAATTCCATTCTATTAGAATTTTTACTCTTAATCCTTGTTTATATTTCTTTTAAATAGAAAGACAATAATTTACGAACTCGAAAAAATTATAACAACCAAATTGCAAAGATGTCTATCATTCATTATTGGCGATCGGTCATTAGACTGCGTCCGTGACAGTCGCCACGTCTCTCTGACTCATTCTCGTAATTCTGTTTAAATTTACGCATAATGCTAATAGTACTTGACCAGAGAGTAGTGTTTTAAAATTTCGAAAAACAGCAACAAATGGCGCGATCAGTAATCGACCTTTGAACTACTTCCGGAACTGCGTTGCTATTGACTACCTTTCTCTTGTTTCCTAATCTAGTCGTGTGGTCAAGCTTGAAATAAGGTTTCATGAACCGCACCCAAATTACAAAATGTACGGCCTAATTATTTATTCTAAAAAATAATTCTATTTTCTGACGCGAGATGTTTCATTTTGTTTTAATATTAATGTATAAAAAAGAACTTTCGAGTGCTCAGTAATCATGGCTGTTAAGAAATTACTATTTTTTCTGTTATTTCGGTTGGTAGTGTCCAATATAAGATAAATAAAAGGCTAATTTATTTTAAAGCCTGAATATTCGAATGAGATTATCCAGTGTACGCGAAATTTGGAATTATAGCCGTTTCTAAAAGTTGTTTTTGGGAGAATTAATGATCGAAATTGCCGAGTTTCTCCTGAGTTCACATTGTTCATCGATACCGAAACGATATTGAATTGAAAGTTCATAATTTTGATCCGAATAGAAACCAAATTAAATATTCGATGTCAAAATTAATGGCGAGAAAAATTCTTCTACAACGAACTGTATCATCTATACACATACATAGTTATAACTATTCTTAAACCGCAGTGGAATTAGAGTAAATACCCGTATAATATGTGAATTGCAACGCGAAAAACACTCGAGATGTTTCAGTTACGAGATGACGCTGACGCACAACAATTTCTCTATACTCTATCGTTTGAACGTGACAGTTTCAACAACAGATTACATACAGCCAAGGCCATGAGCAAGAGCTGTCAACAAGCAATATGTTTGTGTAACTGATAAGACCAAGAAGACCTTTGAACGGTAGCAGACGACGGCGCTATTGTGACGTAACACAATCGTCTTACCTGTCGTCAATTTGGACTTTGGCCAGCGTGGCGTGGTTGACCAGTAATGGCTAACGTAAATTTTGCCTCTGTTTGTATTTTGAAAATTCGTTCATTAAAATGTGTTTTTCGCTTCGATTATTATTTAATCTGTACCAGGGCTTTGGATCGACGCGAATTTTACTGTTCTCGTTAGCTTAAGATTTAGATTAAGCCAGCTTATAGCGTTCCATAACTTTATTTATGTAATAAAAACAATTACACACGATAAGGATTCTTCAGCTATTTAACCAATCAAGATTTGCAATTTTTGAGTTCGATTTGAGGCTTCAACTAAAAAGTGACTTGCAACTGTTCTTTCGGAACGAACAAGCTTTCAAAAAGTATGCGAAATTACGCATTTTCTGGGAATAAATATTCTGCAATTATTAAAAAAAAGGCAGTTTTGTGACTGATAAAATTGAGTTTCCGAGTCCGCAACTATTTTTTGCAAATATCGGAATCCACGCGGTTCGACATAACCTATTTAACCCCGGATATATATAAAGTAGGGGGTGCACTTTCTTGCAATAAAAAAATATTAATATTTACTATCTTTGCATGTTTATTGGTTATTGATTTTTGAGTAGTGGCCACTCATAAAATTATTGATTTCTTCACTATTTGGCTTATTCCGCTTAGTTTTACACATTTGCGATTGCACCTCCGGTGAAAACGAAAAGCAAATTCTGGTTTCAATTCCATGCTCATCAAAATTTGCAACTTTTAAAGGCTAAAGAGCGCGTGATAACACGTGGCAAAACCTTTGTGATACAAAATTGCGTTTTTGCTTGAAATAAATTTTCTGGAATAATTAAAAATTAATAATTTTATGACAACAAGAATTCGAGTATGTCGGCGGGATTTTGCAACTTTTAATGGCGAGAGAGAGCTTGATGAAACTTTCATTTTACGGAATCGAGAAGCAAAATTATTTGTTTTTCTGGAATAACTTATTTGAAAAACCTTGCAACAACAGTGAAAAAGAAGAGAAAGATAACCAAAAACCAAGCAAAACAATGAGAATAAGAATTCTAGTCAAAGATTAAATTTTCTGGACTATTTTCAAATTGTTAGTTTTATGACAACATGGGTTTGAGTCGCCTCTTCCTATATTTGTTTGTTCATTGGAGTCAACGACCCGCTATTTCCTGAGTATATGGGAGCACGTAGGGTCGTAACTTATTAAGATATATCTAACACCACGCTTGGTGTGTAGATAAATGCCGCAGTATATACTTAACAAACTTGGTTTAGTGATAAATATTTATCAAGAATCATAGCTAAGTAGAATATCGGACTTTGAACCCGTTGGGAGCGAATTCGCCAGTGGCGTGATTCTGAGTTGAAACGAGGACGGTGTCGTGGGTTTGGTATTTATAAACTTGCAAATGAAAACACTCACCAGTAATGATTGTCTAACGATGGAGAATAGTGGTTTAAATTATTTTGAATCGTGTCTTTAGTGTGTTAATCGAGCTAGAATTGTCGATATTTCGTCTTAATTAGAAAAATGAATTCACTAATAGACAACCCTTGTATATTTTGAATCACAAGGAGAATCGTAACAAAAAGAATTGTGTTTTCTACTATTTCGCCTTAAACTATAAATTTGAAATGACAAATAGACAATAGCTGACTCGCTAGTGACGCTTGTGGTTTTAAATTGAATAAAAATCGTGTTTTTTGCGGTTTAGTCAAATCGACATCTCAAATCTCGGGTTTGGGATTTGTCAGTTTGTGGCGGCGGCTTTGTACATAAGATTGTTGGATCGGAGTTAAATTGTTGTAACTCTATGAGGTCGATGGATACCTCGCGGTTTTGAAGAGTCGAGTGTAAAAAAAAACTCCACGTACCGGGGTGGCAAGTCCGAACTTTTATATTTGTGTTCGATCGAGACCATGTGGACAGTGTAGACAGTTTTTTATTCCAGAATTGTGATATAAACCAAACTTCATGAAATATTTTAAAATTTTCAGCTTACTATAGAACTAATACTCACTTAGTAAACCTAGACTCGTCTTGAGGAGAAAACTGTAAAATGGTTTCGAACGATAACTCTCGAAACTCAGAGAGTGAAGATGATTTCTTGGTGACGTCACTAAACGATGACGTCATTATACGAAGAAATTCGTCGGGATCTAATATTCAGTGTCTGCACTGCGCTTTCCGATGTACTTCACCATCCGATATGACGCAACATTCATGGGAGATACACCCGCTTCTGATGAGAAGGAAAAAGCATTTATTTACGTCATCAGTGTCGTCATCAAAGTCTGGCGTCATGCAACAATTTTCCAACGGAGATATGCATACAGTTCCAACGTATCAACAGCCAATACACGAGACTGCGCTAGAAATGCGGGTAAGATATCTTTTTTGTTGTATGATGTTTTTATATTCTTGCTCCGAATAAGGCATCAGACTAGTAGCCAATATGTTCTATGAGCTTTCATAAATATAGAAAATCGAATCCGGTGGATCTTTTGTAGAAAGCCCCCTCCACCGATCAAAATGAAAAAAAAATATATTAATTATCCAGTTATGGTGAGGGCTGGGAATGCAATTGCGATGGAAATTTAAATTTTCAAACCCTAACCCTAACTGAATAATTACTAATTTTGGTGCTCCCGAAGTATGCGAACCAAGATGGCGGACATCGGAACGTAACATGGGTAACAGGTTAGGGTTAGGCGATAATTTTTTTCCAATTTTCCTTATTTTAGTCCTATTATCAGTTCGAAGACTAGCCAAGAGCCTCCCGTAGTATTTATATCTAAAATTATGGCCTAACCCTAACCTAGTACACATATTACATTCCGATGTCCGCCATCTTGGTTCGCATACTTCGGGAGCCCCCTAATTTTTTTTATTTTAAAACGTGGCGGAAGAGTTTTTCTCAAATCTTACATTTTTGCAAAAAGATCCCTATTCGATTTATTAGACGATGGTAGATACTCGAAATGTTTCTACGAATCTGACCCAACGATAGTCCGTGCGTAAGTCGGATATATTTTTTCACATTTAACACGACTCGATATGAATAATATGATAGTTTGATACCCACGGAGGTTCTGAATTACGAATAGATGAAAAAAATACGGGGTCTTGGCATTTGAGAATTTAACAGATCATTACCTATGCCTAGTAAAGTTGAATAATTTATTTATAATTCGTTTTCAGAATTGTTCCTTGTCAAGTACAGAATCGTCATCTCACCCGGACAAAATCACAAAAACGGCGAATCAATTTGAAAACCACAACGGCTACAAGACGAACAATAACGCGGCAAGGTAGGTTTTATTATCATTGTCAATTATGATCCAATGATCAATAAATTTACGTGACAGTGTTGACTCCAGTTTTTCCGAATATTCGCGACATGCTTCCACCTTGTACATAAACATATCAGTGTTAGATGCAACTCCTATTTTCCCATTTTAGTTGAATGTGGTATTGCATAGATCTGTATAATTTGCGGACTTCTTGGCGTAAAGGGAATAAAACTGCAATTCTGATTTTAAAAATCAATTTATCCATGAACCTAAATTAAACATTTTATTGCCAAGCCCGTGTTTCTCTGTGAATCTTGACGAAAGCACAAAAGTGCTTTTTATTTTTCTTCCTATTTTGTCGCGCTTATCGCTACGCAAATATTTTGGGAGGTTTTCCGTAGAATCGTAACATTTCCTGTAAGCGTGGGTGTTTCCGGTCCGATAACCGGTCAAATTCCAAGTAATTTAATCTTTGACCTGTAATAATCGTCGTGATGTATTTCCTAGTATAAATACAATGTCCGATAATAACCCTCCCTACCCCCGTAACGCCGATTTTTAAAGTAACTGACGTCATTTATTTACAGATCTCTCTCGCTGCTCTCCGATGCTGCCGCCATTTTAGACGCCGTTCCACAGACGTTTGAAAATGTTCCGCAGCGACATGTCGCGGTCGTGAAACCTGTCCCAATTGAAGCACAAAGACTTGATCGTCCTGTCGTAGCCATCCCGCCTCAAATGGTTCCACAATACATGACTAAAGATCAATTTGTTTATGCTCCAATGTACAATGCGTACATACCGAGTTTAAACCAGTATATCAGCATCCCTATACCGGTTGCAACCGGTTTATACCAGCCCACAATACAAGCCCCAAACATGATCAACACCAGCATTGAAAATGCAATGAAAAACTATCTCTCCACACAACAGACTCAGAATACACACGTCTTACAAAAATCTACGACACAAAACCATGTGTTTCAAGCCCCCCAGACTTCAAGTCAAACCCCTACAGCCCCCCAATTCCAGCCATCACCTCAACAAAAGCCTGCACAAACTATTACAATGCCAAGAACAAATGCTGCATTCAGAAACGGAGCCACAGATCAACCGCCAACTGGCTCAAACGAAATAAGGACATTATTACAAACTGGTCCTGTGGTTCGAAACATGGAAAACACCCCTCAACCCAAATGTCCAACAATAAAACCAGAACCACTCAATGGCTATGTACCTTCACCACCCTCTGTGTTAAAAAGCTCAAGTCTTGGTAAAGAGCGTCAAAAAGAGCTAGAAAAAGCGCTGCTTTCAACAGATTGCTGTGATATTGATGATTCAAGCACAACCATGCCATTCAAGTGCCCAGACGGGGTTTGGCGTATGGTCAAATTTAAATGCATACGTGGACTATGGTTGGTGCAGATCCCAGGATCCCCCACTCCAACGGTCTATGTCCCCTGTGACAATGGAAAAGTCTTGAAGCAGGCTAACATTGAGTCTAGCCCAAAACCACCCGCCATCGGACATAAACGCAAACTTTCAGATCCAACTGGAATCGGTAACGGACTAACTGTGAAACGGTTGTGCGCATCAGCTCCAATTCCTGGCGGTAAACCCCAAATTTGCGCGCCATATTGTCCCCCAATGTTGCGCACACGATCCAACCCCTGCCTCCCAGAGCCTGATCAGCAGTTTACTAACAACGAAGGCAAGCGTGTGAACATTTCTGTAATAAAGCGTGATCCTGTGCCTTCAACATCCGGCAGTCTTATTAGAAATCTATTATTACGTAAGCCTGCTTCAGGTTTGACGTCATCATCAGTCCCAATGACGTCACCATTGAAAAATCCCATGACGTCGCACCACGGACGAATGCTATGTAAGTCTTCCCCAAGTCACAAAATTCAAACAAATTTCACCCACCCATCCACACTAAGTACAAATGCCATGGTATACTAAGAGCTCCGCCATCCTATCACTTTATTTTACATTTTGTTTGGAACTTTTAAAATTGAAAGAGCTGTTTTAATGTATCAAAATTATCATATTTTTCAACATGGCTTGCAGATAATCACCTAAAAATCATCGTTGATTGACCGTTATGACGTCACGATTATTACGTCACCGAATGGTCAAATCAGCACCATACAAGGTGTCTTATATCATAATGTCCTTGGCGCTTGTCCAGTGCCATATTGTGTTTCTTATTTCGTCATTTGTTCTACAATGTTCTCAAAATTTAATGTAAATGAGGGGGTGGGGAGGACAATAAATTTGAAAACAATTTGACGTCGTAACGAAAATATGAGGAGGGAGATTTCCCCAAATCACACTGGTTTTGTGGAAATTGGATATATAAAACGGGATTTTAACGACCCCACCCCCATTAATACAAGAACTGGAATTCCAAACAGTTGTGCGGATTCCAACATAAATCACAATCTTCTCTCGTTTTTTGTTTTGTTATTCTCTCATATTTTTCATTTCTGTATTGTGCATTGTGTTTGTTTCAAACGTATTATTTCGTCATATTCTATTGTTTATTTTTCTTTATTTATAATAAAATTATTGTGACCGAATAATTTACTTTGAAGTATTTCGCAATATATTATTAATTTTATGTTCACAATGCTTCTTGTGTAATCAAAGAAAAAATTGACATAATTTGAGGTCGGTGATCGAAATCGCGCACCACGGTTCTGCTTTATTCAAAATCCCTAGCTATGAAAGAATAAAGCATATAAAGTTCATGCTAAAATATATTCACCTTTTTCCCACTGTAATTCATCACTTAAAAAAAATCAAATTTTGAATTAAATTCCGCATAAATTCATTGCGAAGGAATTCAGGGGGCGAGTGTTCATTGAACTAAGGGCCCCCTCTTAAGCATTCGCATTATCCTGTTATAATTTTTTGCATAGTGACGTCAGTCTATAAATTATGACGTCACTTTATAAATTATGACGTTACTTAAGAAATTATGACGTCACTTGAAAATAAAACACATTATGACGTTACTTTATAGATTATGATGCCACTTTATAAATTATGATGTCACTATATACATTATGATGTCACATTTTAATATTTGAATAAAGTGCTTCCCGCTCTTTTCATTCGTTAATGTTATCAACTAGTGTTTTCTAATAGTCTGCTACCCTAATGAATGAATATGAGTTCTTTGCTATTTCTTCATTATCAGCCTTTTTGAGCCATAATCGTTTGAATTCGCTCTGAAATGTTTGAATTTGCTTTGAAATGTTCTATTTGCAATAAAATATATGTCTGAAAACTTGTTTTATTAATGAAAAATAAAGTTGGTTTGAGATTTTAGTCCATTTAAGCAGGGGTCACCAACCCGTTGCCCGCGGGCACCAAGTCGCCCGTGAAGACCACATGTGTCACCCGCAGGTTCGTTCTGAAATAAGCTGAATAACAGCGCTTATGATTAATCTACATCAATTGATTTTTGTCCTGCTATTTTTGTATAAATCACGCTTATATGGGAACTGGGAATGACACTAAATTAATTATTGTAACAAACCTGATTTGACCTCAGTAATGTGACGGGTTATTTAATAGTCTTCCAATTATGACATCACACAGATATCACCTTCCACAAATCCGCGTTTTTTCAAGTGCAGTTTTAAGTATTCTGTGGCATCTAAAGCTGCCGCAAAACTATGATTGTATTCCCAAATTATGGCCGCTATGGCCAAACCCACGGCAACTGACTTTTTAGCTGCATGCCACATACCAATGGAGAACTACCGTTGCCGCGGCAGCAAATTAAAAACCAATGGCAGGTAAAATTTTGCTGTCGTAACCACGGCAGGTCGGCCGTAAAGACAGGGCTGCCCCTGACGGGGACAAATATTTTTGGACACGTTTAGTGGCCATAACGATCGTTTCAAAATTTTGTTGTTATTGTTATTTTCTTTCGTCATTATCATTGAATAATTGCTTTTCTCTTCGAATACTAGACCAATTGTTTTGAAATTTTCAGTGGGTAAAGATAGATTTTTTTGCCAGAAGGCTATTACTTTTATTTATTTCTAAATTTCGCACGAAATCTGATATTTCGTCTAAAATTTCGCTGTATTATTTTTCCATGGGAACACTGGCTGTCCGGTTTGATTCTGTAAATTATTTCTACGCGAAACTCGGAATTTTTGTGGGTACCGGTGGCGTCAAAGGTAAATACTGCTTCGCTCTGGTTAACGTGCCCATATATTTGAGCACAGCTCTCTTGTTCTTATGGATACAGTTATGATGGATTTGGGGTTAGGTTTGAGTAGATATAATTTTGCATGATACACTAATCTGGTACATGACATTGTGAATAGACCGGTAATAGCGTCATAAACCATGGCAAGAGCTGCCATCGGTTCGTTCGTGACAGGAGCTGCCATGAAGTGGTAAGAACTGCTCCGTAAGACTCCATTTTTCCAGTCCGTTGGTTTGTGGAGTAGCAATAAAACAATTATTGATTCCAAAGAAAAGCGAGAGAAAACCAACCATTTTAACGATGAATAGGAGGTGGATTTATTTTTAACCCTGTGAAAACAGCCTGCGTGTGTCTGAATTGTCTCATTTGCGCGACGATTGTAACGACGGCAAAGCGGAATGAAATCACGCAATGTACCACGCTAACTATCCACAGGTCAGCGCAGTACGCAGAAGAAGCTTGCGATTCAAATCATACAGCAATCTTATTTTACGAGACTATTGTTTGGTTCAACCTATCTTTGTGAATCAACATTTTGTGACATGTACTCCACCAGGAACAAACACGGAAAACGCCTTCTTGATGATCTGCAAGTCCCGCTCATAGTTACAGTGTCAAGTTACGCGCCATTGTCATTGATAGGAATTTATTACAACGTTGTTATAATCGTTTCATTTCCTGAGGAATCCTAAAGTTTATTAGTGTCTCTACTTGACTAAATACCAGTAATTATCAATAATTGAAGCCTAATCCAGCAAACTGACTTTTTCAGAAGTGTACATTAAACTGGTAGCCTTCGGCTTAATCTGTACCCAGAAAGTAGCCCTCGGCTTAGGAAAGTTTGGTGACCCCTGATTTAAGAGTCCTGTCTTTAATTTACAAGCCTAGTTAGTCCATGCATCTGAGAACAATATAACTGGCTAAATAATCCCGTACCCAAAAAAGGAAGGGTAAACGGGATTGAGACTGTGGTTCGCCTCATGCTTAAGTCGTCTTTTACCCTTTACTTTTCCCTGGATAAATATGTAAATCCCATTCTATATTACAAATTGTTCTATCATATAGTACTCAGCGGATCTTTCAGTCAGGACTCCTAATTCTCCTTGGCAGAATCAATTGAATCGGGAAGATGGACATAGAACAAAGCTTCGCCGATGCTAATTATTGGACACGAAAACCTATGGATTGTTTTGTTATTATGTTGTTGTTGTAAAAAAATCGTTTATTCTAAGGACTAGACCAATTGCTTTGAAATTTTTAATGGTTAAAACTCGTTGTTTTCGCTATAGAGAACTATTATCAATCAACAATTATTTGTCAACACAATATAAATACATCACGAGAAATAGGGCAAAATATAAAACAAACAAAAAAAGGTTAGGTATGTGTACCAGATCAGGGTTAGGCCATAATTTTATTCCGATTTACCTTTTTTTAGTTCTATTACGAGTTCGGGGACTGTCTGAGTTAGCAAAGTGAATGTAATCCCTGACCATAGGTTTCAGTCCGTTTACACAACTTGATGTAAAGCTGGCAAACAAAATTAGTACACATACTTCTGGAGCGCACACATACATCTCAGCGATCTGATTACCGGCACTGTAAATGATCTAAGTTTGGTATTCGTGTTCATATATTTAAGCATTGTTCTCTTGTTTCTACTATCCACATAATAACGGATGTGCATAATTCTGTACAGAAACAGTCAATTCGCTATTATTTGGAAGCTACGTCGTTGTTGTATGACCACCTGGTGACGTAGTAGAGCCAAATTGAAATCGTTCAGGACAACGTTTACCCACGGGAGACAATTATCTGGCGCTCCAGAAGTGTGTGTACCAATATGGAGATTACCAATTTTGTTCGTCTACTTTACATCAAGTTGTGTGAAAGGACTAAAACCGATGGGCAGGGGGTATATTCACTTGTGGCTAACACAGACAGTCTCCACACTCGTAATAGAACTAAAGTAGGGAAAATCGGAATACATTTATGGCCTAACTCCAACTTGGTACACATACTACGGGACTAATAAATTCCTACTAAAAAGGCAATTTTGTCGTTCTTGGGAAGAGATTTGGCTTAGTATTTGCTGTAGTATTGCAAATTGGGGATCTGCAATAAATCTTCTTTATCGGACACGTCAGTGTACACAACGATCGTTTCACTATTATGTTGTTGTTCTTGTTAGTATTATTCTTCTCTTTCGTCATGATGAAATCGCTTTTCTCTTCGAATACTGGACCAATTGCTTTGAAATTATCAGTGCTTAAAGATTGATTTTTTGACCAGAAGGTTATTACTTTTACTTATTTCAAAAATTTCTGTGGACTTCAAGAGATTCGTTTTTTATGTGTCAGAAAAAAAATAGCGAAACCTTGTGACGTGTCCATATATTTGAGCACAGCTCTCTTGTTATTATTAATATAATACTTATTTATAGATACTTATAAACTACTCAAACCGTACAAAAGCCGGAGTGTGACTTGCGCATAATACTAGCTAAAGATACATTGAAGATTGAATAAATAAATTAGTTTTTTATACATGGTAAAAAATGGGACCTCCTGAAGTGTGCGCACCAAGATGGCGCACAACCTGAACTCAGGTTGTGTACAAGGTTCAGGTTGTGCAACATCTTGGTGCGCATACTTCAGGAGTATCGAAAAATGAATAAAGAGTTCCTGATAGGCCGACAAATTTGAAGTGCTCTGCCCTATGTCATTAGTGACGAATAAATGGTCCGCATCGGCAATTAAATGACTTTCGAATAGATCAATGGGCTGACATTCAAGCAGCAGGGTATGAATAGCCCGTGAAACAAGCCTAAGTAAAATAAGAGAGCTGTGATCAAATATATGGACACGTCAGAAGCTGAAATAAGTAAAAGTAATAGCCTTCTGGCAAAAAAATCAATCTTTAACCACTGAAAATTTCAAAGCAATTGGTCCAGTATTCGAAGAGAAAAGCGATTTCATCATGACGAAAGAGAAAAATAATACTAACAAGAACAACAACATAATAGTGGAACGATCGTTATGTACACTGACGTGTCCGATAAAGGTCCGCCGTAACACCCAGTTATTTTTATCTTGCCCTCCCGTATTAGAAGGTTGCGCAATCCTGGCCTATAGCCATGTCCTCGGAAGTGTGAAACGAAACTCAAAATCTAAACTCGAAAAGTTCAGATTCCAAATTCCGCCGTGTTGTTTTGATGATTTCTGCACCTTTTAGAGAAGTGCTTGATGCACTACGTCGCTTTGCACTAAGCGTACCACTGCGGATATAAACATGTTGGGATCAAAGGTCATACACGCCTCGCCCAAGACCAGTTGGAGGACGTAATAAAGTATAATAAGTGTTTCAAAAATAGGTAGCCCATGTAAGATCAATTGGATTATTGATAGTAGGCCAGGTAACGTCGGGTTCTCAGCAAATCATTCAAGAATAGAGCAAATTGGGGTTGAAAAAGACACTCACTGAAAATGCCGCAAAATAGCTCAAAAAATATTGAAATTTTTTTCGAAGAACGAGCATAGGCCTTCCAGGCTACGCCTATGGCGAATCAGTAGTTTAATGTCTAAAGCAGGGCTACTCAACTGGCGGTCCGCGGTCCGAATACGCACCTTTCGAGTCTTTGATTTGGACCACACCTAATTCTTTATTTTAGATCATTAGCCCCACTTTTGAAGTTTTCTTTAATAAAATGACTTTTATAGTTTTGAATATATATGAAAAGAACTATAACACCATAATAAGCAATTTTAATTAGCTAATAATCATTAGCCGGTCGAGGAAGTGTGCGTTTTTAAGGATGCCGATATATAAATTCTGGAAAGACCGGACCCAAATAATTTTGAAGTTTTGTATGCGGATCTTTGGTGAAAATAGTTGAGTAGACCTGGTCTAAAAAAGCTTTGTCCGTAGGGGAAGTGTGAAACGGAAATCGAAATCTGAACTCAGAAAGTTCATGTTCCAAATTCCGCCGAGTTGTTTTGATGATCTTCTCATTATCTGCAATAACAAACTTTCGATTTCTCGATAGTATTCGCACAAACACTGCCAGAGGCAAAAACTTTGTTTTTATTGTGTGAAATAGAGCAAAGATAAAGATATTGTGAAATATTGCAGAGGAGAAATAACTTATTGCGTGTCTTGTTGCGTGGACGCGTATAGATGAAATAAGTTATGTATCGACTTGATAAGCAATTCAAACCTCATCTTTGGCTAGAGGGAACACCCTCTGGGGATGTGTTAAGGCAGTGGTTCTCAACCTTTTATGGCTTGTGGCCCTCTTCCGGCGCCCTTTTGCACTAGTGGCCCCCTGTTCGCCATTCCAAAAGACTAAACGAGTTTGATTCTATTACGTTTTACCACCTTTTATGGAATGCAAGAGCAAACCACAGACAAGCGAGTATAAGCTTTCCAGTATACAATCAATGGGAAACGTGCGCTTAGGACTGTCTAACTAAGTTTCTTATATTAGACATCGTCTTTGATAGGCTATAGCCAGACGAATGTCACTGTCGACATGAAGACGGTTTCTTTATTTTTTTTCCATCAGAAGAACCAGATTTTCATATATAAGTTGCTTAGCTAGCAATGATGAAGATTTCTTGCTAAGTAGTGGGTAAGAATATGATATTCCACTTCATAGCTGCATTTATAAACTGTCTTTTCCTCCGACAGAAACGCGAACTTGGCCAATATAGCTTTCTTGTCAATCTAACTTGATTGCAGCAAAGAAACCATGTTAACGTCTTTCACCGGGGGATGATTTTTGTATTTTTTGGCATTAATTTTTATAAATGGGTTTTTGGGATATGTAGCAGAGGATATATAACGTTTATATAATACATGGACGACCCTGCGAAGGTGAGAAGTCCGGCAATCCTGTTGTATATAATTATCATAAGCGGATTGCGGAATTGAAGCAATCATACGTGAAAGCGTGTTTTAACTCTTAGCACTAAATCGCCGAAATACCGATGTTCCTGCGTCGTTCCTAACTTGAGTGATGTGGTGTTGCATCATGCGGTTTGTTCATCTCGTTACTAGTACATGTCGGAATGAAATAGTTAGCCAGTCAAGGAATTCAATCTTTAGGCAAGCATGTTTTGAAAGCTTATGTTACGATAAATCGTATAAACTAATTCATAAAAAAAGGGTTTTGATGGGTCCGCGCTGCTGATTTAAATGACGTGGTGTTGCATCACCATGGGGGTTGATACAATATGAAGAAAATTAATAGAAAGCTGGTTGCCAGCCAATGTTGAGTATGGGAAAAGTCAACCAGTCGTTTCAGATGCATGAACTTGATGGCGGAAGAGTCTGTAACCGACGGCGGTTACGTGAACTGCCCTATGGAAACGAGAAGTCTACTAATCCTCTTTACATAATTATCACCCATGTGATCCAAACCTGTGCAGTGCAGGGAAATCATAAGTACAAGCGTGTTATTAACGCTCAGCACGAGTCGTTATAATCTGATCGCAAAAAAAAGTTGTTTTGATGGTTACGCGTTACTGGTTTGAATGTTGCAATATTTCATCAGGCATTTTTTCATGTCGTTTCAAGATCCGAGGGAAGGAGATTATAATATTTATCCCGGACGCAAAAATAGCCGATATGGCGGCTTCTCATCTTGGAAGTCCATGTCGGATATGGAATTAGTTACCATTTACGTACTTGATGGCGGAGGAATCCGCGACCGACGCTGTGGCTACGTGACCACTTTACGAAAACGAGACGTCTAACAAATCTTCTTGCACATAATTATTACCAATGGAATCCACACCTGTGCAGTGCAATTATAAGTGCAAGCGTGTTATCAAGGCTTAGCACGAGCTGTTATCATTTAATCGCCAAAAAACGTTGTTTTGATGGTTCAGAATTCCAGATTTGAATGTTGGGCGCTAAAATAAGAAAAATCGGAATAAAATTATGGCCTAACCTGGCAGACAGACTACGGAAGTACCGAATGTTGCGCTGTCACATCATGCATTTTATTCATGTCGTCTCAAGGTCCGGAGGAAAAGGGTTTTCATAATTAACTCGGTCGCGACAAAAGACGATATGGCGGCCTCCTCATGTAAAACTCCTCATCGTATTGCCAGTCAAAACCTAATATAGAATTACTTGACCAGTTATTTGTTTCATAAGCACGGTCTTGATGGCGGAGAAAGCCGTAACCGATCATCGGTTACATGACCACCTCACAAAAACGAGAAGTTCAGCAATCCTCCCGTACATTATTCGCGATCCCGTGTGGGGCAATCACAGGTGCAAGCGTTTTATCAACGCTTAGCATGAGTCGTTAAAATCCGATCGTCAAAAAACGTTTCCGCGTTACTGGTTTGAATGTTGCGGTGTTGCATCAGACAATTTATTCATGCCGTTTTAAGGTCCAAAGTCCGGATGTTTATTCCGAACGCAAAAAATCGAAATGACGGACGTCTCATATGGAAAATCTCATCGTGTTGTCAGTCCATGCCTAATAAGGATTTAGTTAACCAATTATTTGTCTCAGATGCATGGGCTTGATGGTGTGGGGAGTCGTAACCGAATGGAAGTTACATAAACCACCGTACATAAACGAGAAGTCCAGTAATCCTTTCGTATATAATTTGCGGGACCTCCTGAAGTATGCGCACCAAGATGGCGCACAAGCTGAACTCAGGTTGTGTACCAGGTTAGGGTTCAGGTTATGCGACATTTTGGTGTGCATCTTTCAGAAGTACCAATTTGCACGTCCGTGCAGGGCAATCATAAGTACAAGCGTTTTATTAACGATTAGCACGATCAGATCGCCAAAAAATGTTGTTTTGATGGTTAGGCGTTACTGGTGAGTGATGCGGTATTGCATCATGCAGTTTGTTTATATTGTGAACATTTCCTCTTATGACGAGCCGTTGCTGTTTACGTCATTAGTTATAACGACCTTTAACAATAATATTTACACGGGGATGTCCACGTACTCGCTGCGAACAAGGCTATAGACCAAGGTCGGCGAACTTTTGTCGTTCGCGGGCCAAAATTAAAGGTTGCAAGTCATTGGCGGGCCGCACATATTTGTAGAAAGTTAAAAACCGAGGGAATGGCCAATGAATCAAATTTTTTCACACATATTTCAGTTAAATTTCAAGCAGTGCGCGAAGACTGATTATTTGAATATTTTCTGCGTCTTTGAACCATTTGCACTGAGCAACATTTTTACGTTCTGTTTCCATTTGTCTAATTATAATCAATTATAATTCAGTGAAGCGTCGAGGGCCAGATTATATTGCTCCGCGAGTCATAGTTTGCCGACCCGTGCTATAGACAATCAAGTGGTAAGATTGAATCTTTTGTACAAATAATCCAGCGCTCAAAAAAAATACATAGAAATGAAGATTGCGTTGGAAATTCAAATGTTTGAATCATTCCCAACTCCAATGGTGAAGGAGAAACCCGAAACCGATCTGCGGATACGCGAACGACACCCAACGAACCCCAAAAGTCTAGCGATCTTATAAATAATAGCATAAATTATCTTCCATGGAATGCAAACCTTACAATACGCACAAAAGTGTTTTCAGCGCTTAGTACGAGACGTTATAAACTGAAAACCGAAAAACGTTGTGTTGATTATACGAGGCTATAGAGACAAGCAAGTATTGAGATATACCAGATTGCACTAACTATATCGTGAACAATTTTTTCATGCAACCAACTGCTACAGCTGCAATCATCATGTATGACGGTTATACAGGGGGTCCATGAAGTCCCTTTACAATTTCAATTTTGTTATGAAGTCATATACAAATATATCTTAACCAGGTTTGTGTTTTTTAATCAGTAATTGTTCAAGTATTTTTACTCCATTTAATACATCTGTGCGGGTCAAAACAACATATGGTAATGATAAATTCCATTTGCAATTTAAACAAAATTTAGGACTTTGTATACACTCTATACATACTATAATAATCACAAGGCTTTGTAGACTTGGCAGTACTATAGTTGTAAAAGTATCTGCTGAGGTGGAATTCTCTCCACTTCCTAAATAGTTGCTAAACTCAGGTCTGCAAATAATTAACATCGTAAACTTTTTATGACAGATTAAAAGTTATGGAAAGATTAATTCTGATTTTTAAACTAATGTACCACTTGAAAATGTACCCCTGTGAGAAAAAGATAGGAGCATAGGTTGACGGCTGGAATCCCTGCGAATTGAAATGTAATGAAAAGGGCATTTTTTCTGTATCATACATGCCCGCTAGCTTATACGGTCTAACTAAGCAATCAGAAATTTTAGATTTCCCCTTTTAGAAAAATTCTGACAACGCCACCGTATGTACCCTAGTTCGTGAACCCTTGCCAGAGGAAGATTTGTTGTTAATCCAGTATTAACAGGCTTAGTTGGAATATAAATCTAATTTTGGGTTTTGTTGCCCTCTGAAACACGCAGGTTATTTTTGTTTTTATTCGTTCATAACTTGCCTATTAATAGATAATGAGTCAAAATAACCATAATAATATCGCGCTTGGCTTATTTTGTTTTCTCGCGTTATTGACTACTATTTTAGCTTAAAAGCACGTAAACACGATCTCTGCAAACGTCTGTACCATTGCCGCCTCATTGCTTACTTACAGAAAACACTCGTCAAAACAAGTCTACTCGTTTATTGAAGTCTGTAGCGGTTTTAGAAAAATGAGGCCAACCGCGAAGCGCTCTGCACTCTTAACGAACCAATTCGTGGAATTGAAGCTGCCTTTGTTGAGCCCACATCGTATCTTAAAAATCTCTGTCAACAGTTCATAGATCTGCTGTAGAAAGTCCTCGCCACCAATGTAAAACAAATGTTAAAATTGAGAAAACATTTCGCCTCGTTTTATCGTCGCATTTTAGCGTTGGGGTGGTGTTTTTGGCTGGGGTTTCTACAAAGTCACCAATTTATTCGAAGTTAAATCCCGAAACCGAGAAATCCAATAATATATTGGGTGTGATCAATTAAGTTGGGTATCTTCTGTTGCAATCCGCGCCACAAATGAAAAAAATGTTAAATTTGAGAAAACACGCCACGTTGTAAGTAATCGTTCAATCGCCACGTTTTAGAGGCGGCGGGGTTTACTACAAAAGACCCCAGTCGGAGCCCGTACTTAAGTCGATTGAATGGGTGTCCGAAAATATAAGGGTCGGAATCCCCCGTTCCAGACAGACATCTTCCTTGAATATTTTTTCTGATACTCACGTTAGCCAATACGACAGCCTGCTAGCTGATATTTTCTAACTTGACAATTACAAAGTGTAGCCCCTTTTCCCCCCAAGCCGTTTGAAGAATATTATTGGCACAGATATTGAATTACCCGGATATTCTAGTAATATATCTTTTTGCAGTTGTATGCACTGTAAAAAATACTATTTGTACCATTTGAGCGATTATAAATTGTTTACGAGACTATGTGAGGTGTTGTCGCTTTTGTTTGTAATAGAAATAAGCGATGGGCATTTGAATAAAAATTCATAAACATTTATTTCCAATAAGACTCTGAAAAAAATAATTCTGAATTTTGAAGGATAAAACAGCAAAAACGAAAAGTAATTCGTAAGTTCCTACGATTAACTAAGAGTGGTTAAGCATTCGGAATACAGCTTACGTTCTCTCCTATCAAAACCACCTTCTTAGAACTGGTATACTTAATTTGATAAAGCTATACAGTATATTGAAAATTACGATTTTTTCTAACAGTGTGTTAAGTATTGTGCAGTCAGCTATGTGTCATAATCGTCATATGATCGTATATTGTGTCGAAATAGAAAAATATCAGCTTTGAAAAAATGCGGATTCAGGTTATTTCGTATTATCTTTTTGCTAGTCAGATGTCACATGTCATGTATATGTTTACAAAGAAATTTGCCCGAAGCCGGGTCACGCGCGCTAATTGGAGATGGATTGATCTCTGAGCTAAAGCTTGACTGTTGCTCAGTTACGGCCTTTCCGTCAGCTGGGTCCATCCACCAGTGACGAATAACTAGGCAGATATTGCCATGCCCGTCTTTAAACTAGCGTAGGTCATCGCATCTCTATGGTGTGTTCTGTCAGCCATATCCTATTATCGCCCCACCAGTAATTTATTAGCCTGTCTTCTGTAATTCCGTTTATATTGAGAGTAAGGTTATTACCCGCCCTTTTGTGCAAAGCCCAAGTCATTATTGCAAAAATTGTGACGGAACCCCCTCACTTTGAAATGTAAAAAAAAACTTTCCTCCATCATACAAAGCAAATTTTCGTAGCTTAAACCATTTAGAGATTTTCCGAAAAAGTTGATCAGAGTAGCAATTACACTTGACCACTTCTTTTTTGCGTTGGTGCACTACAAGTATAGCATGAATAATTGAGTTGTGGTTCTACATTATTTGGTCTAACAAAACACAACAGAACAAAATTTATGTCCTGTGTAATGCAACATACTTGAAACGGCGCTCGAGAAGTGTGTGTACCAATATGAAGGTTAATAATTTTGTTTGCCTACTTTACATCAAGTTGTGTAAAGGGACTGAAACCTATAGGCAGGGGGTATATTCACTTGGCTAACACAGACAGTCCCCGAACTCGTAATAGAACTAAAATAAGGAAAATTGTAATAATAATGATGGCCTAACCCTAACAAACTACGAGAGTACCCTTGAAACACTTTTACATTAAAAGAGAAAAAACTACGAATCAATGCACTCAGTGATTGAATACACGTTGCATCCACGCTTTTAATTATTTAAACAGTTCGTAATCAAAACAAAACTGCGTCATTTAGAAGAGACACGTCATTCAATAATTGATTTGTCATAATAAATAATGAAGCATTTCGCCGATATGTCGCGTCGTTCGGAATGCATCGCAACTCCCGAGACGATGACTCAATGCCTATCTATATTCTATAGCAGGTGTGGCCGAGGTTTTCAGACCTGCGGCCAAAAATTTTGTCCACCTAGTCTGGCGGGCCATGTAAGTATGACGTAAAAAGTTACATTCTATGACAATATTTACATGACTTGTGCCAAAACTAAATTCAACCGCAATCTCAACAAATTCCTTGAGCTATTTTCACCTAAAACATCAAAATTCGATTTCAGTTTGGTTGTAGCAGCATCAGGCGGGCCAGATTGAATTACTTAACGGGCCGGTTTGGCCGGCGGGCCGTACTTTGCCCAGGTCTGCTATAGCGTCTTTAGCAGTGGTTCACAAACTTTTCGCTAAATTTCTCTCTTCGCCAATTTGAGAAATTTAGGAATTCGTCCATGTGTAATAATTTGGCTTGGCAATACCGATTTGGAGAGATTTCGAATGCGCAGAGTTTTGTTCTAAAAGGGACGAA
The DNA here is from genome assembly GCF_013122585.1 of Styela clava. Lineage (NCBI taxonomy): Eukaryota > Metazoa > Chordata > Ascidiacea > Stolidobranchia > Styelidae > Styela > Styela clava. The sequence continues at coordinate 1,777,851 of NW_024102829.1, read as the reverse complement.
AAGAAATGTATTGAATAATAACTGCTGAGTGAAAGCTTGGGTACTCCCGGAGTATGTGAACCCGGATGGCGGACACAGGAACGTAGTACGTGTACCAGGTTAGACCATAATTTTTTTCCAATTTCCCTCATTTTAGTTCCATTACGAGTTCGGGGGCTAGCCAAGTGACCCCCGTAGTATCTGTACCTGGAATTATGGCCTAACCTGGTACACATACTACGTTACGGTGTCCGCCATATTGGTCCAGATACTTCGGGAGGTTCCATTACATTTGAACCAACGACAATTGCACCTGCATACTATTGCACCTACGGAAAAATTTTTTTTGCGGATATTTGGACCCATACTAACCCTAACCCATGGGTTTTAGCACCCGCATATAGATTGAACCCGCGGATATACACATGGGTTCAAATGTACGTGGGTTAAAATGTACGGTCATCTCTTCGGGAGTACCAAAGCTTGCACAATGCCTTGTTAGGAATTTATGAAATGATTCATATTTAGTGGCTGCTTGTTTGAAAAAAAGCGCGGGGGGGGGGAGTATTAAACGAAAAAAGTTTCATACTATTTTTGCAACAGGTGATAGGACCAGATGGTGTATTAACAGCTCTCCAATTCCACTTTATCCCATCCCATCCAACTATTAAATTATTTATTGGTTGGGAAAGCAAACATGGAATCAAAACAACGAGCAAATTGACATATATTTTATATCCTCATTCTCCCTTGTACGGATTACGCATTACAAATAATTCAGCTGTTAAAACACTTGATATCTCGCTCATAAAGGTTTCCATTTATTCGTATTTCGCTGCGTTGCAGCGTTTCTTTGTTTATCTGCTGCTGCACGTCGAATTGAGTCAGTTACGTGATTCACGGTTTCCGATTTCACTGTAAAAAAAGATCCGGAAAATTAACGAAAATTTTGAAGTTATTAAATAAGTTAGGTTTGTAAGAATAAAATGGATTTGAAATTGTAAGTAAAAAAAGCCGCGTCTTCTATTATAGAACCCCCATTATCGTGGCTTATTTCAACACCTTATTTTTAATATCGTTCAAGTTTATTTCAAAATTGAAGTACAATTTTCACGTTTCTTAAAAGCGAAATGTGAATCGCAAATGCTGGAGAAGCATATTACAAGCGACAAAGAGTCTTGCAAATTCTCCGCTTAGAGAGCAGACAGGGATTATATACAAGACAGGTGTTTATTAAGGTCAATTACATGTAAGTGTCGATTGTTTATATTGACGATTGATCGATTTTCAAGTCCGGTTCGCGCTTTCGCTCTTTCTCGCGAGCAAATACGATGACTTTACCGGATAAGCGAGTGCGTTTATTGCGTCAGAATGTTTCAGCTCGTCAGCTGATCGAGTGAGTCGCTTTAGAAGCCTTTGTGAGCAGCGTGAAATGCTAGAAACGTAAAGGTAATAAAAATGGGATTTAGCGTAGGCAGGAACAAGATAGCGTATTTTGTATTCATCAAGGGGAGAGGAAAGCTTATAAGGAGTAATAATCATCAAGTCCATGTAGCCGAAAAAAGTTACCTGTTAACTATTCCCATACGCAACATGACAAGATCAAAAATGTGAGATTCGAGAGTTGAATTTAGAAATGATTTAAAAATTTGAATTTCCATCGCAAATTTGAAAATTTTCTAACCCTGACAGGATAATTACCAATTTTCTTATTATAAGCATTGGCGGGGGTGTTTCACTTGTGGCTGTTTTGTACAAAAAAAAAGAAACGAGGTCGCGATTGGAATTTAGCCGTATTGCCGGATTTCCTTCTTCCTGGGATATATATGACAATCCTATTCTATCGATACGGGGAACCATGTTCGTTACCACTCCAAATCGGGTATGCGAATAGTTAGATAGTTCAAACTTGGATTTTGGATTATCTAACAAATAGAAATATACAGAGAAGGCGAGTTAGATCAGAGGAAGAATAGGAAAAGGGAATAGGATTTTTTGTATAAAGCCGACGCCACTAATGTAAAAATGTGAGACCTGAGAAAATGCCAGCGTCACGTTAAGGTTACATTTTGAGTGGTGGCGGCGGTGTTCATTCAAAAGATCCAAGAAATTTCCTTGCGCAATATCGAGACCATTGCGTAATCGTGCAAGTCCTTTTTCTGTGTCTTTTAGTCGAGGACCACAAAACGAAATTTAGACACAAGGAAAACTGTATGACTTTGGAAACTGGTTAGAGGTGACACGAGCAAACTACGGCCCGCGGGACAAATCCGGCCCGTTGGGTTAGTCAATTTGGCCCGTTGAATGCTGCCACAACCAAACTAAAATCAACGTTTGAGGTTTTAGGTAAAAATTAGCGCAAAGAATTTGTAGAGATCGCCAGTCCATTTGGGCGAAATATTTGGCTCTTGGTCCAAAAACCTTGCCCACTTCAGGGTTGGCGGGTTTATTATTATTTGATCACTCGTAACTCGTCGGAAGAGATCACTTTCTACTTTAAATACTGAGGCAATTACTTTAAAATTTTCAGTGGTTAAGGATTGTATTTTTGTGGGCTCTATGGCAGGGGTGTGCAACCGTTTTCATTGGCGGGCCAAATACAAGTAACTGAGTGAAGCCGCGGGCCGCACCGTTATTTAATTCAGACTTTCTAGTGGTTGCAGCACGAATTTTTTTTTTATATTTGCTATTGATCTTACGGCATTACTAGGGATTCTTGCAGAAATGGGGAGTTAAAACAAATAAACTCTTGAAGAAAATCTTATTTAAATTTATTGTCACACCGAGTTCAAATCAATTCAGTGAGAAACACGTTTTTGTAATATATATCGTGTATTTTGCAACAAAATTTTGCTAGCTTGTTTTGCTAATATGACTGGTATAGGCTTTGCGACGTAGAGGGATAAATACTCGTTTCGCGGGCACACCATTAAAAAATGTTAATTTTCCGCGGGCCGCACAATTTTTCTATGCGGGCCGCATTTGGCCCGCGGGCCACAGTTTGCACACCCCTGCTCTATGGGATTCGTTTTTTGTGTGCCGTGACGTCATCAAAAATTCCTCACCTTGTGGCAGTTTCGCGTTGTTCGTAATGATTTCGGTACCGGTAATGTACTGTGAGAGATTGCATTCCCGGGCCCGTACTATCATGTTTTGGCCTTCGTATCCATATATGTGAGCATCTCTCTCTTGTCGCGCATATGCCTCCTAGCAAACAACGGGTTTGCAATAGATTTTCCCGCCCTTTGTCGTTTATTTTTGCGGGAAGGTCCACGCCGAGGATAACGCTAACTATGAATGCCCGGAAACAACAAACGCGCGTCCATAAGCTAAAATTCACACAAATACTGAAACGAATTGTCGGACCATAATAATAATATTTGATTACCGCTGGAGTCTGTATTTCGAGGAAATGTACATGGACTCGAGTGAGAAATGGCAAATAAAATTTGCACATTGGACTTATCACTCAGCGCATTCATAAACAAACAGGGCAGGGCGATGGCCGGCGCTCCTGAATGTGTGTACCAAGATGACGCACAACCTGAACCCTAACCTGATACACATACTGTGTTCAGCTTATGCGCCATCTTGATACACATTTCGGGAGCACCGCGGTTCCGGCTTTAGACTTAAACTTGTTAGCACCCCAGATCACATGACTGATTCAAATCCCATTCCCACCACTTTACCCAGTGTTAAATAAGAGTATATATCAGTCGCTGGGTACTTCCGAAGTATGTGGACCAAGATGGCGGACACCGAACGTAGTATGTGTACCAGGTTAGAGTTAGACCATAATTTCAGGTACAAATACTACGGGAGTCACTTGGCTGTTCCGCTAACTCGTAATAGAACTAAAATAAAGAAAGATGGGATTAAATTATGGCCTAACCCTAACCTGGAACACATACTACGTTCCAGTGTCCGCCATATTGGTTCACATACTGCGGGAGTACCAGTCGTTGCTTGTATAAGGCCGTGTTCTGAGCTAATGGGGCAAGATAAAGAGAATAAATAAATAGGATTAAACTTTAAATAGAGTGCAGGGATTACCTCGTGCAACGTATGTTGGAGAATGAATGAGTGAGATTACCTACTTATTTGGTTACGCGGCAACGGCGGTGAAAAGATAAACTGAAATGTCGTTGCTGTTATATGTTTCATATAACGTTTATACCATCAGTGTTTTTTTGCGCCCTTATTCAATTTGAATTAAAAATCCTATACTAACGCAGTATACAATATTTACAAATAAATCGATTATAATAAGTAGTTACCGATAATTCCAAATATTTCTGCCCATAGACAAAACAAATTCAATAACACTTTCAATAAAATCAAATGCCTCGATTACATTACGCCGGCCTTCCAGAATTTTAGTGCCTCATGGGAACTCTGGGCTGAAAGAAATGCCAATCAAAAATACAATGCGGGCGATCCAACGCTATAATATTTCAAAGTCGTCGTCCGTAAATTTGCTCACAGATGAGTCTTCTTTTGACTAAGTATGCGTGACTTGGTTTGAACAATTTCCATAGAAAAACGCACATTTTCTGAAAATTATGCGTTGACCAAAGGCACCATAGATTATCGTTATTATGTAAAGGTATTGAAGTAAAAATAATCATACGTTACGATATAATACAAAGCTTATACATTTGGAAAATGACACAGGAGGAAAAAGTCATCGCTGAATATTTCTTCCTTAAATATGCTGTACTGTGACTTGAGCGCTCAAGAAGTGTTCCAATATGGAGGTAACTAATTTTGTTTGGGAAGAGGGTGTATATTCACTTAGCTAACACAGACAGTCTCCGACATAGCAATAGAACCTAAATGAGGAAAATTGGAATAGATATTATGGCCTAGCCCTAACCTGGTTCCCCGTAACCGTACATTTGAACCCATGTACATTTGAACCCATGCGTATATCCACGGGTTCAATCTATATGCTGGTGCTAAAACCCATGGGTTAGGGTTAGTATGGGTTTAACTATCCGTGAAACAAAAAAAATTCCATAGGTGCAATAGCATACAGGTGCAATTGTCATGGGTTCAAATGTACGAGGGTTCAAATGTAATGGAACCCTGGTACACATACCACGGGAGTACCGTGACTTGTACTTAAAATAATTCGCTAGTCACTAAAATATACTCTTGTATAATAGCAACTTGATAATTTTCATAGACCATTAATTTTCCCAAAACGATTGAATATAAGAGTAGATTTTGGATTTAAGTCAGAAGTGTGCAACCTGCGACCCGCAATGTGGCCCACAAGAATAATTTGTGCGGCCCGCGGAGAAATGCCAATTTTGAATCGTCTGCGTCCCGTGAAACAAGTTTTTAATTCAGTTTAATCTGGTACGTGCGCGTATTTCTATCCCTTCACGCTGCAAAGCCTATATCTGATTCCAATTTATTATTTATGTCTATGACGTTACAATGCCCTTTTTGTACCTGCAACCTCTAGTAAGCCTATGTTAAATAAGGTGCGCCCGCGGTTTTACTCAGTTATTTGTATCTGGCTCTCCTGTATTAGAGGTTGCACACCCTTGTTTTAAGTAGTTAAGAGACTGCTCTGCTCGTTTATAGCCTTGTTGAGTGAAGTTATAAAATAACTTTAGTTATAGCATAAGTATATATTGAAGTTGAATGACAATCCGTAAAACTTTGGCCCTTGCAAGTGCCAAAGCAGAGATGGCCAACACGTCGATCGCGATCGACCGGATGATCGCCACGTCTCGAGTAGTCGATCGCGTCTGATATTGAGTGAATTTAATAACATGACCCCAAAAAAATTGCCTTGAACCAGTTTCACACAGCGCCTGTTGTGTGTTTTAAAAAAGGAAGAATATAGTGCTGTACATGCGCAAAATACGTTATTCGGGTATGGACAAGCCCCAAAGAGCATTATGTGACCAATGCAAGTTTCACTACTGCCAAGTTTTAGAAATGAACGTACTGAATACCATCTGTCTTGACCGACCAACGATCCTACAAGAATTTATGCACTGTGCAAAAGTTATTGTCTCACTCCAGGAGTAGTGTGATAAATTATATTCGCAACGGTAGCAGTGGCATCAGAATGCCCAATCGAACTTGAAGAAATTTGTAAATTAGTAGTTTGAAATGTATTATTTATGGCTTGAGAATATTAATTATTCGCTGTTTAGATAATACATGGATACTTTTCAAGGTTTTTTGAGGATTCGAAAACACTTACGACTAAAAAATAGACAGTCCCTAGATCTGAATTGTATGCTTAAATAAATATAAAATAATCGATAAAACATTTACTTCATTACATAATCAAATTAACAAATTGAATGGAACATAAAAAATGCAAATTTTTGTGGCAATTTCACTGAGAATACGACCGCAGAGCCGAGCTTATTGGCAGCGGTGGACATTCATTTTTGTTTATGACCTTATTACCAATCAGTCGATCGCGAGCTATTTTGAAGATTTTAGTCGACCGCGGGCGAAAGCAGCTTGGACACCCCTGTGTGCAGGGGGGGGGGGATTTGTTTCCGGAAGCATGGAATTGATGGGTTTTCGCAGGACTAACTACGTATCATGCTTTTGTGCAGGCGGATTCGTATGCATCTGTATTTTGTAACAAGAGTCCCACTTGGTATTCCCTACCATTGTACGTTTTGCATTATTAAGCATGTTGTCTGCATTCCAAAAGATTGATGAAAACTTCGGGAGCCATTCTAAACATTTTTGCTTTTGAGCATACAATTGTCAGCAGTGCCTTGCTCGGAGCGCCAATAATATTTTCCGCGAAATCGCAATACATGGCAATAACAATATTTTAGTTTACTTATGGCACACATATATATTCGAAAAGCTAACTGAAAACTCTATATTTTGCAGTTTTTGCATTTAAGCGTGCAATAGCCGCAGTGACTTGCTCGGAGCGCAAATAATATTTTCCGCGAAATCGCAAAACACGGCAATAACAATAATAAAGGTGTTATGAAACAGATATTGAGTTCAACATGGCGTCGCTCTTCATAAGCAGGCTGAAAACGACGACTGCGCTGATTTATAAAAATTACTGAGCCATTGCGGGCTGTATATACAATGCGCTTTATGTTTGGACCATCGTTGGCGAAAGATAATATTATATTCTCTTTTTGCCGGGTTGGAAAAACAACAACAACATACGGCGAGTCAGCTGGTCCATTGAGTAACGCGAGACGAAGAAATCGATCCTCCAAGCGAAGCGAAGCCGTCTTGCGTGAAATTACGTCAGGGAAGTCGAGACGGCAACAAAGAAATCGTTAAAACTGCTGATATTGTTGATTTATATGAGCTTCACATCCTTGCTTTTGCGGAAAAGGTTTCCATATTGAAAAGGTTATTTCGCAAGGCAGTTTATGATGACGGTACTCGAACATACCCTCCACAAGGAAGCGGTGAGTCTGTATGACTCATAAGCCAGCCAGCTGATTTCAGTACGACGATTTCGAAATGTTATTTCGTAATTTCGCACTGTTTCGCAACAAAGATTTAAAAGAATCGACTCGAGGGGTTGTATCTAGAATAAATAGGTCGATTGGATCGCCGGGAAATTTAGAAGTGCCTCAAGCAGCGTCGCTTATGTAAAAGATATTCGTCTGTAGATATCACGTATAGGCAGTCAATTACAGATTATTTTAAGGTGCTATTCTGTTTCTGAGCTGGTTAAGTTAGATGTTAGGCCAGAGAAATTTATAACATAACAATAAATAGGAAAAGGTGTAAAACTCTAACTAAACTCGTCTTAACCTAACCATAATTAAAAAAAAAGTATGACGAGGCGATACAGGCTAGTACCAGAATCAGTCTTTCTCGTCTTGTTGCTAAAATTTTTCGATCTCGTGTATTTGATATGATCCGTATTTTAGTGTTGAGGATTTTCATATTTATCACAACGAAAGTACATAATGTTGTTTATTCGTATAGCGAGGAGTATCGTCACGGATTAACATTGAAATGAACTTGAAATGAGCACAGCCAGGAATCGTGAGCGTATATTGGACTTTAGCAGTATAAGCCCATTCTCATCATTTGAGACCTACGGTGGCGTCAATTTATTGAATTATGCCACTCTTATAGGGATAACATTATTCGGGAAGAGTTGCTTTTGCTTCAAACAAGGCTATATAGAAAGGGTACTCCAGTAGTGTACGTACTAGGTTGGGGTTAGGGCATAATTTTATTCCGATTTATTTTTATTTTAGTTCCATTAAGAATTTGGGGGCTGTCTGTGTTAGTCCCAGGTTTCAGTCCCTTTACATAACTTGATGTAAAGGCGAACAAAATTAGTTACCTCCATATTGGTACACATACTTCTGGAGCGCCCAGAAAAACAGTCACTAATAAGTACGGCTTTCCCTTGTTTTCAAAGGGAATCAGGCTAAGCGTAGTTTGAGGTGGGAACAGGTGTTCAAACTAGAGATCCATAATCTACTGCCTACGCGGCGACTGCCAGCAAGCAATCAATTAGCCATTGCGTTCCATTCATTCAAATAAATCGATTTTATGGGAGAATTGAATTGCTATATTAAATACTTGCAAATTCTTTAGTATTGTAACATTTACCGCGGTATGTAAATATATAGTAAAACAAATTTAGCCATAAAATAGTTACATAGAAGTACGATTTGAACGAACGATTAATTCATAAATAATGCCGGACGATAATTCATGTTTTCGTTTTTTAGAATAATTAAAAGTAACATAATTATCATTGAACAATCGCACGTCCAAATCAAATATGACGTCACAAAATGAAAGTGATGAGAAGGCGATAATGCCCGATGTTGCTGTTACAATGCTGAACGACGGCGAAAAAGACGACGATGTTCTGAAAGAGTCGAAAAAATGTACGAAACTTCGAAAAAACTGGGGTTGGATCGTTGTGGCAGCGTCGTGGATTATTATGATACCGGTAGCCGGAACACTAAGCAGTTTCGGAACGATTGTCAGCTCACTCACGGAAGAGTTCAACGCAACTAAGCTAGAGACGGGATGGATTGGCTCATTAGCGTTTAGTTTCACCGTGGGTACTTGTCCTTTGAGTACCCCTTTAATAACAGTTTATGGGGGACGAAAAGTTGCACTTTTTGGCGTCATCAGCGGTGCTGGGAGCATTCTTGTGACTTCATTTATTCCTATCGTTTATTTGATGTTTTTAACCTACAGTGCCATGTTCGGTATCTCTGCAAACTTTATTTACAACTCAGCCATGAGCCTAACTGGCCAGTACTTCCAATCCAAGCATCAAGCCTTAGCAACGTGCCTTGCATCGGCTGGCATTTCATTCGGAACACTACTAATGAATCCATTTTCAGAGTATTTGGTGGGACTAATCGGATGGAGGCATACATTTCGTATTTTGTCCGGTATGATACTTCTTGTTGGACTAATTTGTGCCGCCTCGTTTAGGCCCGTCAAAACAATGGAACAAAAGCTGGTGACGAAACTTAAACACACAAAAGTGGAAGAGCGAACACAAATGTTGGAAAAGGCGCTCAGTTCACACCGCGAATTGAATAAACAATACGTCACCGAGTCTCTACAAAATTGTAACGAAAGTAGAATCAGCTTGGCAGCGCAAGAAATCAAGAAAAACGTCCTTGATACGAAAATGTATGACTGTTCGTTTTGCACCAATCCTACCTTCATATTATGGATGTTAGGAACTTTGTTTTGGAGTTTATCATTCCTATTCCCACTTATCTTTCTTATTGACTATATGAGCACTTTGGGGATCGAGACATCGCGTGGTACTTGGGTGATGACCGCGTACGGTATATCAGAATTTGTGGGAAGAATTATATGCGCTTCCGCCGCAGGCAAATTACCATTCGGACTTGCTTATGTATATGCCGGAAGCAGTGGATTAATGGGTATTGCAACATTGCTAGCGCCGCAGGGTGAAACGATTGAAATCATGTTTGTTTACGGCGTCGTCATCGGAATAAACTCAGGGATATTGAACTCTCTAATGTATGCAGCCACTATGCAAATATTTGGAAATGAACGAGGAAGACACGTATGGGGATACATCAATGTCATGTTAGCACTTGGAATGGTCGTTGGCCCCGTCACGGCTGGTGGAATTTATGACGTCACGAACTCATACACAGCGGCGTTTTACTTGGGCGGTGGTATGTTTGTCGTGAGCGCAATTACAAATCTAATACTTCCGATATCACAACGGTATTTCCCGCTAAAGGAACGCGAAGCAAATGGAAAGCGTGATGTCGAAATCCCCGAAGAAGCTAAAAACCGAATTGTGAAACCGCGCTCTTCCCTACGTTCTGCGCTGCTTTCTCGACAAATAAATCGTCAGATGAGCAAAGAAAAGAAGCCATGGAATCGTGGAGTTGCCGTCGAACTTGAAGAACTAGCCGAACTACACGAGGCCTACGAAGATGGCGTAGACAAGAACGACAATGACGTTAAATTCAGCGAAAAAGATGAAAGCTTACTACCGCCCCCATCGCCTTGAATATCACTGTAAAAAAATACTTAAAATCAACTGGAATTCCCAGTATAATAAATAACTGTAGTACGTCGAATACTGACTACATCTGAGCCACATTTGGCCTATTAACATTCGAAAGAACAATGCAAAACAATTTAATATTCCGAATTACATGGAAACGCTAGTAATTTTGCCATTTTTCTAACGAAATTGAGGATTTAACTTGGACATGCAGTGAACTACTTTTCTCTTCGTATTCACGGAAACATCCGCATCCATATATAACTTTAACTCCCATATTATATTAAATAGGTGTACACTTTGCTACAAGAGAATATTTGCTCTTTTAGTCGCGACCAGGTTCGTAACGTTCTGAAATTTATAAATGCCAAGTCAGGCCGTAACAGCTAGCAGACCCGGCCCGTTATATACTTAAATTCAACATGAATGTTGTAAAATGGCGTTTAACGTCTCCTTGCTTGAGCTGAAATCACATATTTCATTTTTTTTTACTCATAATGCGCTGTAATCCTGTGGAATTGTTCTCATCTCATGGAGCTCTCTGGTTAATAAAATCATTATTTGCCTCGTGTTTCAAAAGTATTTGCTCTTTTTTACCATTTTTTTTCAGTCTATTCAACGTTTTAAACGGCTGTACATTTGTGTGAGATTGTAACTCGTCTTTAAGAATTCTGGGCCGAGTCGATCGATATCAGGGCGCACCCGGGGGTGTGGGGACTTGCTGTTGAGGGGCGGAACCCTTCTTTTTTTGAAATCTGAAAAATACTATTTTTTCTGTATCAAACATACCAAGTTTTCGTAACTTGAAACGCTTTTTAGATCTTTAAGACTCTCAAAACCCCTCGTTTTCCGACCACGCACTAGATGTTACGGTCTAACTTCCTTGTTTGTACTACATTGGTGTCTGCTAAATCATCCTCCGCTAGCTTGTTCAGCAATATTTGCCCTTTTTTTATATTTGTGATATTTTTTCAATTTTTGCAACTGTAGATGTGTGTGAGAATACAAATTGGCTCTAAGAGTTGTGCATTGAGCTGCATTTTGTGTGAAACCAGAAATAAAATTTTCATTGAAAAATTATGATTTTGAGTCACTAATTTTTTATGAGGCGTTTTATTAAATCCTTCTAACAATTCCATTCGCTTTTATTAGAGACATATAGCTAGGAAAGCTAGTGTCTATCATGTTATTATGAAATTAAGTTCATAATGGATGTTGCAATATACCCTATTCAATGTCGAAATAGCAATTACTTCATTGTACGTCGCTTAACAATAACAATAAACCACTCTGATATATGATTACACACATTGACGTAACCGGACATTGTTATGTCGCAACGACAAGAGGGAGGGAGTCATATACGCTTATATAATATTACACGGGATTTACGCAATGCTGTGACACTAGCGCTGAAAACAGGTACTCCCGAAGTATGCGTACCAGGTTAGGCCATAATTTTATTCCGGTTCTCCTTGTTTCAGTTCTATTACGAGTTCGGGGGCCGTCTGTGTTTGCCAAGTGAATATACCTCCTGCCTATAGGCCTCAATCCCTGTACACAAATTGATGTAAAATAGGCGAACAAAATTAGTTACCTCCATATTGGTACACACACCTCAGGAAGGCCCAACAAATTGACTCCCTTGTGATGAACCTAATACAGAAAGAAACAAACTTGTATACTAGGGTTTTATTAGCTCAAACGTCGACTAAGAGTCTTAAAGCAACACAAACCAAAGAATGACTTTCAAATCAAAACACCATGCTATTAAAGGACGAACAGTATACGTCAGCAGGGTCAAATGTCGTGGCTGTTTTAGGCGTTGCTAGATTTTAAGACATAAATCATCACATCAAACTTTCCACCTCAGAGAAATGTCATACTCCATAGCCGACCTCAGCAAACGTCCAGTTAACTCGAATGAATTTGAAAGCACGCACGGTTTACTATGGCGAGGTCAGATTTCAGGTTTTACCTTAAGCCTAGGCAAACGTGTCTAGAAAACTCATTTTACATTTCTATTTATGACGTCAACTTATACGCAGCGGCTTCTTACTTGAGAGGTGGTGGTATGTTTGTCGTGAGCGCAATCACAAATCTTCTACTTCCGATACCACAGCGGTATTTCCCACTCAAGGAACGCGAGGCCAAAGGAAAGCGTGATGTCGAAATTCCAAAAGAAGTTAAAAATCGAATCGTGAAACCCCGCTCCGACCCACGCCTTCCATTCAGTGTAGCTTTCTCGACAAGAAACACATTCAATGATTGTACAAAGTCTCTGGCGCGGAAGAATCGTGGTTGGAGCACCACATACCTAGACAACTATTTCGACAACATGAGTTGAAGTTTCTCAACGACATCAGATCATCCAGTTTGTGATAAATTTGGTAGGCGAAGGCTATTCTTCCAAAAAGAGTTGCGCCTCGCGTATACAGGACTGGGTATTCCAAACATTTTCCAAATAAAATTAGAGAATTACCGCCATATGCAGCTGTGAATTTCCGTATGAGGTATTCAGTGGGGATGGGAGATAACATAAATGGTGGCAGTGGCATATCATCATAAAATGGTATCCTTGATTGCTAGTTGACAATTTGCAATAATGATTTTTCACGTTTTTTTTTGCTCTCTTGCGCCCCTGTCCAAACGGCACCCATGACACGAAATATGGCTGCCATACCCCGGATACGCACCTGATAACGGTCGCTCCAGAAGTGCGATTACCAATATGGAGATAATTACTTTTGTTCGCCTGCTTTACATCAAGTTGTAAAAAGAGACTGGAACCTATGGGGGTATATTCACTTGGCTAACATAGACAGTCGTTGAACTCGTAATAGAACTAAAAACTATTTGCGAACTATTTGTTCGCCTGCTTCACATCAAGTTGTAAAAAGAGACTGAAACCCATGGACAGGGGGTATATCCACTTGACTAACATAGACAGTTCTTGAACTCGTAATAGGACTAAAAATAAGGAAAATTATGGCCTAACCTGGTACACACACTACGACAGTACCCGCTTTTTTGCGCCCATATTCAGACAGTGCTCACGGTACGAGCCATGACTGCCACACCCTATATAATGTACAGTATATGAGTTACCAATTAAAACATGATGTTGAAAATACTTGACATCCTGCATTCTATTTGGTTTGTGTAGAATTGTAAAATACAAGTTTGACCTTGTATTTTATCCGTTACGGTTGTTACACCAAACAGTAAATGTATTCATCGATACCCGATCGAGATCAGGTGACATTTGTCAATCTAGTTTAACTGGCGGTAAAACTGTAGCCTACTCCCGTAGTGTGTATACCAAGTTAGGCCATAATTTTATTCCAATTTTTCATATTTTAGCCAAGGGAATATACCCCCTGCCCATTAGTTTTAGTCCCTTTACACAACTTGATGTAAATTGGGCGAACAAAATGAGTTCCCTCCATATTGGTACACATACTTGTGGAGCGCCGGTAAAACTTATGGATCTTTTGTACGAAACCCCCACCACTAATGCAAAAACGTCAGATTTCCAGCACAATCTGCATTCCTAGCTCTCACCCTAACTGGCTAATTAATATTTTTTTTAAGCAGATGCGGACGCTTTGTCCACGCGATTCGCAAAGTGGGTGATATCGCCGTATGTTTTCTTTAGCATAAAGTGGGTATTTAAGCCGTGAAGATCGGTAAAATATATTTTCGCTAATTCTTTCTATCTTACAAGCAGTATGTTCCCCAGCTTTTCTTTTAAGGGGGGGTTCAAAATTTAGGGGGTGGTAAATAATTTGCTATTAGAGTGAAACTAGGCTATTTGTATTCGTGAAAAAATGGTATGTATTTAAGAAACGATGTACATGGGGGGCCCCAAGTTGATTGACGGCGAGCCAAAATCCACAGCAGAATGAAATTGTAGGGCCAAAAAAGGGGAGCGAGTAAAAGTGCGGGACGACACGGCTGAGGTTCATGGCGCGCTTAAGCTCCCTGAGAAAATTTTGAGAAATAGGCATCAAAATAGGCTCTAAGCTTGATTTTAGATACACCTAGCATCGCAGTTTGTTATGTAATGAAATCAATAATTATAATATTTAGCTGATAGAATTCCCGGGAAATAGAAACAAGCACGGCTTTCAACCGTAAATATATACTACTACGTTTCAACAAGTAATTTGCTCATCTGGCATTGTATGAATGGCTACTCATGGCTTGTTTTGTTACACATTTCTAATTTTTTTGAACATGTTTGTTTGACTTTTGTATGAATTAAATTTTGAAATACGCTCGTCAACTGATCATAATGTCGCATAATGTTGTATTCTTCAGAACTGAAATATTTTGTTGGTAAGAAGACAAATCGCTGAAGTTTGATTCTTTCCAATAAAGAAATAAAAACGCTGTCATTCATCTAAAAAACGTCTGTTTTCAGTGCCTAGTTTTCGTTTTGTGACATCTTTAAGCTTTCTTAATATACGGCTGATATCTAAAATACTGCATTGTGTTATCCTAATGCCCATACGTATACATAAGATACCGAATAATTCAATTGTTACGAAATAAACGTGCTTAAACTGTGATAATGATGTAACAATAGACGGTATCTAAAACTCAAAAGGTACCACATGAGGGATTAAACTATTTCACTCAAGTTCGGCGGGCCATTTTAAATCGTCACGAGGCCCGTAATTGGCCCGCAGACTGCGGTTTAGAACCCCTCAGCGTGGAATCGCACCTCAAAATTAGGGGGGTGTTTGAAATTTTAGGGGGGGGGGGGGTCACCCCCTATAGGGGGGTGTAGGGAAATCACTGCAAATAAAATTACGGAGGAGAGAATTACGAGATGTTTAAAATTACAAAGAAGAAAACTGATATCCATTTACTTAACAATAACACGTATTTATTAAAAAAAAAAATTGCGCGATCGACTAGGTCTTATTTTCAGGCTAGACATATTTTCGGGCAAACACGGTAAATGTAGGCCTTACCATATGTCCCGTTTTAGGCGGGACAGTCCCGCTTTTTAACGTTTTGTCCCGCCGTCCCGACTTGTCAGCCAAAAGTCCCGCTTTGGCGTTCAGCCAGTCAGCATAATACACGAACATTCACAATTAGCATGTTCTCGATACTGTTATTGCTGTGTCGCGTTCTGGTAGCCTACCTACTGAAGGTAGATGCGTAGTTTTGTTTGTTTCGTTGTTTTCCGCTAACAACAATTACTACAAGTTGTTACGTCTAACTCTAAGCCATGTATGCCAAAAGGCTGCTTAACGTTAACGTATATTCATTTCTATTTTTCGAACTGAAACCGATAATTAGGCAGTCATCGCATGAACCCTCGATGACAATATGGTCGATGAAGACAGAGGGCCCTATTATAAATCGGTTTAATTAAAATTGAAAAAAATACAGCTATGGTCTTTGGAGGCGTCTCGCTGTAAGGTAACAAAACAATGGTAACCCCAGGTATATGACAAGCCTAATGTTGGCTTACCATACGTCCCGCTTTAGGCGGGACAGTCCCGCTTTTTAGCGTCTTCTCCCTTTTTAGAGATGTTATCTAAAGAGAAGCATGCTTGGGCGAATAAGTAAATTCTCAATGCTTGAAAACGAAGTCATTATTTTTTATTCCTTTTGCTGTACATAAAAAAATCTAAATTAGGATCATTTGTATCGTTAGCGTTTATTCTTTTCTATTTTTCGAACTGAACCCGATAATTAGACAGAGAATATGCGCATGAACTCTCGATGACAATATATATGGTCAATGAAGACAGCCGGGATGGCCCAAATGTAGGCCTATGTAGTAGAATCGGAAACTGTAAAGTTACAGAAGGCGTCCCGCTTTGAAGTCAAAAAAATATGGTAACCCTACCTAATGTATCTTTCTTGGGTAAAGGCTCATTTTGTGTAGCTTCAGCACAAAACTAGCAAGAACATTTTCAAATACGAATCAGAATGAATCATGCGTTCATTCACGAAATCAATCAATCAAATCGTTTTTTATTAGCCATCTCGGCAAAGCATAACAAAAATGAAAACAAGTAAGATCACAAAAATATTTGTACGAGATGGCAGGATAGCCGCGAAATGTCCATTCGGTCTACTTGTCAGCGGCAACCTTAAAATAGCTTAAAACTTGAATACAAAATTTGCACAGCACGAAACGTTTTTATACGAGAACAGCATCGCCCCAACATGACGCTGCAAGGCCTTGTTATTTATAGAATTAGGGAATTCCCCCTATTTTAGTTCGAAGCAGTGCTGTTCCGGCACTTTTAAGTTAACGTTTCTGGGAAAATTTTATTAAACAATAAATATTAGGTTTAGTAATAGAAATGAAAAAAATCAAAATTTATCCGCAAATTGGACCAATGAAGATTGGTTGGACCAATGATATTAGGAATACACAAAGCACATAGATTTTGATTAAAACTGAGGTTGGAACGCCAGAGCGTGGAATGCTCGTTTTACTTCGTTTGTTGTTGTTTACTTTTACGCTGCTTTTATTATTGTTGTTTATCTTACAGTTGACTATTAGTTGAGTGCGTTCGTAATCACATTAATTATCACATGTTGCGCACCGCATGTTTGTTTGTTGTATTCTACCCTTCCCGTTATTTCCTTGTACAGATATAGTAGAAATTACACTCCATGTTAAAACTCCAAATCCACACCCAAGTTATACGCCCGAATTATCTTTCGTGTCTCTTTTTTTTCAAATTTACTTTAATGTGTTGTTTGCTGTTTGGGGTGGGGTAAGTGGGCACGTGCACCAGCACGTCTTAAATCTTTTTTAGATTTTGCCCACTTTCCTGATTTTCCGTACATTTGTTTGTTTTGCCATGTATTGTTTTGTTGTAACAGAAAATCAAAATAAACACTTACACTAAATGGTGCGAATTTGATATGAACATAAAGAGCTAAAAAGAATCACCCAACATATAGTTCCGAAGTTCTGAGAACGATGGAGATATTTACAAATTAATTTCGATTTTGATTCGAGTCGGATTAAGTGATTTGGCCTTAGCCAGCGGTTCTCAACCAGTGGACCAGTTCCCACTGCTCGGCCACAGCAACACTTTCATGGTGGGCCAAAAGCCCACAAACCTATTAAAAATGTCTAGAGATATTGATAAGTTTAGTTTCATTTGTGTCACTATAGTTGAATTGATGCTGTTTTTACACATTTTCATTATAATTTTTAAGTTGGCCCAAACACCACAACTACGTTGGGCAGCTATGTACGCGGTTTTACAAGCAATTGCCGCCGTAAAGCCATGATTGGTCTTCAGAGAAGCACATAACGCGGGAAAAATTGGCGCGTAATTCGATTAACACATGAGCGATGAGCCATTCGTTTTAGGCTGCAGTCGGCAACCGACGTCTTGTTGCGGGGTTTTCTCGGTGGATAGGATAGCGAAATTGAACTTTTAATGTTCTTATTGAAGAATAGTAAGATGAAAAGTTAGCAATACTGCACTACGTAGTCACACACTACTGGAATGGCGAACTAACGTTACAGTCTCGTGTAATTATTGGGATAAGGTTTCACATATACATACCGTACCGGTACTTAAGCGACCGTATAATAGAATAGACTACATACCTTTATCGTGTCGGAAATACTCCAGGTTCGGACCGCAGCGTAGATTACCGGTACCGTACGACAGTGTGTTGGCAGGTTGTCTTTCTATGGTTAATGCGGCATGCTTAACACGGCTCTGTAACCAGATTACCGCGAATAATGAAACATAGTCTACTGGCAATACCGGTAATCTACTACTTACTAGTGCCTCAAATTTCTAGACCCTTTTTAAATTATAAAATCTATTTTATGATTTCGTGTTCAACAGAAAAAATGCATATTAATTGATTAAAGTTGAGATAGGATAGAATTTACCTATTTAACGCCAATAAGACGGCCTAATCATATGGCAAAACACGTCATCTCGTCCGGTTACCGGTCCATGTCGAGTGTTGGATTGGTAAGCTTGTTATTGTTTTCGGAAGCATGGACTTGATGGCAGAGGAAGCCGAGGCGCGGCGGTGTGGCTCAACGGGCTAAGCGTTAGGAATACGCTCGCCACCGCACCTCTAACTACTCTGCGTGGGTTCGCAGGTTCGAATCCCATGCAGGGATGGTTATGTGCGAGAGGATTGCTGGACTCCTCGCCGTCGTTGGGTGGTTCACGTAACCGCTGGTCGGTTACGGCGTCCTCCACCCCCAAGTCCATGCTTCCGAAAACAAACAATACAGTAAATCTAATCCCATACCCGACTTGGAATGGTAACCGGACGAGAGGCCGTGGTTCGCCATATGGATAAGCCGTCTTTTCGGCTTTCTTCTCCCCCGGGATAAATATGTAAATCCTATCCTATCCGTAACCGATCAGCGGTTACGTAAAGCGGCGGCGAAGAGTATAGAAATCCTTTCGCACATAACTATCCCGTCATGCGAACCCACACAAGGTAATCAGAGGTGCGATGGCGAGTATTCCTGACGTTTAGCACGATTCGCCACACCGCCGAGCCGAGATGGATAAGGATTTAATTGGTTTTCTATTTGTACAGTTTATCAAATTATAATTCTGCCTTCGGTTCATAAATGAGGGATTCACTTTATCAGCTACAAACCATTCACACCACTCGCGATATTTCTCTTTTTCGTAGTGTAACACTCCATAATAATTTGATTACTTTTTTTGCAGGATGTAATTATTGACATGATTTAGTCTAATATCATATTTATCTTTGATATGCATGCCATAGTTTATTTCAACAAAGATAATTCTGTTATTATTGCTCCACACACTTGGATGTACAATGTCACGGAAGCTGAGAACCAAAAGTTTGGAAGTTGTTTATGTAAACTAAATTTAAGGAGCGGAAGGTTGTCCAAGACAATTAAAAACAGGCAGCACATTAAACAGATGGGGACAACTTGGCTGTCGTCTGTTCGCTGAAACTGGTGAGTGAATGCATTCATATCTGTTTTTGCATGTCACTAATTGGTGCACTGTTTATAAAAAAAAAGCAGAGAAAATAATTTGAAGTCATGACTTATATATAGATTTAAAGTTTTTGCTGTGGCTCTCAGTGTTTTGCGGAAGCCTGATGGGCGTTGTTATGTGTTGAGTTGAATGTCTGCGATTGGCACAGCGTAATTACCGAGAACATAACGTTAGTTATTCATATCTTGTGTTTTCGTTCACTGTTTGACGGGCGCGTTCATATTCTAAATCTAACCCATCTTACAGTTAGATACAGTTAGGGATAGATATATGGTCCCAAGCACCATCCTACCCAAGAACGCTTCCGCCACCATCAAGTCCATGCATCTCAAACAAATAACAGGCTAACTAATGCCGTACATGACATGGACTGGTAACCGAATGAGATGCCATGGTTTGCCATACAATTAGGCCGTCTTATTGGCTTCTCTTTCTCTCGGGATAAATCTGTAAATCTTATCCAATATAGCCATATGGATAGATATATGGTCGCAAATGACATTCGAAAGGCGGCCGTATAGGACTATAGACAGCAGTTTAGAAATAGGTATGGGTAGCACAATCGTCCTTGAATAATCTCTTCCGTGGAGAAGTATGGGCTGCTGATTGGATAACACATAGCCATCATCGCAGTTTAAATAGGCCACTGAAAAGATTTAAAGCAAAGTCCATGCATTTGGCTAACTATCCCCATAGCTGCTAACGGGCGAGAGGCCGTGGTTACTTATATATTTAAGTCGTCTTGTTTTGTCCCTCCTGTATATATACACGATATTACTATCCTAAAAAGTCATTTTCTCCATTCCCGTAGTCTGTGAAAGGTAAATAACGCTGATATCGCGCTTCATAAGACTATTTTGTGAGTGAGGGCGGCGCCTGTCTCTGTGGCGCAATCGGTTAGCGCGTTCGGCTGTTAACCGAAAGGTTGGTGGTTCGAGCCCACCCAGGGACGGTGTCATTTTTCATCATCAATTTTCTCTGATATACCGGTATATATTGCGCTTACAACATAATTTGATATGGCAACGCTGAGCAGAATCTTTGGAACTAGTTTGACCTGATTTTGTTCAGTATTTTTCAAAAAAGTAAGAAGAAGCATGTAGGTAAATGTCCGAAAACCTGTAATAAATACCACATGTGGAACAAAAACACGGGACCCGAGAAAATTTTACATCCTACTTTGAATTGGACACCCAATTTTAGTGTTTCCGCGATTTAGCGCTTACAGTCTAGTTTACAAGTTCGAAACAATTAATTGAATTCAAAATATTAAACTGTCTTCCATTTAAATTTACTCATAGTCGATTTTAACATTGTGTATTGCAGATTTGGGAGACTGATATTTTACAACTTTAACCTAACCAAAATCATTTGTTTGTAAATTAGACAGATGATAATCCTGTACGGACAGGCTACAAACCCGTAATTAAATTATCTCTAAATGTCCCAAATCAATATGATTTGTAAAAATCAAAAGCCTACGGCACCCGGTATTCCCAGCCGGTCACCCATGCAAGTACTAACCGAGCCCGACGTTGCTTAACTTCCGAGATCGAACGAGATCGGGTGTATTCAACGTGGTATGGTCGTAGGCGGTATCGAAGCTTCCTATTCGGCTTTTTATATTTAGGTTTTGCGTTAGAAACGAGAGATCGACGAAAGTTTAAAACGAGAGACCGATGGAGCGTAAAGAGTAGGATTTACAGTAATGGCAAGTCTGCCTTAATTTTTTACGTATTTTTCACAGAAGTAAGAAAAAGCACATCGGTAAATGTCTGAAATTAGACAAAAGCCTGCAAGTAGGCTTACCATATATGTGAAACAAAATACTTAGACGGTTCGAATAGTAATATTCAACAAATATGGATTATTAGGAAAGGTGCACTTTCTTTTCGGCGTTTTAAATAATTTAGCAGCAGTACAGATTATGTTTGATGCTAAATTGACGTATTAATACCTATGACATAACAAGAGTGTTAGTGTTGTCTCCCACGGAACTGGTGAAGTGAGTCGCAAAACATTAATAAACTTCCCCATTCATTAAAAAAAATTGTATTGATATTTAATAAACGAAAATTATTTATTTCTGCATGACCGGAACATTTAAGCTCACTGGACGGAACGCCGAAATAGCCTCTATAAATCGCGGCTGTCGCGCCACCGGGATGTATGTATATAACCCATTCGTGCTGTTCGCAAGTTTTCATTCTTAGCTAAATCGTATCTAGTTTCCTAGTTTTATTGGTGCTCCCGAAGTATGTGTAATAAAATGGCGCACAGCCTGCACATAGAATGTGTGTCAAGTTATGGTTCAAGTTGTGCGTCATCTTGGTACACATACTTCCGAAGCGCCATTTTTAGAATTATATATACGAGGAAAAATGAAAATCAAGAGTCAGAATTATTCTATGAACTCAGAATACCCGGGGTGACGAGGTGTAGTTTTCTTATTTGTAGATGTCTTTAAAGCTTGTGGCAACTCAACAATTTATATTAAGAACATTGAAGCCATGACTCATGAGCATTCTTTCGAATTGTGACTCTAGAAAGTTTCCTTCATACTGTGTCATTGAAAAATTGCTGATGTCCATTTTTAACTTTTTCGCGATTTAGCGCTTACAAACTAGTTTACAAGTTCGAAACAATCCACTTTATTCAAAATATAAAAGCTACATCTCATTTAAGTGTACTGATAGTCTATTTTAACATTGTGTATCGCAGATTTGGGAGACTGATATTTTACAACTTTAACCTAACCAAAATCATTTGTTTGTAAATTAGGCAAATGATAATCCTGTCCGGACAGACTACAAACCCGTAATTAAATTATTTTTAAATGTCCCAAATCAATATGATTTGTAAATATCAAAAGCCTACGGCACCCGGTATTCCCAGCCGGTCACCCATGCAAGTACTAACCGAGCCCGACGTTGCTTAACTTCCGAGATCGAACGAGATCGGGTGTATTCAACGTGGTATGGTCGTAGGCGGTATCGAAGCTTCCTATTCGGCTTTTTATATTTAGGTTTTTCGTTAGAAACGAGAGATCGACGAAAGTTTAAAACGAGAGACCGATGGAGCGTAAAGAGTAGGATTTACAGTAATGGCAAGTCTGCCTTAATTTTTTACGTATTTTTCACAGAAGAAAAAGCACATCGGTAAATGTCTGAAATCAGACAAAAACCTGCAAGTAGGCTTACCATATATGTGAAACAAAATACTTAGACGGTTCGAATAGTAATATTCAACACATATGGATTATTAAGAAAGGTGCATTTTCTTTTCGGCATTTTAAATAATTTAACAGCAGTACAGATTATGTTTGATGCTAAAGTGACGTATTAATACCTATGACATAACAAGATAGTGTTGTCTCTCACGGAACTGGTGAAGTGAGTCGCAAACCATTAATAAACTTCCCCATTTATTAAAAAAAATTGTATTGATATTTAATAAACAAAAATTATTTATTTCTGCATGACCGGAACATTTAAGCTCACTGGACGGAACGCCGAAATAGCCTTTATAAATCGCGGCTGTCGCGCCACCGGGATGTATGTATATAACCCATGCGTGCTGTTCGCAAGTTTTCATTCTTAGCTAAATCGTATCTAGTTTCCTAGTTTTATTGGTGCTCCCGAAGTATGTGTAACAAAATGGCGCACAGCCTGCACATAGAATGTGTGTCAGGTTATGGTTCAGGTTGTGCGTCATCTTGGTACACATACTTCCGAAGCGCCATTTTTAGAATTATATATACGAGGAAAAATGAAAATCAAGAGTCAGAATTATTCTATGAACTCAGAATACCCGGGGTGACGAGGTGTAGTTTTCTTATTTGTAGATGTCTTTAAAGCTTGTGGCAACTCAACAATTTATATTAAGAACATTGAAGCCATGACTCATGAGCATTCTTTCGAATTGTGACTCTAGAAAGTTTCCTTCATACTGTGTCATTGAAAAATTGCTGATGTCCATTTTTAACTTTTTCGCGATTTAGCGCTTACAAACTAGTTTACAAGTTCGAAACAATCCACTTTATTCAAAATATAAAAGCTACATCTCATTTAAGTGTACTGATAGTCTATTTTAACATTGTGTATCGCAGATTTGGGAGACTGATATTTTACAACTTTAACCTAACCAAAATCATTTGTTTGTAAATTAGGCAAATGATAATCCTGTCCGGACAGACTACAAACCCGTAATTAAATTATTTTTAAATGTCCCAAATCAATATGATTTGTAAATATCAAAAGCCTACGGCACCCGGTATTCCCAGCCGGTCACCCATGCAAGTACTAACCGAGCCCGACGTTGCTTAACTTCCGAGATCGAACGAGATCGGGTGTATTCAACGTGGTATGGTCGTAGGCGGTATCGAAGCTTCCTATTCGGCTTTTTATATTTAGGTTTTTCGTTAGAAACGAGAGATCGACGAAAGTTTAAAACGAGAGACCGATGGAGCGTAAAGAGTAGGATTTACAGTAATGGCAAGTCTGCCTTAATTTTTTACGTATTTTTCACAGAAGAAAAAGCACATCGGTAAATGTCTGAAATCAGACAAAAACCTGCAAGTAGGCTTACCATATATGTGAAACAAAATACTTAGACGGTTCGAATAGTAATATTCAACACATATGGATTATTAAGAAAGGTGCATTTTCTTTTCGGCATTTTAAATAATTTAACAGCAGTACAGATTATGTTTGATGCTAAAGTGACGTATTAATACCTATGACATAACAAGATAGTGTTGTCTCTCACGGAACTGGTGAAGTGAGTCGCAAACCATTAATAAACTTCCCCATTTATTAAAAAAAATTGTATTGATATTTAATAAACAAAAATTATTTATTTCTGCATGACCGGAACATTTAAGCTCACTGGACGGAACGCCGAAATAGCCTTTATAAATCGCGGCTGTCGCGCCACCGGGATGTATGTATATAACCCATGCGTGCTGTTCGCAAGTTTTCATTCTTAGCTAAATCGTATCTAGTTTCCTAGTTTTATTGGTGCTCCCGAAGTATGTGTAACAAAATGGCGCACAGCCTGCACATAGAATGTGTGTCAGGTTATGGTTCAGGTTGTGCGTCATCTTGGTACACATACTTCCGAAGCGCCATTTTTAGAATTATATATACGAGGAAAAATGAAAATCAAAGAGTCAGAATTATTCTATGAACTCAGAATACCCGGGGTGACGAGGTGTAGTTTTCTTATTTGTAGATGTCTTTAAAGCTTGTGGAAACTCAACAATTTATGTTAAGAACATTGAAGCCATGACTCATGAGCCTTTTTTTCGAATCGTGACTCTAGAAAGTTTCCTTCATACTGTGTCATTGAAAAATTGCTGATCATTTTTAGTTTTTTCGCGATTTAGCGCTTACAAACTAGTTTACAAGTTCGAAACAATCCACTTTATTCAAAATATAAAAGCTACATCTCATTTAAGTGTACTGATAGTCTATTTTAACATTGTGTATCGCAGATTTGGGAGACTGATATTTTACAACTTTGACCTAACCAAAATCATTTGTTTGTAAATTAGGAAAATGATAATCCTGTACGGACAGACTACAAACCCGTAATTAAATTATTTTTAAATGTCCCAAATCAATATGATTTGTAAATATCAAAAGCCTACGGCACCCGGTATTCCCAGCCGGTCACCCATGCAAGTACTAACCGAGCCCGACGTTGCTTAACTTCCGAGATCGGGTGTATTCAACGTGGTATGGTCGTAGGCGGTATCGAAGCTTCCTATTCGGCTTTTTATATTTAGGTTTTGCGTTAGAAACGAGAGATCGACGAAAGTTTAAAACGAGAGACCGATGGAGCGTAAAGAGTAGGATTTACAGTAATGGCAAGTCTGCCTTAATTTTTTACGTATTTTTCACAGAAGTAAGAAAAAGCACATCGGTAAATGTCTGAAATTAGACAAAAGCCTGCAAGTAGGCTTACCATATATGTGAAACAAAATACTTAGACGGTTCGAATAGTAATATTCAACACATATGGATTATTAGGAAAGGTGCACTTTCTTTTCGGCGTTTTAAATAATTTAACAGCAGTACAGATTATGTTTGATGCTAAATTGACGTATTAATACCTATGACATAACAAGATAGTGTTGTCTCTCACGGAACTGGTGAAGTGAGTCGCAAATCATTAATAAACTTCCCCATTTATTAAAAAAATTGTATTGATATATAAACAAAAATTCTTTATTTCGGCATGACCGGAACATTTAAGCTCACTGGACGGAACGCCGAAATAGCCTCTATAAATCGCGGCTGTCGCGCCACCGGGATGTATGTATATAACCCATTCGTGCTGTTCGCAAGTTTTCATTCTTAGCTAAATCGTATCTAGTTTCCTAGTTTTATTGGTGCTCCCGAAGTATGTGTAATAAAATGGCGCACAGCCTGCACATAGAATGTGTGTCAAGTTATGGTTCAAGTTGTGCGTCATCTTGGTACACATACTTCCGAAGCGCCATTTTTAGAATTATATATACGAGGAAAAATGAAAATCAAGAGTCAGAATTATTCTATGAACTCAGAATACCCGGGGTGACGAGGTGTAGTTTTCTTATTTGTAGATGTCTTTAAAGCTTGTGGCAACTCAACAATTTATATTAAGAACATTGAAGCCATGACTCATGAGCATTCTTTCGAATTGTGACTCTAGAAAGTTTCCTTCATACTGTGTCATTGAAAAATTGCTGATGTCCATTTTTAACTTTTTCGCGATTTAGCGCTTACAAACTAGTTTACAAGTTCGAAACAATCCACTTTATTCAAAATATAAAAGCTACATCTCATTTAAGTGTACTGATAGTCTATTTTAACATTGTGTATCGCAGATTTGGGAGACTGATATTTTACAACTTTAACCTAACCAAAATCATTTGTTTGTAAATTAGGCAAATGATAATCCTGTCCGGACAGACTACAAACCCGTAATTAAATTATTTTTAAATGTCCCAAATCAATATGATTTGTAAATATCAAAAGCCTACGGCACCCGGTATTCCCAGCCGGTCACCCATGCAAGTACTAACCGAGCCCGACGTTGCTTAACTTCCGAGATCGAACGAGATCGGGTGTATTCAACGTGGTATGGTCGTAGGCGGTATCGAAGCTTCCTATTCGGCTTTTTATATTTAGGTTTTTCGTTAGAAACGAGAGATCGACGAAAGTTTAAAACGAGAGACCGATGGAGCGTAAAGAGTAGGATTTACAGTAATGGCAAGTCTGCCTTAATTTTTTACGTATTTTTCACAGAAGAAAAAGCACATCGGTAAATGTCTGAAATCAGACAAAAACCTGCAAGTAGGCTTACCATATATGTGAAACAAAATACTTAGACGGTTCGAATAGTAATATTCAACACATATGGATTATTAAGAAAGGTGCATTTTCTTTTCGGCATTTTAAATAATTTAACAGCAGTACAGATTATGTTTGATGCTAAAGTGACGTATTAATACCTATGACATAACAAGATAGTGTTGTCTCTCACGGAACTGGTGAAGTGAGTCGCAAACCATTAATAAACTTCCCCATTTATTAAAAAAAATTGTATTGATATTTAATAAACAAAAATTATTTATTTCTGCATGACCGGAACATTTAAGCTCACTGGACGGAACGCCGAAATAGCCTTTATAAATCGCGGCTGTCGCGCCACCGGGATGTATGTATATAACCCATGCGTGCTGTTCGCAAGTTTTCATTCTTAGCTAAATCGTATCTAGTTTCCTAGTTTTATTGGTGCTCCCGAAGTATGTGTAACAAAATGGCGCACAGCCTGCACATAGAATGTGTGTCAGGTTATGGTTCAGGTTGTGCGTCATCTTGGTACACATACTTCCGAAGCGCCATTTTTAGAATTATATATACGAGGAAAAATGAAAATCAAGAGTCAGAATTATTCTATGAACTCAGAATACCCGGGGTGACGAGGTGTAGTTTTCTTATTTGTAGATGTCTTTAAAGCTTGTGGCAACTCAACAATTTATATTAAGAACATTGAAGCCATGACTCATGAGCATTCTTTCGAATTGTGACTCTAGAAAGTTTCCTTCATACTGTGTCATTGAAAAATTGCTGATGTCCATTTTTAACTTTTTCGCGATTTAGCGCTTACAAACTAGTTTACAAGTTCGAAACAATCCACTTTATTCAAAATATAAAAGCTACATCTCATTTAAGTGTACTGATAGTCTATTTTAACATTGTGTATCGCAGATTTGGGAGACTGATATTTTACAACTTTAACCTAACCAAAATCATTTGTTTGTAAATTAGGCAAATGATAATCCTGTCCGGACAGACTACAAACCCGTAATTAAATTATTTTTAAATGTCCCAAATCAATATGATTTGTAAATATCAAAAGCCTACGGCACCCGGTATTCCCAGCCGGTCACCCATGCAAGTACTAACCGAGCCCGACGTTGCTTAACTTCCGAGATCGAACGAGATCGGGTGTATTCAACGTGGTATGGTCGTAGGCGGTATCGAAGCTTCCTATTCGGCTTTTTATATTTAGGTTTTTCGTTAGAAACGAGAGATCGACGAAAGTTTAAAACGAGAGACCGATGGAGCGTAAAGAGTAGGATTTACAGTAATGGCAAGTCTGCCTTAATTTTTTACGTATTTTTCACAGAAGAAAAAGCACATCGGTAAATGTCTGAAATCAGACAAAAACCTGCAAGTAGGCTTACCATATATGTGAAACAAAATACTTAGACGGTTCGAATAGTAATATTCAACACATATGGATTATTAAGAAAGGTGCATTTTCTTTTCGGCATTTTAAATAATTTAACAGCAGTACAGATTATGTTTGATGCTAAAGTGACGTATTAATACCTATGACATAACAAGATAGTGTTGTCTCTCACGGAACTGGTGAAGTGAGTCGCAAACCATTAATAAACTTCCCCATTTATTAAAAAAATTGTATTGATATTTAATAAACAAAAATTATTTATTTCTGCATGACCGGAACATTTAAGCTCACTGGACGGAACGCCGAAATAGCCTTTATAAATCGCGGCTGTCGCGCCACCGGGATGTATGTATATAACCCATGCGTGCTGTTCGCAAGTTTTCATTCTTAGCTAAATCGTATCTAGTTTCCTAGTTTTATTGGTGCTCCCGAAGTATGTGTAACAAAATGGCGCACAGCCTGCACATAGAATGTGTGTCAGGTTATGGTTCAGGTTGTGCGTCATCTTGGTACACATACTTCCGAAGCGCCATTTTTAGAATTATATATACGAGGAAAAATGAAAATCAAAGAGTCAGAATTATTCTATGAACTCAGAATACCCGGGGTGACGAGGTGTAGTTTTCTTATTTGTAGATGTCTTTAAAGCTTGTGGAAACTCAACAATTTATGTTAAGAACATTGAAGCCATGACTCATGAGCCTTTTTTTCGAATCGTGACTCTAGAAAGTTTCCTTCATACTGTGTCATTGAAAAATTGCTGATCATTTTTAGTTTTTTCGCGATTTAGCGCTTACAAACTAGTTTACAAGTTCGAAACAATCCACTTTATTCAAAATATAAAAGCTACATCTCATTTAAGTGTACTGATAGTCTATTTTAACATTGTGTATCGCAGATTTGGGAGACTGATATTTTACAACTTTGACCTAACCAAAATCATTTGTTTGTAAATTAGGAAAATGATAATCCTGTACGGACAGACTACAAACCCGTAATTAAATTATTTTTAAATGTCCCAAATCAATATGATTTGTAAATATCAAAAGCCTACGGCACCCGGTATTCCCAGCCGGTCACCCATGCAAGTACTAACCGAGCCCGACGTTGCTTAACTTCCGAGATCGGGTGTATTCAACGTGGTATGGTCGTAGGCGGTATCGAAGCTTCCTATTCGGCTTTTTATATTTAGGTTTTGCGTTAGAAACGAGTGATCGACGAAAGTTTAAAACGAGAGACCGATGGAGCGTAAAGAGTAGGATTTACAGTAATGGCAAGTCTGCCTTAATTTTTTACGTATTTTTCACAGAAGTAAGAAAAAGCACATCGGTAAATGTCTGAAATTAGACAAAAGCCTGCAAGTAGGCTTACCATATATGTGAAACAAAATACTTAGACGGTTCGAATAGTAATATTCAACACATATGGATTATTAGGAAAGGTGCACTTTCTTTTCGGCGTTTTAAATAATTTAACAGCAGTACAGATTATGTTTGATGCTAAATTGACGTATTAATACCTATGACATAACAAGATAGTGTTGTCTCTCACGGAACTGGTGAAGTGAGTCGCAAATCATTAATAAACTTCCCCATTTATTAAAAAAAATTGTATTGATATATAAACAAAAATTCTTTATTTCGGCATGACCGGAACATTTAAGCTCACTGGACGGAACGCCGAAATAGCCTCTATAAATCGCGGCTGTCGCGCCACCGGGATGTATGTATATAACCCATTCGTGCTGTTCGCAAGTTTTCATTCTTAGCTAAATCGTATCTAGTTTCCTAGTTTTATTGGTGCTCCCGAAGTATGTGTAATAAAATGGCGCACAGCCTGCACATAGAATGTGTGTCAAGTTATGGTTCAAGTTGTGCGTCATCTTGGTACACATACTTCCGAAGCGCCATTTTTAGAATTATATATACGAGGAAAAATGAAAATCAAGAGTCAGAATTATTCTATGAACTCAGAATACCCGGGGTGACGAGGTGTAGTTTTCTTATTTGTAGATGTCTTTAAAGCTTGTGGCAACTCAACAATTTATATTAAGAACATTGAAGCCATGACTCATGAGCATTCTTTCGAATTGTGACTCTAGAAAGTTTCCTTCATACTGTGTCATTGAAAAATTGCTGATGTCCATTTTTAACTTTTTCGCGATTTAGCGCTTACAAACTAGTTTACAAGTTCGAAACAATCCACTTTATTCAAAATATAAAAGCTACATCTCATTTAAGTGTACTGATAGTCTATTTTAACATTGTGTATCGCAGATTTGGGAGACTGATATTTTACAACTTTAACCTAACCAAAATCATTTGTTTGTAAATTAGGCAAATGATAATCCTGTCCGGACAGACTACAAACCCGTAATTAAATTATTTTTAAATGTCCCAAATCAATATGATTTGTAAATATCAAAAGCCTACGGCACCCGGTATTCCCAGCCGGTCACCCATGCAAGTACTAACCGAGCCCGACGTTGCTTAAACTTCCGAGATCGAACGAGATCGGGTGTATTCAACGTGGTATGGTCGTAGGCGGTATCGAAGCTTCCTATTCGGCTTTTTATATTTAGGTTTTTCGTTAGAAACGAGAGATCGACGAAAGTTTAAAACGAGAGACCGATGGAGCGTAAAGAGTAGGATTTACAGTAATGGCAAGTCTGCCTTAATTTTTTACGTATTTTTCACAGAAGAAAAAGCACATCGGTAAATGTCTGAAATCAGACAAAAACCTGCAAGTAGGCTTACCATATATGTGAAACAAAATACTTAGACGGTTCGAATAGTAATATTCAACACATATGGATTATTAAGAAAGGTGCATTTTCTTTTCGGCATTTTAAATAATTTAACAGCAGTACAGATTATGTTTGATGCTAAAGTGACGTATTAATACCTATGACATAACAAGATAGTGTTGTCTCTCACGGAACTGGTGAAGTGAGTCGCAAACCATTAATAAACTTCCCCATTTATTAAAAAAAATTGTATTGATATTTAATAAACAAAAATTATTTATTTCTGCATGACCGGAACATTTAAGCTCACTGGACGGAACGCCGAAATAGCCTTTATAAATCGCGGCTGTCGCGCCACCGGGATGTATGTATATAACCCATGCGTGCTGTTCGCAAGTTTTCATTCTTAGCTAAATCGTATCTAGTTTCCTAGTTTTATTGGTGCTCCCGAAGTATGTGTAACAAAATGGCGCACAGCCTGCACATAGAATGTGTGTCAGGTTATGGTTCAGGTTGTGCGTCATCTTGGTACACATACTTCCGAAGCGCCATTTTTAGAATTATATATACGAGGAAAAATGAAAATCAAAGAGTCAGAATTATTCTATGAACTCAGAATACCCGGGGTGACGAGGTGTAGTTTTCTTATTTGTAGATGTCTTTAAAGCTTGTGGAAACTCAACAATTTATGTTAAGAACATTGAAGCCATGACTCATGAGCCTTTTTTTCGAATCGTGACTCTAGAAAGTTTCCTTCATACTGTGTCATTGAAAAATTGCTGATCATTTTTAGTTTTTTCGCGATTTAGCGCTTACAAACTAGTTTACAAGTTCGAAACAATCCACTTTATTCAAAATATAAAAGCTACATCTCATTTAAGTGTACTGATAGTCTATTTTAACATTGTGTATCGCAGATTTGGGAGACTGATATTTTACAACTTTGACCTAACCAAAATCATTTGTTTGTAAATTAGGAAAATGATAATCCTGTACGGACAGACTACAAACCCGTAATTAAATTATTTTTAAATGTCCCAAATCAATATGATTTGTAAATATCAAAAGCCTACGGCACCCGGTATTCCCAGCCGGTCACCCATGCAAGTACTAACCGAGCCCGACGTTGCTTAACTTCCGAGATCGGGTGTATTCAACGTGGTATGGTCGTAGGCGGTATCGAAGCTTCCTATTCGGCTTTTTATATTTAGGTTTTGCGTTAGAAACGAGAGATCGACGAAAGTTTAAAACGAGAGACCGATGGAGCGTAAAGAGTAGGATTTACAGTAATGGCAAGTCTGCCTTAATTTTTTACG
The DNA here is from genome assembly GCF_013122585.1 of Styela clava. Classification (NCBI taxonomy): domain Eukaryota; kingdom Metazoa; phylum Chordata; class Ascidiacea; order Stolidobranchia; family Styelidae; genus Styela; species Styela clava. The sequence continues at coordinate 1,745,547 of NW_024102829.1, read as the reverse complement.
TATTTTTCACAGAAGTAAGAAAAAGCACATCGGTAAATGTCTGAAATTAGACAAAAGCCTGCAAGTAGGCTTACCATATATGTGAAACAAAATACTTAGACGGTTCGAATAGTAATATTCAACACATATGGATTATTAGGAAAGGTGCACTTTCTTTTCGGCGTTTTAAATAATTTAACAGCAGTACAGATTATGTTTGATGCTAAATTGACGTATTAATACCTATGACATAACAAGATAGTGTTGTCTCTCACGGAACTGGTGAAGTGAGTCGCAAATCATTAATAAACTTCCCCATTTATTAAAAAAAATTGTATTGATATATAAACAAAAATTCTTTATTTCGGCATGACCGGAACATTTAAGCTCACTGGACGGAACGCCGAAATAGCCTCTATAAATCGAGGCTGTCGCGCCACCGGGATGTATGTATATAATCCATGCGTGCTGTTCGCAAGTTTTCATTCTTAGCTAAATCGTATCTAGTTTCCTAGTTTTATTGGTGCTCCCGAAGTATGTGTAACAAAATGGCGCACAGCCTGCACATAGAATGTGTGTCAGGTTATGGTTCAGGTTGTGCGTCATCTTGGTACACATACTTCCGAAGCGCCATTTTTAGAATTATATATACGAGGAAAAATGAAAATCAAAGAGTCAGAATTATTCTATGAACTCAGAATACCCGGGGTGACGAGGTGTAGTTTTCTTATTTGTAGATGTCTTTAAAGCTTGTGGCAACTCAACAATTTATGTTAAGAACATTGAAGCCATGACTCATGAGCATTCTTTCGAATCGTGACTCTAGAAAGTTTCCTTCATACTGTGTCATTGAAAAATTGCTGATCATTTTTAGTTTTTTCGCGATTTAGCGCTTACAAACTAGTTTACAAGTTCGAAACAATCCACTTTATTCAAAATATAAAAGCTACATCTCATTTAAGTGTACTGATAGTCTATTTTAACATTGTGTATCGCAGATTTGGGAGACTGATATTTTACAACTTTAACCTAACCAAAATCATTTGTTTGTAAATTAGGAAAATGATAATCCTGTACGGACAGACTACAAACCCGTAATTAAATTATTTTTAAATGTCCCAAATCAATATGATTTGTAAAAATCAAAAGCCTACGGCACCCGGTATTCCCAGCCGGTCACCCATGCAAGTACTAACCGAGCCCGACGTTGCTTAACTTCCGAGATCGAACGAGATCGGGTGTATTCAACGTGGTATGGTCGTAGGCGGTATCGAAGCTTCCTATTCGGCTTTTTATATTTAGGTTTTGCGTTAGAAACGAGAGATCGACGAAAGTTTAAAACGAGAGACCGATGGAGCGTAAAGCGTAAGATATACCTCATTTCGTGGAATCATTCCAGCCAAATTTATTGGATATATCCGCCACCTGTACATGGCTGAAAACATGAAAAAATGGTACTCCCGTAGTATGTGTACCAGGTTAGGGTTGGGCCATAATTTTATTCCGATTTTTCCTATTTTGGTTCTATTTCGCGTTCGGGGACTGTCTGTGTTAGCTAAGTCAATATTCCCCCTGCCTATATGTTTCAGTCCCTTTACAGAACTCGATGTAAAGTAGGCGAACAAAATTAATTACCACCATATTGGTATACATACTTAGATATCATACACTATTCTTCATGCTACCATGCGCACACAAAATTCCACTATATTGTAAAACAATAATTTAAATTTTACTAATTTCCTATTTCCGCTATAACACCTCCTGCATGGATGATTTTTTCACTTTATTTCATTTCATCTCAATTTTTCCTTGCGCCTCTCGCTCTCGCTGATCTATTATTTATTTCGCTTGACCAACATTGCCATCTTAATTTTATTTTTATTTTATTCTACATTCCAATTTTCCTTGAATTGCTGCTGATTTCATTTCACAGCTTGCTTGCTTGAATATATTTTTTTTATCTTAATTGATTTAATATTTTTCTCGTTGCTCTATACCTCGCTACTACTAAAACTTGGAATTACTCGCTGCTTTTCACTTCACAACTCGCTTGCTTGAATATTTTATATTTATTTGTCGTTGACTGCTCTTTCATTTCAATATTTTTAAGTTCCCTCGCTGCTACTAAAACCTGCTCGATACCTTTCTATTTTTCATTCCATTCACATTTTTCACCTTAATTCATTTTTTTCTTCTTGGGTCACGCCGATTTCAATTTTCACTCCATCATATTTATTGTGACACTATCTGCGGATTGCTGCATTTCGCTTGGTAACTTTTTTTCAATGTGACTTAGCTTTTCATCTAGCCTTTTTCATTTATTTCCTTACTGACTGCTTGCGGCTATTTACTACTTTACACTTCCACACCCACCGAGCTTTTTCTCACTTAATTTCTTCCTTGGGCCTCGCTGATTTCCATTTCCTTCTCAGCATTTCTACTTGCTTGCAAGATTGCTGTTTTCCATTTTAGTTTATCCAAGTTTCTCATTCATTTGATTATATCCTTTTTGAATGCGCTGGTTGGCACTGGTATTTGCATTTTCCGACCTCTCGCTGATCCCACTGCCTTTACTCCGTCCCGCTTGATCGCTGATATTGAACTGAATGGACCCTCCAATCTATTTTCGCTCACTCCATCTTCATTTCCTTTGACTAAACCACTGCTGGCATTGCTGGCTTTTTTGTCGGCTTGTGGCTGGTCTAGCTTGATCTTTGATTTCCATCTTCACTCTACTTGACTGCAGCTCCCGCTTGCTTCTCGACTCCTTTTCCTTCCCGCCTGTCTTGTCTGCTAGTCCTTCCCTACAATCTACCCGGTGTGGTTCGGCCCCGCCCCCATACCTTGCCTGATGTTTGAACACGTCTCTACGTTTCCCCTGAGTTACCGCTACCAACCAGGATCAAGTGGATTAAAATTTTACTTAATTGTCGATGTCACAATAGACAGCTCACGACGGGGTTCCCCCGGAAAAATTAAATTAAACATACTACACTCGAAGCAGGTGTATTGATGCATCAATAGAAGGCGTTCATTTTAGCCCATCGTGTTCGCTGCTTTCACTATTGAATATGTGAATATCTTGTTTTTAATTTGTGATTCATTTTTGCTTACGTTTTAAAAGGAAAAATACGATATTATGCAATCTTAGCGACAAGACGAATAAAATAAAGTAGTGGATATGCAAACCAAATTTCTGTGGAGAAATACCAAGAAAAGATACACTAGTTGAGTAAAAAGCAAGCGCCCGATAAGGGACTTGAACCCTTGACCGTTGGATTAAAAGTCCAACGCTCTACCGACTGAGCTAACCGGGCTCACGGTACAGGCGAGTCGATGCATCCTGGAATAACTTGTCCTGTACCCGTAACCGCCCCTTTTCAAAATTAACGAGAACCACACACCAACAGAAATGAAATGATATGGATGTTTCCCTGACCATTAAAAAAAAGCGAACAAATTCAGTTCCCTCCATATTTGTACACACACTTCTGGAGCGTCAAATTTGATCCGCCATTATCGTCATGAAAACCTGGAATTCCGACTTTGGAAATACGTCTTTAAATCCAACCATGAAGCCCCAGTCAAGCTAGCGATCTATCTATTTACTCTGAGACTAAGTCCACGGTTTTCGGCAGGGAAAGAATCCTATGCACATCAGGCTAAAGAAATTACTTAGATCAGTGGTTTCAACTTTTCACGTTACATTCATTCCGCCATCTATTTTGGAATCGAATCTGATTTTCCTACATGGATGCCAATCTCGTCGGGACTAATTATGTGCGAGACGATTGACCGCCTCGTCCTTGTAGGATCTGAAACACTACTGGTGACGGTGAACAATACCAAAATCAGGAACCCAGAAGTGAACAAAGCGACTTTTAAAAGGTCTCCATGAGTTTACTGCACACCATGAAAACAATATAGCAGAATGGAAATTACTCGCCTTTGCGTGTTAGATTGTACTCCTGTAGTATGTGAACCAAGGTGGCGGACATCGGAACATAGTATGTGTACCAGGTTAGGCCATAATTTTAGGTACAAATACCACGGGAGTCACCTGAATAGTCCCCGAGCTCGTAATAGAACTGAAATAAGGAATATTGGAATAAAATAATAGCCCAACCTTAACCTGATACACATAATACGTTCCGGTGTCCGACATCTTGGTTCGCATACTTTAGGTGTACCGGGTAGCTTGCGTAAGATGACAAATCAGGAATATTATACAAACACACGAGTAACACAGACAATGAGACGAAAAAGTATTCACTGTTTCGATTTGAGCATTTCATCTATGCGAGAAGTTTAGTGTGGCTAACCAATTCACTGTACAAGGGAATTTGAAAATGATCTGAAGAACTTCCAAGAAAAAACGATACAGTATTTGGAGGTACTCTCGTAGTGTGTGTACCTGGTTAGGGTTAGGCCATAATTTGGTGCTCCCGAAGTATGCGAACCAAGATGGCGGACATCGGAACGTAACATGGGTAACAGGTTAGGGTTAGGCGATAATTTCTTTCTAATTTTCTTTATTTTAGTCCTATTATCAGTTCGAAGACTAGCCAAGAGCCTCCCGTAGTATTTATACCTAAAATTATGGCCTAACCCTAACCTAGTACACATATTACATTCCGATGTCCGCCATCTTCGTTCGCATACTTCGGGAGCCCCCATAATTTTATTTCGATTTTCCTTATTTTAGTTTTATTACGGGTTCGAGGACCGTCTTTGATAGCCAAGTGAATGTACCCCTTCCCATAGATTTCAGTACTTTTGCACAACTTGATGTAAAGCAGGCGAACAAAATTAGTTGCCTCCATATTGGCACACACACTTCTAGAGCGCCATATTCAGTGCTGCCTTGTATTTAAAATGCCGTTCCTGGAGTTACTTTGTTTGGCCAGAGTCGTATCAGAGTCGTATTTTCGTGTGTTACGGGTCGGTTATTTTTTGCTGTAAACTTTTTTAATTGTACAATGTTTGACTTTTTTCTTTCTCCTGATTACTGTGAGACCCCCCCCCCCCCCCCCCTAACTGCTAATAGGTTTTCAATGTTAGCGTAATATTTTGGAAATATTTTATTCACGCAATTCTATAGCAATGTTAATATGAAAATCACGTTTTGATTTGTCAATGCGTATTGAAGATTGTAGAATAAACATAAAATAATAAAGAAAAGCAATTAAACATAAATGAATTATGTCCGAAAATGTTCTTATCAAAATATTCAAGTATTCTACAGTTATATTTGCAACTATTGTTAATCTTAAAATTTCCAAATGAATCTATTTTGCGTTAAACCAGGGGTGGGCGATTATTTTTAGAGTTGGCCAGTTACAGATAATAGGCTTGGATACTGGGGCGGAAGCATAAAGCTTAATATGAAAAATCCATGAATAAAAAACAGTTTATTTACAAATGCTAGTTCAAAAGCTTTAAGTTTCAGTGGTTCTCAAATTTTTCAGCTGTCAAATCTCGGGCCATGTAAGTGTGACGTAAAGAGTTACTTTTCATGAATGATATTTACAGTGTTACAGAAAGCAAAATGAAAAACAATAAGCCTCGTGCCAACATTGAATTTAATTGCAATTTTAACAAATTTCTTGAGTTAATTTTACCTAAAACATCGAAATTTGGTTAATTATAGTTTGGTTGTGGCAGCATCAGGCAGGCCAGATTGAATTACTCAACAGGCCTTAGTTTGCCTATGTCAGTTCTAGACACTTTAAACTAGCACAGGGTGGTCCATATGCAGGCCCGCGGGACACATGTGGCCCGCCGCTACATTATCTGTGGCCCGCGTCACATTCGGAGAGTAATCAAAAAATCGCATTTCGTGTTGTTTCGTAATAAAATTATTCAGAAATATCTTTTGACATATTGTTACAATACTTATGTGACTGAATTGACTAGTGTTATGGCTAGCCGAGGCAAATAGCGAAGTTGGATGATGTGCTTGGCAGTCTAAATTATTATCTGGCTTTCTATCTTTTTGGCCAGGAATATATGCTAACAATATAGGCATCATAGAAAACTAAAAATCGAATGCGGATTCTATTAGCCTGGGATGTCTATGTCTGATAACTATGTGTTCGCACAATAAAAGAGTTTGTTTTGTATTGCACTGTTTACCTATTCTTGGCACTATTGTGGCCCTAGAACAATGCAAAAAAAAATTTTGGCCTGCGTAGCCTACAACCTTGGACCACCCTGAACTAGCAGCATGAAGTTGAACTCTTAAACATGCTCCCAGATAAAGATACGAGAACAACAGCTCTATGCAATCTCTAAAGGCTAAACAATAAAAAAATGTGAATATCCAAACTAAGGCAGACAAAATCAAGTCTAACAAATATTTTTTATTATAATTAACTTCATGCCCCCTCAAAATTATTTACGCCCCCTTGTGGGGTGCGCCCGCCATTCAAGAACCACTGGCACCTATAATAATGAGAAACACAATGTAACAATCGAGGTCATTATGACTATATTTTCATCGATATTTTAAACAGAAATTTATTAAGCCGTAATCTGCCACCAATGCGTTAAACGATTTAAGGTTGAATATTGATAGGTTCTGCAAAAATAACGATAACTTCAGAAGTATTAAATACGAGACACGGTATATTATAATTTTTGAACCTCAAATTTTGAGGAAAAAAAAAAGACTATGTCATAAATTTTGATACATGGAACTATCTTTGGTGAAATATGAATCACTTGTTTAGTAAATGCCAACTTTTATTTTTAATTTTTTTGAATTAATTTTGACATAAAATGAATATTTGAATAAACAAACAAAGACAACTGAAAGCAATTCAATAATATAGGGTATCCATGAAGTCTTTGAAAAATTTTAAAATTGCAGAGGGAATTCATCGATACCATTTATTGTTTTGACCCTCGCAGATGTATTGAATGGAGTAAAAGCACTTAAAATACTTACTGATTAAAAAACAACAAACCTGGTTAAGATATATTAAGAACTGACTTTATAACAAATTTAAATTGTAAAAGGACCTCATCGACACCCTGTATTTATCACATATTATGAACAAAAAGGTAAAAATAATGAACTTTGTTGAGAACATCAAAGAAATAGAATAATAAGTAATCAAACTTTAAATTCAGCGGGGATTATTGTCCGCAGTAGATTTATAAATGAACATGGTTGCTAAATCATAGGCTTTTCTTTTTTAGATCGGTGATGTGGCACATCGTGCTAAGCGTTAGGAATCCTAGGCGAGAATAGTGTTGTGCACACAACAGCTGGTCGGTCACTGCTTTTTCCTCTATTAAATCCATGCACATGAAAACAAATACCTGGCTAACTAATCCAATACCGACATGAACTGGTAACCGCCATATGATTAAGCCGTGTTATCTCTGATTGGCAAAATTCGGTCTATACGCGTATTTGAGGATTTTGAGACGTTTCTTATCGTTAATAATTAAAGTGAAGCATCACAATATATGGTTATCATTTGCTGTGATAGGTGCGTACAGCACGTTACGTTTTTTATAGTCGGCTTATATGAGGGATAAACAGTGATTCCCCATCTAAAAGAAATTAGAAAGCTGGGGATATTTGTAGTATTTATACGGAAAGAGTTTTCCATCTTAATTTTTCATCTGAAATTCGCTATAATAGTTGGAGGGAAGTTCAAACTTCACACAGGACGTATTGGTTACTATCTGGGTAGTTGTAAATGTATTGATATCGGCTTGTTGAATCTTCCTGAATCCAGATAAACATGTTTGTCCAACCAGAATACCTCTGCCCATTGTATGGAGACCCTTTGCGCCATTTGAAACCACTGTGTGATGTCACAGTTCCGTTTTGGAAACGAAGATTCTGATTCTAAAACAAATAAGTGAAACTATATTAAGTGTTCAATTATTATGACAATCTGATTATATTCAAAGGTTATGGAAGGTAAACGTTGCCGCTACTTTCTAAAGCCCGATATTTTTTTGTAATGTATCCGATTTTATGATCATTACTATTTTTATTTACATATATTGTTCGACTTCTTTTTATTCAACCTGTATCAAAATTAGATTTTTATTAAGGGGGGCGCAGCTTTATAACCAACATTGTTTCTTTCACGCCACCCTTCATCGTGAGTTTGTTATGTAATGAAGTGCGGTTGCCATGGTTACCCGTCGTGTCTAGAGTTGTTTCGTTTCATTAACACCGGGAGTGGCACCGCGATAGCAGGTCGCTCACGATGTCTACTTCCGGTAAGCAAAAATATTACTAACTGACTGAATAAGACGAACGAAAGATAACAGCTTTATCAATCCCTCTACGTTTCAGTAACTCTTACGAAGAGCCTTATCTGGATCGAAGGTGCAAAGTACACAAAAAATGACAAACTTTCTAATAATATGACTTCACAACTTACTTTTTTTAAATTTCAAACAACGAAGTTATAAAATATGAGCAGTTAGGAGAAATACTGATTAAACTTTTATATACTTACAATAGGGTCGTATGTCATGCCGAGATGAAAGTCTATTTGTGATATCCCGGCCAACTTGTTATCACGAATGAATGTCATTATTTTGTCCATGTGAATCTGGTTGTATATATTTGCAAGTTCAAAACCGAGCTGTTGACATTTGGAGATCGCTGATGCTTTGTAAACCTTCTCAGATACCAACGGTATGAATATTCTTCCGTCATAGCGCACAATATCTGTAATTCAAATAAATATCAATTGTTAAATACTAATAATTGATCAAAGTGTGTCATCATACATCTGCATATTTGAACGTTTATGCCTTTTACTTTTTGTACTTTTTTCTTCAGGCTCGGTGGCGTGGCGCATCGTTCTAAGCGTTAGGAATACGCTCGCCATCGCACCTCTGATTACCCTGCGTGGGTTCGCAGATTCGAATCCCATAAAGGGATGATTATATGCGAGAGGATTGCTGGACACGTCGCTGCCGCAGGGTGGTTCACAGGGTTACGGCTTCCTCCACCATCAAGTCCATGCTTCCGAAAACAAATACCTGGCTAACTAATCCCATACCCGACCTGATTTGGTAACCGGACGAAAGGCCGTGGTTCACCATATGATTTAGCCGTCTTATCGACTTTCCTCTCCCCTGGGATAAATATGTGAATCCTAAACCCTACCTAGGTTAGCATTTGGGAGACAATGCCAAACCGTGAAGACTGACCTCCAGAAAATAGTAGTTCTTTACATACCAATAGAAGCTTGCAAAGAGCCTTTTCGGGGTGTGAATATAAAATCGCAGTATTAAAAAATCTAAACTGCACACTCACATTCGTATAATGCAGCGGTTCCCAAATGGCGGCCCGCGGGCCAATTACGGCCCACGTGACGATTTATTAGGACCAGTCGAACTTGAGTGAAATAGTTTAACACTTTATGTTTTTACCTTTTTGCGTTCTGAATACCATCAATTGTTACGTCATTATCGCAGTTTGAGCATGTTTGTATTCGTAACAATTAAATTATAGAGGAATCTTAATCATACGTATCAATATCGGCCACTTGATTGCGCTCCCCTATCCCGGCTCGCGAATGTCCTTCCGAAACCACTGGCGTTCTGCGAGAGGTTAGGACTTACATATTTTATCCCGGGGCAGATGGGAATGCTCAATCATAATATGAACCTTGTGATCATGTCCGATTACCAGTCAATGTCGGTTATGGGATTAGTTAGCCAGTTATTTGTTATCAAAAGCATGGACTTGATGGTGAAGTATGCTGTACCCAACCAGCAATCACGTGAACCATCGCACATAACTATCCCCGCATAGGATTCAATTCTGCGAACACACAGTTTTCTTCGGCTCCTAATTTTGGCCCTGGTCAATAAAGTTTGGGAACCACTAGTAGATAAATGCAACAAACCTTGTTCAGTGAATCCAGGAGGCAGAGAAATTGTCGGTGGAACGAAAGGAACCGTTGTTGCATCTGCAAAAGTGTTTGTGCTTTCTTGTCCGTCTTTTGGGTCTTTCTTGCCCGGAATGGTTTGTACTTCAGCACTAAAAATAAATATATTAGTCGTTATTTATTTTCATAAAGTTGTTCCGCACAAAGCGCTGTTTTGCTCATAAGTAGAAGATTTAGAGCAGGAATCGTTCACTATTTCTTATTATGGACGTTTCCTTGACCCTTGACCCTTGAAATATTATCCCCATTCCATTGAAAAAATTTGAACGCTTTATGAAGTGTTTAGGAGAGTTAGCGCTGTCAAACTGCTTCACATGTTCAAAATTAACACTCTTATTTTAAACATTGAACCACGTGCCGCTTACAGGTACTGTTGGCATATTTTAGGCAGCCATTGAGACTGAACAATATAGTCTTCACAACTAGAGGCCTAAATTGTTATCAATGAGTCGCTGCCACATCTGATAATTACAAGTTTTTTTGTAAAATTACCAAAATACTACTTTGCAAAATTTGCTACATACCGATTTTCGCCAGATACATCTTCTACATTCTCTAATTGTAAACCATTCCCCTCTTGTGTCATTTCATTTCTGATTATGGAAAGCGAGAGAAATAGAATCAAAGAGACTATTGGTGATATCATAGTTAATAATTATTTAAAACGAGAGAATCTGTAAAAACAAAGATTTGTGTCGTTATAATGTTTAATAATTCAACAAAGTATACAAATCTCTGCATTCCCAAGTTAGTATTATTATGCAAGATTAGTATTATTAAGATTATGCAAGTATAATATCAAAGTTATTTTAATAAATTATTATTATTTTTATTAAATCATCTAGGCCAGAGCTTCCCAAACTTTTAAGCTCGCGACTACTGTTGTTATCCAAGCGCATCGCTTCTATTCTGCCCTACGTATTCTCTCGAAATCGTGAGATTTATGTTTTGCACTAGTTTTTATAATTGTGTTTCGAATTGAAAGCCTAAAATGTATATTAAATACTTTGTGTAAAATTCGTTGCGTGCCTCCCTATGGGGTCGCGACCCCCAGCTTGTGAAGCCCTGATCAAGGCCACCACTATAATTGTCGTGAGTTGGATAAGTCAGAGCTACTCAACTATTTTTACCGAAGATCCGCATACAAAACTTCAAAATTATTTGGGTCCGGTATTCCCATAATTTATATTTCGGCATCCACGCACACTTCCTCGACCGGCTAATGATTATTAGCTAATCAAAATTGCTTATTGTGGTGTTATAGTTCTTTTCATATATATTCAAAACTATGAAAGTCATTTTATAAAAAGAAACTTCAAAAGTGGGGTTAATGATCTAAAATAAAGAATTAGGTGTGGTCCGAATCAAATACCCGAAAGGTCCAGATTCGGACCGCGGTCCACCAGTTGAGTAGGATTAATAATGAAATAGGAAAGTTTGTCCAACGATGAATTGAAAAGTCAATGGAAAGTACTTTAAAACAAATAAAACAATTTTAGATTTTCAACAATTCTATTCACGTGGTAAGCTGATATTAAAATGAGTTTTCTCGGTATTCATAGATTCTTGAATAATTATTTTACAACCAATGTGCTGAATATGTAAAAGTCATATAGAAAAAGTGTTTTTTCAAGCGACCGAAATTTAAAAAACTTGATTTTGTGAAATTTTGCGACCCAAGGATGGCGCACAACCTGAATATAATATGCGTACCAGATTAAGGTTCAGGTTGTGTGTCATCTTGGTGCACATACTTCGGGAGCGCCCTCAGATACTATCTGATATGTGGTACTTTAGGAGCAAAATTAAATGAATAATATAAAACAATCAGTTTATTTCCCAAGAAATTATTTTGAAGTGAGAAAACTGCTTTTTTTGCCATCAGCGAGTATTTAAAATCGACGCGTGGCTTTACTTGAGCAAAAAAAATGCCGCTAAGTTTTTACGCAGTGATACACATGCAATTACTATTGATCAACACTTCAATACCGAATATTAAATAAACAATAAGATCTACTATAAAATAAAATTAGTAGTTTTTGTTGAAAAGCAAACAAGCCAAGAAAATTTTCTGGCAACCCAGTTTTGGGTCGCGACCTATAGGCAGGTAGCATATAATATTCAAGAAAGGGGGCTCCCGAAATATGCGAACCAAGATGGCGGACATCGGAATGTAACATGTGTACTAGGTTAGGGTTAGGCCATAATTTTAGGTATAAATACTACGGGAGGCTCTCAGTCTTCGAACTGATAATAGGACTAAAATAAGGAAAATTGGAATAAAATTATCGCCCAACCCTAACCTGTTACCCATGTTACGTTCCGATGTCCGCCATCTTGGTTCGCATACTTCGGGAGCACCCAAGAAAGTATCGGCCTCTTGCGGGCACTCCCTACTCCCGGCCAGCGAATATCTTTCCACTTTTAACTGGTCCCCGGATATTCAACTTTAGTAACCATTGATAAATTGCAATACATTAGCGCTGAGTTCCCTTTTTGACGACAACTTCTACCAGCTAACAAATACATTGTGAATCAAAACGCAATTAAACAATTCAGCATTGAGTTTCATATATGAGCTTAAAAGCAGCTAGCCAAGTATCCATGTTTTATCTAAACAACGAAAAATGAATATTCTCAAACCATGTTATATGACTGCTCGAACTTCAGTATCTATTTTCCAATTCTCCAAGTTCTATTTTCACTTGCCTGGAGTTAGAAAACATTGGATATTCTGATGCCACTGCTACCGCTGCGAATAAATTTATCACACTACTGTTGGAGCGAGACAAAAACTTCCCAGTACCGCCTCGATCGCCGAACGTGTACGCATTTCCGAAGTACGCGGAAGTTATTAAAAGGTCGTTCGTCGGTCAGGCACCCTTTGCGTTTGTTACGTAATAATATGCTCTATCGGTCTTGCCCAAACTCAAATACTGTGTGTGTATCGTATTTTGCGCCTGTACAGTACTGTATTTTTCCTGCAGTACTAAACGTTACAGGCGCTGCATGAAACTGGTTCACGGCATTTTTTTGGTGTATTATATTAAATTCACTTAATATCAGACGCGATTGGCTACTCGAGCCTTTGCGATCGACCGGTCTGTAGCCCTGGGCTACACGAAAGATAATAGTCATAATGAACTAAATTTGGGTTGCAAATTCCTATAATTTTCCTCGGCCTATGATAGCACAATAGCTTTTGATTTTGTTGAGCAAAACACGCGGTGATGTCTCGAAAATTTTAGTCTATAATTTTTCCACCGGGTTAAGTTTGCGAGAGGATTGCTGAGTTCCTCGCCGCCCAAATGTGGTTTACGTAACCTATTTTGAAATCCCCTCTTTGAAAATCCTGGCTGCGCGCCAGATAACAAGTATATATGAGATTTCGATCTCTATGCCCGTGCTCGCTCACAAAGTATAGACTGGTAGCTGTGAAATGGTTTGGCCTGCGATATGTTAATTGGTTTCATCGCATTTTCTCTCTGACGGCGTTTCCTAACTAAACTGTGTTCCGCGGAATACTGCATGCTGTTGCGCAAGCTTCTTCGGAGTGTTCCGCGAAACTGCGACTAAATTGGTCGCCATGGCGATCTCGGTCGTACTTCGGCGACTCTGGGTCGTAAATTTGTCTCTCAACTGGCGACAAACAGGCGGACAGGCCTTGTGCCAGACTGAAAAGCATGTAGTTTTCGGAAACCGTCAATAGCAAACTTTTTTTGCCTTGGAATAAATTTTATAAAAACCAGCCAACGATATTACCTTCTAATTTTCGGGAAAAGTTTGAGAAACATTGCTCTATGCCTTCTATGGGATAAGAAAAAGACTTAAAATGTAATAAGGTATTAAGATGGGAAACAATCAGATTGGCATTGCAACCCTTCAGAAATAATTTAGAAATAGACAAATATGACTATGAGTTGAAATAGATATGTCATATTAAATAAATTTTGACAAGGCTGGGTCAAATTAAATCACGATAGCCCAAAATATATTTCGTCTTGTAGTAATTTATTGCATACACGAGGTTTAAACTATTAGAGATTCTGAACAATTAGCAAATTTGTCTATATCACTATTGCACATTAATTAAAAGAATAAGACAGGGAGACAAATTTACGACTCACAGGCACCAAAGAACGATCCCTGTCGCGTAGAACACTCATTCAGAAAAACTTCATAAGAGCATGATATAGAGAGAAATCCCGTGCTTGTTTGGGATGATAGTTATTGCCGAGAAAAATCTTATCTGTGACTAATGGAACAAATCAATTTTCCTTTTTCAGTACTCAAAAACTGGTTGAAGTGTTGTATATAACTTTTATTGGAGAAGTGGACGACCTGTGGGATCGTTTAGTTATTATGCCGTTGTTGTTCTTTTTTTTTTATCTCAATTTCCTTATTAGTATTTTACGACCAGTGAGATTGAAATACAATCGTCGAAAGAATAAAGAATAAGAATAACGCCCGATAAGAGACTTGAACCCTTTACCGTTGGATTAAAATTCCAACGCTCTACCGACTGAGCTACCCGGGCTCGCAGCAGCACAAAGTTTATGTATCCACAAATAACCGGTGAACTATTCCTTGGCCCATGTCCGTGAATGGTTTACTAAATTCGCCTAAAATAACCATCCCCTCCAACAGTTATGGAAAGACATGGGTGTTTCCTTGACCCTTGACCCCAGAAAACTTTCCCCTATTTTACCATTGCAAAATTTTGATGCTTATTTTAAAAGTGTTTAGGAGAGTTGGCGCTTGCGAACTGGTTTACATGTTCATCATGTTTTTTTATATCACAGCTTTTCTAGGACTAATTTTTGAATATATTTCAACAAAACTAAAGCTGCTCAAAAGACATAATTGCAATTAGGTTATTTAACTTACAACTCATTTTTGGAAACACTACTGAAAACTGACAAATTAAATCCAAAATCGATATAAGAAAGCAATGTTTACACATATGCATCAATATCTGTCTGAACAAAAGAAGTGTCCGAGCGGCTACATAAATTGCAATTGTTACGTCATTGTTGACTTATTCCCAATTGGTCATTGTTACGGACATAAATAAGGAAATCAATGCTCGGGGAAACAACCAGAAAGAACCTCACCCGGAGAACACTTTAAGGTGCTGCAAACATGAACGATATTTTGAATGAACGGTTACATTATAAGAGATTCGCTATTTAAGGTGCAATATTGGGATTTGATAGTTCGACAACGACAAATAGAATTTTGTCACCCGGACAATTTTAAATCAATTTAAACTAAGTTTCACTGTCTTTCGTTGCATTGTTGAGATTTATTGGACACGAAATGGCGATGGATCGTTTGTTCATTTTGTATTTTCTTTTTGTTGTTGTGCCAAACCGCTTTTCTATTAACTACTGGACCAATTGCTTTGAAATTTTCAGCTGAATTCCCTAGTTTTGTTACTATATTATTGACGTCAGTTTAATTAGGAAGAGAGCGATGTGCAAATATAGGGACACGAAAGCCAAAACGAAGTAATACGAGTGGGCAATCTGTTACAGCCTAATTCTTACTTCCATAGTAAGGGAGGAATAAAGAGTTTCTAAATAGACGAAGAGATGAATTTCTTCAAGAAGGCTGGGCCACTGACTTTGGTTATCAGGAGGTAAATGCAATTAATCGTTATCATCGTGAACCTTAGGTGCAGCCTGGTTTAATGCCTTGTCTCTGTGGCGCAATCGGTTAGCGCGTTCGGCTGTTAACCGAGAGGTTGGTGGTTCGAGCCCACCCAGGGACGTTTATTGTTTTCCAAAATATTCTGGGTGATGTCACAAAAGTCTATTTGTCGCTGCCAAACTGTAAAAGCACCAATATTGCACCTGGAATGGCGAATCTCTCTTCAATGTCAATGTTCGTTCAGAAAAGTGTTGTCCGCGTACGCTCATCTACTGCGGGGGAATCTTATTCTGGGTAAATTTGGGTAACCTTTCCCAGTCATAGGACAAGTTATTCGTGGATACATGGACTTGTTGTAACTGTTCGCCCGGTTAGCTCAGTTAGTAGAGCGTTGGACTTTTAAATGAACGGTCAAGAGTTCAAGTCTCTTATCAGGCGCTCGCTTTTTCCTAATGGTTATATTTCAATCCCACTGTTCCAAAATTTGCCTTGTTGTGCCAAGTGACGCGACTGAACATTGTACCTTTTACATATATTAAATTGTTCAATTTGGCTCTACCGTTCCTGTTAAGGTTAATGAGTAGAATTGGATTTTAAGCCTTTTTCTTGTCCCTTAGTTAAGATAGCTATCGGCAACCAGTGGCTCCGGAGCCGCATGCCGCTACTTGCCGCTAGTTTTTTTGTCAGAAGCTGCAGGGATTCAATAAAAAGGGAGGTATAGGACGAAATGCGCTAATTACGCGTCACAGCGGTTTCGAAAGTATAAGTCGCAAGCTGTAAAAATGAGTCGCATTTGAAATCTGTCAAAACACACTTTTTCTTTTCATTTTCAAGTCTTATTATCTCATTATAGACTGAGGTATTTCATCTTAGGCTTCTCCCTAGTAAGAACTAGATTATTGCATCATAAGTGGTTTTCCGGGAGTTTCAATATCCACTGGCATTAGAGTAGATGTTGCGGTTTCGATCAGGTTTGAGTTCAATTGAAAGGATGGCTCTTTTATTGCTAAAGGTTGCCATAGTGTAAAACCGATATAAACCATTGAACACATCTCAGAACTAATCATTTTACAGCTACCAGTCTAGACTTCGTGAGCGAGCACACACGAAATGGCGATAGATCGTTGTATCATTTTGTATTTTTCTTTTTGTTGTTGTGCCAAACCGCTTTTTTATCAACTACTGGATCAATTGCTTTGAAATTTTTAGCTTAAGTCGTTAGTTTTGTAACCATAGTAGTAAAATATGTTGAGTGACAAAATCACGCTTCTGCATAAAGCGTGTCAACGTCGTTTTTGTAAATTTAGAAACGTCGAACCAGATAAGTAAGACAGGTAAATAATGTATTTTATGGAAATTCCTCGAGATATTGGGGGAAAATATTATTTTGTACCCGCAGAAATGTCATTATTGCCGATTTATTCACGTGTTTAGTATCAGTGTTTAAAACCAAAGCTGAGTTACGTGAATACTCAACACTAAGTATTCATGAGATTACCAATTTGCGGAGTTTTTTTTATTTATTTTGCTACGAAAGTAACACGGACACGATCTACAAGTATAGAAATGTCAACTATCCGCTTCACAAATATCGCATCCTAGGGTCATGGTAATATTGTTCGCCTGAAATTGGGACCGTAATTTACAAACTGTGATACAAATCCTACACAGAAGATAAAATTCAGAATAAAATTAATTTGTGTTGTGAATGCACTCCTTAATAGTTGTGTTTAATATCTTCGCCGATGTAAACTATTTCTGTTCGAAATATAAAAAAAAACTGCGATATCCGCCGTTGCGTGAGAAATAATATTTGCTAGTGAAGAAAAAAGTGCTTTAAATAGTTTAATTAACAACATTAATTGTAATGTCGGCCTCCGAAACGATCGCGGTGGCAAAAAATTCAATGCAGCCTTCGATTATGACAAAATTATGAAATAAAAAACGCCGCATTGTGTTCAGTCTTCTAGTAAAATCCGAAAAAAAAAATATTGTCACGGCGATCGTTTCGGCGGCCGACATCCCAAATAATGTTGTTCAAAATGACAATGCTCAATATTCGGTGTTCGTTAACATGTTCAATAACTTGATTAAAAAATACAATTTTTCCCGCCACTAATCACGGTGTATTTAAATAATCATTGAATGGCAATAAAAAATCAACTTCATTAACAATTAATACTAAGTAATAGTTTCACATTTCATGCATTTGATCGGCGCTACATGCGAGCGTGTTTTTGTACATATAAACCATTATGACGCCACTGACATCTGCGAGTTATAGTTCTCTTCAAAATTAATTTTCGATTTTTAATGTTTCATTTCTAAATGCGGGTACCCGCTGACTACGGATTAATGGTCGATGTTTGAAATAGGACTTGCAAAATAGTCACCAAACACCGTCAGACAAAGAGAGGCGAGGCGGGTTACACGTAACTGTGGAATTTAGCTGTGAACAATCATATTTAGTTTATTAAACTCACTACGTCGTCGTGAATTGCACTTTTGGTGCAATGTTTTAATTTCACCGAACTTTCAAGGGAACACGATACAGTATTCGGGGTACTGCCGTAGTATGTGTACCTTGTTAGGGTTAGGCCATGATTTTATTCCGATTTTCCTTATTTTAGTTCTATTACTGGTTCAAGGACTGTCTGTGTTAGCCAAGTGAATATACATCCCCCTGCCCATCAGTTTCAGCCCCTCTACACAACTTGATGTGAAGTAGGCGAACAAAATTAGTTGCCTCCAAACGCACGTTTTTAGAGCGCCATATTCAGTGCTCCCTTGTCTTTAGAATGTCGTTCCTGTGGTTATCTTATTTGGCGGTGCTCGGAGTCGTATTTTCGTATGTAACGGGTCGGTTGTTTGTTGCTGTGAACGTTTTAATGGTACAATGTTTGACTTTTCTTTCCCTGGTTACTGTTAGACTTAATCACGGGTGTCGCTGCTTGATAACCAGTATTGGTTGTTCGCCCCCAAATTCACCAGGATATACCATTTTACGTTTTTTTTTTATTGTTTGTACAAAGTGTATTTACATGATGATGCAAAAATAAAATACTGCTAACTGATAATAGGTTTTCAATGTTAGCGTAATAATTTGGAAATATTTTATTTACGCAATTCTATAGCAATGTTAATATGAAAATCCCGTTTTTATTTGTCAATGCGTATTGAAGATTGTAGAATAAACATAAAAATAATAAAGAAAAGTAAGAAAATATATATCAATTACGTCCGAAGATGTTTATATCAAATTACTCAAGTATTCTACTGTTATATTTGCAGCTTTTGTTAATCTTAAATTTTCCAAATGGATCTATTTTGCGTTAAACCAGGGGTGGGCGATTACTTTTCTGAGTTGGCCAGTTACAGATAATAGACTTGGATACTGGGGCGGAAGCTCAAAGCTTAATATGAAAACTATGAATAAAAGACAGTTTATTTACAAAAGCTAGTTCAACAGCTAGAGCTGACGTTTATATCAGTGGTTCTCAAACTTTTACAGCTGCACCCCCTTTTTTAGAATTGTCAAGTTTTGCGCCCCACCTCAAAAATAACTAGCTAACAATAAGGATGGAACGTAAATAATGAAATAAATGTAATAACAATTACGTAACAATGGAGTCCTAGGATTGGAGTAAACATGCTAACGATTGTATGGAAGGTTCTGGAGTCAGAGGTGGGCAGGGTCTTGGGCCACGGGCTAAATATTTTAACCACCTAGACTGGCGGGCCATCTAAGTGTGACGTAAAAGTTACATTTTATGAATGATATTTACAGAGTTACAAAAGCAAACGTGGCAAACAGTAAGCCTCGTGCCGACACTAAATTTATCCGCAATTTCAACAAATTCCTTGAGCTATTTTCAACTAAAACATCAAAATTTGGTTATAGTTTGGTTGTGGCAGCATCAGGCGGGCCAAATTGAATTACCCAACGGGCCGGATTAGGCCCGCGGGCCATAGTTTGTCCATGTCAGTTCTAGATACTCTGAACTAGCAGCATGAAGTTGAACTCTTAAACATGCTCCACGATAAAGATAATAAAGATACAAGAAAAACAGACTCTCTGCAATCTCTAAACAATAAAGAAATTTGAATAACCAAAATAAGGCGGACAAGATCAAATCTAACAAATATTTTTGACTATGATTAACTTTATGCCCCCTCAAAGTTGTCTACGCCCCTTGTGGTACATATAATCACTGGTACATATATAATAAGAAGCACAATGTAACAATCGGGGACATTATGACGTTATTTTCATCGACATTTTTAACGGAAATTTATATTCATAACAACTGTAGTCGCAATTTCAGCAGATACTTAGGTTGACCGGATTCGGCCCGCGGGCAATCATTTGCCCACCTCTGCGTTAAACGATTCAAGGTTTAATATTGATAAGTTTTGCAAAAATAACGATAAATTCAGATGTTTAAAATGCGAGACACGATATATTATAATTCTTCAATTTCAAATTTTGAAAAAAATGAATATGTTATAAATTTTTATATACGGAACTATCTTTGGTGAAACATGAATGTGAATTCCAACGTTTTTTTTGTGCTCCTGAAGTATGAGCACAAATATGGCGCACAACCCGAACATAGTATGTGTACCAGGTTAAGGTTATGGGGTTGTGCGCCATCTTGGTACACATACTTCTGGAGCGCCCTTTTTTTAATTTTTTTAATTAATTTTAACATAAAATGAATATTTGAATAATCTAAACAAAAACAGCTGAAAGCAATTCAATAATATGGGGTGTCCATGTATTTAAAAAAATTTCAAAATTGCAAAAGAAATTCAATGCCATTTAGAGTTTTGGCCCACACCCTGCACTTTATGGCCACCTTGTATTTATCACATATTATGAACAAAACGGTAAAATTAATGAAATTTGTTGACCACATTTAAATATTTGCTGTTCATTAAGTTACATCTTGTATTGTTTAAAGAAGTTAGACCATAATCTAACGAAAGCTCACAAATGTACTTACTATTTTGTTAAAAGAACATTTTACTTTTATTTTTTACATAACAATAACGGTTAGCATTTTCAATAATTTCCATCACCCCCCCCCACAATCTTCCCCCCTAAAATTAAAACCTGGGGAACATACTGGGGATATACGTAGTATTTACACGGAAAGAGTTTCTCCATCTTATTTTTTTCATCTGACAGTTTGCTATAACAGTTGCATGGAAGTTTAAACTTCACACAGGACGTATCGGGAATAATCTGGGTAGTTGAAAATGTATTGATTTTGGCTTGTTGAGTCTTCATGAATCCTGATATACATGTTTGTGAAACCAGAATTACCCTGCCCATTGTATGGAGACCCAGGGTACCATTTGAAAACACTGTGTGATGTCACAGTTCCGTTTTGAAAACGAAGAATCTGATTCTAAAACAAAGAAGTGAAACTATATTAAGTGTTCAATTATTAGAATAATTTGATTATATTCAAAAGTTATGGAAGTTAAAGGTTGCCGCTACTTTCCGATGTCCGGAGTTTTTTGTAATGTATTTGATTTTTATACAATACTATTTTTAATTATATAAATTGTTCGACTTCTTTCTATTCAACCTGTATCGAAGTTAGACTTTAATCACAGGTGTCGCTGTAAGCGAAAAATTTATCACGTTATTAAAAAGACTTCAACGTCTTTCAAAAAATCACTATAAAAAAACTCCGACTATCACGAGCTGAGCCTGGAACACTTCGACAAATTTTCTAGTGAAACTTATTGTGAGTCAAGTACATCGCGGAACAATTATTCCATGCCGAAAACCGATCGTATTTTTTACTTCACAATCTGGTTGTTTGGTCACAATTAATTTCAAACAAATTTAGTTATCGCCGTATTTAAACTGCATAGTTGTCCTTTTCTTGTCATTGTTAGAAACTGCTTGTCTGAGGAAGTCTGATTTTGGTCAGACGAAACGTTACAGAAATACATTTGTGTTAGTGTGCAGCAGTACTCCCGAATAGCATAGTATGATATTTTTTCCTTGCATTACATGCATACGGATCCACTAGCGCAAAGGCATTAGGAAGGATTGGGAGTTAGTTTCACGTAATCTCTACTGATAGTAATACTGATAAAGCTTTTATATTAACTCACAATAGGGTCGTATGTCAAGCCGAGAAAAGTTTTATGATTGCCCGTCCAACTTGTTGTCACGAATGAATGTCATTATTGTCCATGTGAATCTGGTGTATATATTTGCAAGTTCACCACCGAGCTGTTGACATTTGACGATCGCTGATGCTTTAGTAACTTGTTCAGATGCCAACGGTATGAATATTCTTCCGTCATAACGCACAATATCTGTAATTCAAATAATTTGCAATTGCTAAATCATAATAATTGATCTAAGTGGTTATCAAACGCCGATACCGATATTACAAAAAGGCCGATTTTGCCGATACTCCGATACTATGTAATTATTACCTCAAGTGTGCAGGCAGACGGTTAAAACAATAGCATTTGGGCATTATTCATATTACACATTATTTCAGATTGAAAAAAAGAAATATCACATAATAGGAAATTGATGGCTGGGATACAGATGCATTAGTTGATTCAGTTGCATTGTGCACTGATGCTAGTAATCTCGGTGTTCAATTAGAAAACTCATGGGCAGGGATGTCCAATTCGAATTTAATATCAATATCGCGGCCTTTGAATATTGTTTTTTGTGTTTAAAAGAATATCGAATATCGCCCACACATTTTAGCGCCGTTTTTAATTGAAAAATTTTAATATTTTATTTTGTGTTTAATTGTAATCGTGAGTCGAAAAGTATCTAACACGTCGAGGAAGTTTTTTATTTACTATTTTATAATATTTTACAAATATTATCGTATATTTTAGGATAGTCTAGGACTTAGGCGAACAATAAATCAACAGGAAATTGCGTAGTTCAACAAAATTAATGAAATCACAATATTTAATACTTGTGTAGAGGGATAGTTCAGTCGGAATTTATCTTAACGATGTCGATGGACTAAACGACACTCGCGCTTGACGATAAACAGTGAGAATTTATAGTCGCACGACAAAGTGGATGTTCTGTTAATAAGGACCACGATTCCACTGTATGATTTAAAACTGCGCGCCTAGTTGCTCTTTTTTCTGTGCTGTGTTGATATATTTCTTCATAATTACTATGTATTAAAAATGTCAATAAAAAAATTTGGCAGCGGAAAGAGCCAAATTAGTTGAGCTAGTTTGGCTGATAAATAACTAAAAACAGGCGAATACAATTCTCGTTTCTACTCGCTGGGATGGGGACATGCATGACTCATAGTTCACGACCCCTCCAAGCAAAAATGATTTAAAATCAATATTTTAACTTATTTTTTAAAACATTTGGACCGGAAATATCGGTCGATTACCGATACATGACCGATTCGGGAAAAATGGCCGATATTGTCGATACTGATTCCGATACATCGTTACATCTCTAATTACAACACAATTGGAAAAAAGCAGAATCCTTATAGATTCGATTGCATTATAGCAGGACAGTAGCAGCACGTTTTGACTCGGCCACATATAATACCAAACATACCATATATTTTTCAAATTTTGAGCAATATACATGTAACATATTTTTTATTGGAGGATTTTGATAAAATTGTTTAAACTTCTAAATTTCGTATTTTGCGGAATACCTGTAAATGCATATTTCGCTTGGTTGGTATTTTTTAAACAGTATTTTATCGTCAAATTCCGTGGTAAATTTATATTTTTATCAGCCTTATTAAATTTTTACATGTTTTATATAAGTGAACACAATATGCGCGTGGAAACTATATTCAATGTGTAAAAATATTCTTGCTGAAATTTCTCCTAGCTTCACAGTGGTCTCTGATACGGCGCGCATTCCCTCAAAAACCAATGAAAACAATTCTGGCAGCATAGGTCAAAGGTCAAGAGAGTTGGTAATTCTGCTCGCCAAGTGAATTACTCAAGTTTAAATACTAATTATCAAAAAGCGAACTTGAGTGAAATAGTGTAGCAAAGTGGTTCTTGAACTTTTTAGGACACGCCCCTTTTTAAAAATTGTCAAGTCTCGCGTCCCACCTCAAAAGTAAGTAGCTAACAACGAGGTACAAATAACGGTGACCGTACATTTGAACCCATGCGTATATCTACGGGTTCAATCTATATGCGGGTGCTAAAACCTATGGGTTAGGGTTAGTATGGGTTTAACTATCCGTGAAACAAGAAAAATTCCATAGGTGCAATAGCATACAGGTGCAATTGTCATGGGTTCAAATGTACGTGGGTTCAAACGTAATGGAAGCACAAATAACAGATAGTAAGGCAAAAGTATGTTTCATTCAAAAAACACGTTGAGAATACGTGGATAAAGGTGATTAATGAAATAAATGAAAAGTTTTAAAAACAAGCAAAATTTTCTGTTATTTTTATTAGTAAAGTTGTTTACGATTGACAAGATGTTTAATTCAAGGTTTTGTGATGGATAATGCTTTTGTCTTCCCGTGTACCAGGGTGGGAAACTCAATTTTGCATAAAATCAAATCTTACAAATATTTTTAATTAGCTTCGCGCCCACTCAAAAAATTGTCTACGCCTTCCTGTGGGGCGCGCCCCAGCGTTTAACAGTTTATATTTTTATCTTTGGCGCGGCGGTGTGGCTCATTGTGCTATGCGTTAGAAAAACGCTCGCCGCCGCACCTCTGATTACCCTGCGTGGGTTCGCAGGTTCGAATCCCATGTGGGGATGATCAAGTGCGAGAGGATTGCTGGACTCCTCGCCGCCGTAGGGTGGTTCACGTAACCGCTGGTCGGTTACGTCTTCCTCTACCATCAAGTCCATGCTTCCGAAGACTGGCTAAATAAATCCATACTCGACCTGAAATGGTAATCTGACAAGAGGCCGTGCTTCACCATATGATTGAGCCGTCTCATCCTCTTTCACCCTGGGATAAATATGTGAATCCTAAACCCTAACTAGGTTAGCGGCAAACCGAAAATATACTGTTCTTCAGAAAATAGTGATTCTTTACACATCAATGGGAGATTGCAAAGAGCCTTGTTCGGGTTGTGGGTATAAAATCGCAGTAATACAAACTCAAAACTGCACACTCACATTCGTTCAATGCAGTAGTTCCCAAACCGCGGCCCGCGATTTTATATGGCCCGCCGAACTTGAGTGAAATAGTTTAACACTTTATGTTTTTACCTTTTTACGTTCTAAATACCGCCAATTGTTACGTCAATATCATAGTTTGAGCACGTGTAAATGGTAACAATAAGTATCTTAATTATACATATCAGTACCGGTATCGGCCCATTGCTCGCGCTCCCCTATCCCAGCACATAATTATCCTTCGACTTCTATTTTTGGCCCCCGGTGAACGAAATGCAACAAACCTTGTTCAGTGAATCCAGGAGGCGGAAAATGCCTTCTAATTCTTCTATTCTGTCCAGCAATTCATCCATTGTTTCGTTCATTTCTGCTCGTTGCTTTTCCATTGCTAAACACAAATGTTATAAATTGGAATCATAACAGCTGTCTACACATACATTTGCGTTTTATGCTTTACAAAAATCACCAAATACGGTCAAAGAAATAACTTTGGTGGAGGCAACTGAATTGCAACGTAAGTGAATGGCGTTTATATGTAGGCTGCAAGGAATTATTGAAAAAAGAATTTAGATCAGTGGTTTGCAATGTTGATTGACCAAAATTAGAAGCGGAAGAACATTTTCGGGCCGGAAAAGCGAAGCGCCCGCAAGATGCCGGTACCGGTACGTATAATTGAGATATCGGTATAATTGATTTGTTACGGATATACACGTGCTTAAACTATGATAATCACTAATAATCGACGGAATCTAGAACGCAAAAAATTAAAAACATAAAGTGTTAAACAATTTCACTCAAGTTCGGCGACCATGTTAAATCGCTTTGCGCGCCGCAATTGGCCGCGGGCTGCGGTTGGGGAACCACTGTTTTAGATGATGACTAATGTTTTGAAATAGGGTATATTCACTTGGCTAACACAGACAATCTCCGAACTCGTCATATAATTAATATATGGAAAATTGGAATAAAATTATGGCCTAGCCCTAACCCGGTACACACACTACGAAAGTCAAAAAAAATGTTGAATAACTCTCGAATGTTCGTAAAAGAAAGAAACGTTGTTCATTTCTTCATTACAAGTTCAAAAGTCAAAAATCCAACTCTGTGGTATGGCGCACCGTCCTAATCGTTAACAATACGCTCGCCATCGCACCTCTGATTACTCTGCGTGGGTTCGCAGGTTCGAAACCCATGCGAGGATAGTTATGTACGAGAGGATTGCTGGACTCCTGGCCGCCGTATGGTTGTTCACCCACCATTAATAATAGTACAATCACGATTTCATTGAAAAATAGCTTGAAGCAGACAAGAGAACTAGAACTGCTAAGTCTATACTTCCGAAAATAACCAACTGACTAACTAATCCCATACCCGACATGGACTGGTAACCGGACGAGAGGCCGTGGATCGTCATATGATTAAGCCGTCTGATCGGATTTTCTCTCTCCCAGGATAAATATGTAAATCCTATGCTATCCATCTGAAGATTTGACAAACAGTTTTGCATATACATCTACAATAGCAAATCAAACAATCTTGTAGATTTCACCTCTTTCGACATTTCTATTGATCAAGGCTTCAAGTTCATCATAATCGACTTCTGCTTGTGATCCCTTGAGCCCAGGAAATCCTCTATCGCCTTTCGGGCCTTTTTTGCCCGGAATAGTTTGTACTTCGGCACTAAAAATAATTGTATATTTATATTAGTCGTTATTTATTTTCATAAAGTTGTTCCGCACAAAGCGCCGTTTCGCTCATAATTAGAAGATTTAGAACCGGAATCTTTCAGCATTTCCCATTATGGTCGTTTCCTCGACCCTTGACCCCTGAAAAATTATCCCTATATTAAACGATTTCCAAATTTTAAAACGCTTTTATTGAGTTTTTGGAAAGTTAGCGCTTACAAACTGACTCACATGCCGCTTACAGGTACTGATGGCTAATTTTGGCTAGTCTATCGCAGCGTTTATTGTGTCAATTTTTATTTATTGCAACTAAACTAAGGGTCATCGGAAGACATATTGACAATCGAGTTATTTGATTTACGACTATTTTTTGAAAGCACAAGCAAAACCTGACGGACAACACGCAAAACCGGCATATTTACAACCATGCTTGAATATCCGTCCGAGAGCAAGAAGTTTCTGAGCGACTTCATGAATTGCTATTGTTACGTTATCGTAGGTTCATTGCTGATTGATCATTGTTACAAGAATAAACAAGAAAATCAATGCTCTGGAAAACATCCAATGAGACTGAACAATATAGTCTCCATAACAGGCGGTTTAAATTGTTATCAGTGAGTCGCTGCTACATCTGATAATTACAAGATTTTTGTAAAATTACCAAAATATTACTTTGCAAAATTTGCCACATACCGATTTTCGCCATATACATCTTCTATACTCTCTAACTGTAGACAAACCCTCTCTTGTCTTCTTCCATTCGTGAGTATGGAAAGTGAGAGAAATAGCACCAAAGTGACTATTGGTGATGTCATAGTTAATAATTATTTAATACGAGAGAATCTGGAAAAACAAAGATTTGTGTCGCCATAATGTTTAATAATTCAACAAAGTATATAAACTTCTGCATTCCCAGATTAGTATTATTAGGCAAGATCAGTAATCAAGATTATGCAAGTATAATATCAAATTTTTTTTATTAAATTAATATTTTTTTTTATTAAAAATCATCTAGGCCAGAGCTTCCCAAACTTTAAGCTCGCGACTACTGTTGTTATGCGAGTGCGTCGCTTCTATTCCGCCTTATGTACTCTCGCGGAATCGCGAGATTTGTTTTGCACTAGTTGTGTTTCGAATTGGAAGCCTTGAAAAGTACAATAAATATTTTGTGTAAAATTCGTTGCGTGACTTCCTGTGGGGTCGCGACCCCCAGTTTGGAAAACCCTGATCAAGGTCACCACTCTAAATAAATATTTGAAATTCATTTAAGAATAAATATATAATACAATCACATTGTCGCAAGAGTTTTACTTTCTCCAATATTATATTCTACATCAGTGTTTCTTAAACCATGGGTCACGACCCGAAATTGGGTCGCCAGAAAATTTTCTTGGGTTGCTTGCTTTTTCAATAAATACTAAAAGTTACTAATTTTATTTTATAGTAAATTTTTTACTAATATCTTATTTGGTATTGAAGTGTTGCTCAATAGTAATTGCATGTGTATCACTGCGTAAAAACCTAGCAGCATTTATTTTGCTTAAGTGAAGCAACGCGTCGATTTCAAAAACTCGCTTATGACCCCTTGCGGGCAAACCTAGGTAAAGCTAGCGCCATGAATTGATCGCAAATAAAGTGGACAGTTATCGCGAATATACTTAATTGCAACACGATGAATGAAACGATTTCTTCCTTTTTTAAATCAAAGAAAGACGTGAAACATAATACAACAGAGAATGATTGGAACAATACAACAATACACGGGTTCGAATATAGATAATTTTAAAAATTAAAAAAAAATTAGGAAAATAATCGTAATTCTCGAGCTTTTTCGGTCCAGGGGGCAAAAAAAATGAATTTACCACTAAATAGAGGACTAATATGAGAACTCAACGCAACAAAAAAAAAAATTGGTGCTCACTTGCGATTTTTAGAACTTTTTTGGGTTCGAATATTGGGAATTGTGCAAAAATTGAAAATTTTGTGAAGATAACCGTTTTTTTTAAGCTTCTCCAGTCCCGGGGGCAAAAATGTGAATTTACCACTGAATAGAAGAATATTGTAAGAACTTAAGGCAACTACAAATTTTTGGTGATTACCTGCGATTTTTTAAACTTTTTTGGGTTCGAATATTGGGAATTGTGCAAAAATTGAAAATTTTGGAAAGGTAACCGATTTTTGAATTGGTAATGTCAGTGAATTGTCAATATTCGAACCCAAATAAGTTCGAAAAATCGCAGGTAATCACCAATTTTATTTTTATTTTGCCTAGTTCTTGCATATTAGTCCTCTATTCATTGTTTAAATTAATATTTTTGCCCAATGGACCGGAAAAGTTAAAAAAAATCGAATACCTTACCAACATTTTCAATTTATTCAAATTGTCAATATATGAACCCAAAAGAATTCAAAAAATTGCAGATAATCATCAAATATTTTTCGGTGCGTTCAATTTTCATATTAGACCTCTATTCATTGGTAAACTCATTCTTTGCCCCCCGGGGACCGGAGAATGTTTAAAAAAAATTGATTATCTTACCAAAATTTCAAATTTTACCAAATTGTCAATATTCGAACCCAAAAAGAGTTGTGAAATAAATATGAGATATTCGAATATTCGATAGATTCGTTTTATTTGTGTTCAAGTGATCATCCATCTATCCACCATCCGTCCAAATTAAAATATAACAAGATTTGGAAATTCTGTTCTTTATTTCACGATACAATGCACACGCTGGTATGACATCCGGTACAAATATTTAAACATTTGGCTGGCATTGCGGCATTGCGGCTGGCATAAAACACATATTAGAATTCAAAGAAATTCCACCGTGCGGAAAGTGGGGTAATTTCCACCCAATTTATCGGAAAAATCGACTTAAACTTTAATTTTTACGACCGTATCCACCAATAGATATATAACAAAACATTATAGCTGAGTTTGCTTACACGACAACTTCGACTGCAGTCTACCAGCTAACAAATACATTATAAATTATAACTCAATTTAACAATTCAGCTTTGCCTATTCTCGTTTTAATTTCATATCAGTCTGGCGCATTCAAATCAAAGCAAGTCTTATATAATTAGCTGACATGAGATGCCGTCTGCGTTAACGAATACTCGACAGGGCAGCGGTTTGCCCTAATTTCATATGTCTACATGTTTACAAACTTCGAACGAAGTAAAATACACATTGACGATAAGAAAAACATCAGTCTGGCGCACTCGTAACAAAGCAAGTCTGATAAAACTACGTGACATGAGATTTCCTCTGATGTAGGCTAAAGAATTCTCGACAGAGCAGCAGTTTGACCTTATTTTATATGCCTACATGTTTACAAATTTCGAACGAAGTAAAATACGCATTGACGATCAGAAAAACATCAGTTTGGCGAATTCGGAACAAAACAAGGCACCTCCTGAAGTATGCGCACCAAGATGGCGCACAACCTGAACTCAGGTTGTGTACCAAGTTAAGGTTCAGGTTATGCGACATCTTGGTGCGCATACTTCAGGCGTACCAAACAAAGTCTTATAAAACTACGTGACATTAGATTCTTTCTGATGTAACAAATTCTCGACAGAGCAGCGGTTTGACCTTATTTCATATGCCTACATCAAGGGTCTCAAACTCGCGGCCCGCGGGCCAATTGCGGCCCACAAGACGATAGTTTGCGGCCCCCGCCTTGGTATGAAAGTTTAATGTTAGTGCGGCTCGTAAGTCACTCAACTCAGTTAGAATGATTGATGCATTTAAAATATATGATCAGGACACGTAGAGCAAAACAAAATATTTGATAATCTATCCTCCGAAAAGCATATGCGGTACGGTAACCTACTGGTACCGTACCTGTAGGCATGATATTCGATGGACCTTTGACCCCAAAAAAAATTTTCCTATACCATTACCATTGCAAATTCTTGGTGCTCATTTTAGAGGTGGCTTCGCGAGTTTAAGCCTATAAACTGGGGTATATGTTTCACGTCATCATTTTTATTCAAAACATTCAACCTGTTTTTCAACAGTACCGGTAGAGAAGTTTAGACTAGTCTATCACAGCTATTTCTAGACTTATTTTTGATTACGGCAATTAAGCTACGACGCCCAAGCAATCAGAATGATCATTGAGTTCTTTGATTCATACATGAATTTCTGAAACACAACACAAAACTAACAAATAATAGCATTCAAAAACGAGGTAATGTTTACAAACATGCCTGAAATTCTTTCTGAGTGACAAGTGTCTGAGCGTTTGCGAAAAAGTCTATTGTTACGTCACTTTTTGCGTCTTGCGGATTAGCCCATGTTACGGAAGTAGATATTCGGGGAAAGGTCCATCGCGGAATGACCCACATTTATGTTTTTGACATGTTTTGCGTATAGAAAAACAGTGAAAAAGATTTACCTTTTTAAGTTTAATGCTTTTATTGTGAAAAACCGGATGCGGCCCGGACTCACTAAGGCTCCATCTCGGCGGCCCCAAGGTAAATTGAGTTTGAGACCCCTGGCCTACATGTTTACAAACTTCGAACAAAGTAAAAAATACACATTGACGATCAAAAAAACATCAGTTTGGCGAATTCGGAACAAAATAAGGGACCTTCTGAAGTATGCGCACCACGATGGCGCACAACCTGAACTCAGGTTGTGTACCAGGTTAGGGTTCAGGTTATACATCTTGGTGCGCATACTTCAGGAGTACCAAAACAAGTCTTATAAAATTACGTGACATTAGATTCTTTCTGATTTAACAAATTCTCGACAGAGCAGCGGTTTGACCTTATTACATATGCCTACATCAGGGGTCTCAAACTCAGTGGTTCGACTTTATTTTGTATGCCTACATGTTTACAAACTTCGTATGCGACATCTTGGTGCGCATACCAAAACAAGTTTTATAAAACTACGTGACATGAGATTCCTTCTGTGGCAAAACATACTCGACAGATAAGTGGTTTGACCTTATTTCTTATACCTACATGTTCACAAACTTTGAACGCCATAAAATACACTTTGACGATCACAAAATTGAGTTTCATTTAAGGGGGCTCCCGAAGTATGCGTACCAAGTTGGCGGACATCGGAATGTAATGTGTGTACTAGGTTAGGGTTAGGCCATAATTTTAGGTATAAATACTACGGGAGACTCTTGGCTAGTCTTCGAACTGATAATAGGACTAAAATAGGGAAAATTGGAAAAAAATTATCGCCTAACCCTAACCTGTTACCCATGTTACGTTCCGATGTCCGCCATCTTGGTTCGCATACTCCGGGAGCACCCATTTAAGAGCTTGGAAGCGTGAGTTTGTTTTCGTGCTAACATGGCCCCACACGAACAAAGAGGCTGGAATCCGCTGCGATAGTGCATAACCAGACTACTGTTTCCAAAGTCGGTTCACCTGCCATGCCGTCGAGGGGAGGGGTCCGCTGACTTCTTTCTGTGACGTACCTCATACACATAACCTCTGGCAGCTTACAGCTTCCATAACCAGTTCTTTGTTTCAAAATTTAACTGGACGAGAAACCGCGGTACACCTTGGGTGTCGCTGCTCGATAACTAGCTTTGGTAAACTGTAATTTTCATTTTTTTCTCGTATTTTCTGTGTTCATCCGTTTTTTTACTGATTGATTAAAAAAAAAATTTGACTTTACTCGCCAAGTGATTAAGCCATATTAGCGGCTTACCTAGGCATATACAAGGTGTCCCTAAATAAATGGAACCCATTAATCCAATTATCAATTTTGGGCGCTCCTATAGTATGTGCATCAAGATGGCGCACAACCTGAACCCTAATCTGGTACACATACAATGTTCAGGTTGTGTGCCATACAACGGAAGCACCCAATTTTATGGGTTCCATTAATTTTGAGACACCCTCTATATCCTATAGAGAAAGCTATTCATCTTCATGCACCCCCAGAATAGAATAAAAACAGCTTTTTTAGCATATCAAGTGATTTCATTAAAAAACATTCATTTTATACAAAATCGAACAAGTTGGCACAACACATGCACAATGAGTTTGATAATTATATGAATACGGAAAACATTGATTCAAAAATATATGAAATGTCTTTTAACCAGAACTGTGGAGCCCAAAATTAACGTCCTTGCAGGCTTTTTTTGCAGTTCCTCTAAAACAGGGTGTGCAACATTTTTTACCAGTAGGTCATACACTTCAGACATCTAGCTTGCCTACACAAAAAAAATCGGCGGAAAGGCAATCTTAGATCAAGGGTGTGCGACATTTTTGTTGGTGGGAAATATCACCAATTTCAGATATTTAGCCCATGTGCACAAGGAATTGAAAAAAGTGACCACAATGGAAGATTCAACGCAGCGACAAGACAA
The DNA here is from genome assembly GCF_013122585.1 of Styela clava. NCBI lineage: Eukaryota > Metazoa > Chordata > Ascidiacea > Stolidobranchia > Styelidae > Styela > Styela clava. The sequence goes on along the minus strand of NW_024102829.1, from coordinate 1,712,801 downwards.
GAGTAAAAAATCATGATGTATTTTGCCCACATAAAAAAGCGCATGATAGATTTTTGAGAAACGAAAATATTTGAAATGTGCCTTATATGAAAAAAAGGTGCTCCTGAAGTATGCGAACCAGGATGGCGGACATCGAAACGTAGATTTCGTAGATGGGTAACAGGTTAGGGTTAGGCCATAATTTTATTCCAATTTCCCTTATTTTAGTCCTACTATGAGTTCGAAGACTAGCCAAGTGCCTATCGTAGTATTTGTACCTAAAATTATGGCCTAACCCTAACCTAGTACACATATTACATTCCGATGTCCGCCATCTTGGTTCGCATACTTCAGGAGCCCCGAAAAAAATATGGTAGTAATTTGCTTCAATACCACAATAAATTTCTGCAAAAAAACAATAATTCCAAAATATTGGCATATTTAAATGTAATTTACAAAAGCTTCATGGACGGTTGGTTGACTGCAATTTTGGTGTAATAAAATAGACAGAAAATACTTCAAATACGGCATTCGCAATCAAAAATATCCGAACAAAAAATCGTAAATAACCGTTCCAAGTATTTTACTTACATAAGATTGATAAAACAGGCTACCATTTATTTCTGAAAACTGTGGTGAAAATTGCCACCATTCATTTATTTTTCCTTTTCTGTGTTATTTACATGAGTTTACGACTCAATATAGAGTATTCGATATTCCAGATTTAAAAACATATTTCTGAGTGTTTTACTGTCTTCGCCGTAAAGGTTACAAATGGAGAAATAATTTCAACAAGTTCAAAAATAACATTGAAAAAGATTATTAAAATAGGAAAAAAATGAAATACTAGCTTATCAACGTATAAAATGTTATACAGATAACCGTGCAGTACAGGAAAATGATAAACATATATTGTTACCATGTCACATTAGAAAAATAGTTTAATGATCTTATGTAGTACCATTTGTAGTACAGCACCAAATAATAAAAGAGCATCGTCCAAAAGCAAGTACCTTTGTTTATTTAAGAAGGATTGATAGGCTTTCCTCTCCTCCCGAACAAGATTAGGTAATGTCAACATGATTTTTGTATAAAAATATACTTTTACCTTAATATCTGTTATTTGTAGCTTATTGTTAGCTAGTTATTTTCGAGGGGGCGTGAGACTTGACAAACAAAAAGGGGGCGTGGCTTAAAAAGTTTTAGAACCATCGAGATAGTGGGTCCGGCCTTATATAATAAACCTCGACAAATTTTACCATTTGCCATGATTTTGCTCAAAAACAGGCTCCTATACTCGTAAGAGAGGAAATCTGATAAGACAGTACAATCAAATTGCAAACCATAGCATATTCGCTGGATGGCCCGAAAATGGAGGATTGTTTAGGGTCTAAAAAGCGTTTCAATTTACATTGAGTGATGAGAGATTAGCCAGAAATTTTGAAGTTAGACTGTAACAGCTAGCACGTCCAACCAAGTCTTGTGGTTTAAAAAGTGTTTCGAACTAAGAAAAGTGCTTTTTTACCTTTCTAGAATGGGGAAGACAAGACAATCCTATAAACCTCTGTATACGCCCCTGCAATGAGAGTGACGATTGGCAAAAGGTATAAACCCTAGATATGTAATCTGTGATGCCAATACGGCCATGTTTTACGTTTTAACAGCTAGGTCATCTTATAGCGTTTCCTCTTCTTTAGAGAATTCGATCAGTGATAAGAAGATAAGATTTTTGATAAAATGCAACTTAGGCTTCGTGTAGCATACTAAGCAAATTATTCCTACATGGCAAAAAAGAGGGTGCACCTTGAATTGTATGCTGCTATGCTATTTGCAAAAATAATTTGATGGTGAAAAAGTGAGAGGTAGAAAAATACTGTTCAATATTTCATGATGCTGTGAAAAATTGTTTTACGTTTGTTCAGAAAAAGGTTCCAGACAAGAAAACAACACAACTGAGGAATCACGAAATTAAGCAAACGATTTTTATTACTTTAAAAGCAGTGGTTCCCAAACTGCAGCCCAATTACAGACTGTGTAACGATTAATCCGTCCCGCCGAACTTGAAAGTGAAAATCACAGTTTGAGCACTTGTATATTCATAACATTTTAATTATACAGATATTGGCCCATTGTGGGTGCGTGCGCATCCCGTTCCTGGCCTGTAAACACCCTTTTGGTTATAATTTTCGATCCAGCCTCAGTCGATCAACTTTGGGAATCACTGACTTGGAGCCATACTAAGTTAAGATTTTCAAAAGAGCATACATGATGAATACAGAGCAAAAAAAGATATAATAAGTATAAAAAGTAATACAACACCAAATAATGACTTAAAAATACAAAAATCACACAAGTATGAAATAAAGATACAAAAATTTGGTCACATTTGTAATATTTGATAAATTGCTTCTAGTTTGTTATTTCGCTACTCCCATAGTGTGTGTACCAGATTGGGGTCAGCCATAATTTTATTTCAATTTTCCTTATTTTAGTTCTATTACGAGTATGGGGACTGTCTGTGTTAGCCAAGTGAATATACCCCCTGCCCATATGTTTCAGTCCCTTCACACAATTTGATGTAAAATAGACGAACAAAATTAGTTACTTCCATATTGGTACACACACTTCAGGAGCGCCATCATTTCTATGCAAAACATCAACATTTGTGTATTATGTGGGGTATCCTATGCGCCATACGAAAATCTTTTTGATGTCAGGGACAATGTTCCAATCATAGGAATCATCTCCTCGACAAGAGTTGCACTCGAATCACGATTTATCAAAGATATAAAGTCACTCAAGCGATCTAAATTAAATAATTCAGACTCTGACTTAACTTACTGGGAGGTGGTTCTCTGAAAGATGTTGTTAACACTTGGCAGCCACCTAGTGCATAAACGTTTATAAACCCTTTACTGCCACCTAGTGTATTTTTAAAATTAGGTCAGCATTTACCATCTGGGAAGAAACTCTTTTCCACGGACGAATTTATATTTTTTTGGGATGTGAGGGAGAATTTATTCTGTATTTTCGTACAGTAAGACTGATATTGTTCGGTTATTCGTAATATAAGGTGTCCATAAAATCTTGATATTTTTAAAATCGCAAAGAGAATTTATCGATATCATATATTGTTTTGGCCCTCACAGATGTATTAAATGAAGTAAAAATACTTGAACAATTACTGATTAAAAAGCAACAAACTTGGTTGAGATATATTGAGAACTGACTTCATAACAAAATTGTAAAGGGACTTTATAGACACGCTGTATGTCGGTATGCACACATCATGAACTATTCATACTATGCAAAAACCAAAGTGCGAGTTGAGCGTAACACTAGGTAACTATCGATTAAATAATGAACAATGAATAGCAACTGAGTTTAGCAACCGCATAGTGAGGGAATAAGGGTTTCAAAATATGCAGAGTGAGGCTATTATCGAATAGTTGGCATAGCGATGGAGGAAAAAGTGGGAGTGAGAATTACCCAAAAAGGTTAAATCACTGAATTAAGCTATAATATTGGGTCCTCAGGTGAAGGTATATCTGTAGTGCTAGTGTCGTCAGTTATATCGACTAATGTCGCTTCTTCCTCGCTTCCTGATTCGTCAGCAAGCTCGTCATGGTCTAGAAGTTGCGTCTTTTCACTAGTTTGATGTCCGTTAGCTGTCCGTGTAAACAAACGATCGTATAAAGGATTGTGGAAATTCGTCTAAAAAGAGATGAAATACGTTCAAATCTTTAGTAGTTATGACCGAACATTGTAAAGTGAACAGAATCTTATCTATTTCCAGAATATATGGCCCCCTCTCAAATCTCATAACACATGACCTGTTCCAAACAAGGCTAGATAAATCAGTCACTGAAATCTGATAATATATTAAAGAATCTCTCTACTGACTCCAAAGTACACAAGCGAGCATTTTCATCTGTCTCGTTAATCTGGTAAAGGAATATTGATAGTAACCCAGGAAAAGTCAGTTTTCAGTAAATCGTTCAAGAATGAGCAAAATGGTGTTAGAAAGATGTAAGAATTTATACTCCAAATGCCACAAAATAACATTAAAAATAAATTAAAAATTTTTATTGGGGGGAGGGAGCATCGCCCTCAGCCCCTAAGTAAGCATATGCTTTTGTATCTGAGTGAGTGTGCATAATCATCTCCTGCGCGAATTCCCTTTAAATAGAGATTGTACCTTTTCTGATTCATCTAGATCACTAGTGTCAGTAGAGAGCATTCCTTTTGCTTCGCCGTTAGATGTTGGTTCGCTTGCGTCATCGTCATCAATGTCGAGTCGTTCTGGTAATATAGCGCCATCTGGTTGCAGTTCAACGTACAGCGGATTGTTGACGGAACGATTATCCATTCGTTTGTGACGGAATCTGTCGATGTAAGAGAGAATAATGTCGAGGATTTACATATTCATCCAGGAAAAGAGGGAAAACGGGTAAGACGGCTAATCATATTCAATAACTTTCGATAGCTTCACACTCACCCTAACTCATAGACTGTGTAATTAGTCACCTATGTGGGAGTCCAACGTTATATCATAGTGATGAAAAAAGTCGAACATGAAATACTAATAAAAGTCAGACTTGAAGATACATTCAATAGACTCGATATCCCGGATTAATTCTTGCCAATGAGAGAAAACGACTCTAGACACGACAGGCCAGGTAACCATGGCAACCGCAGTTCATTGAATAGCAAACGGAAGAGTAGTTACCATTGGAACGATTTTCCAAATATAATTTAAAACAATGATCCCCATGTGAAAACTTTGTAAACACAAATTTGAAATTTTCAGTGATTAAAAAAAAAATTTATCTTGAAGGCTATGACTTTTTTTTTTCGCTTTCACACTGCGTCATAGCGAAAAAAAAAAGTCATAGCCTTCAAGATAAATTTTTTTTTAATCACTGAAAATTTCAAATTAATTGGTTCAGTATTCGAAGAGAAAAGTGATTTCTTCAAAACGTGTTGACGGAAACAAATAATAACAATAACAACAAAATTTTGAAACGATCGTTATGTCCACCACGTGTCCAACAATGCCCCTAATCATGCTCTGATTCACTGGAGTGGATGACGGGTTTGCTGGCGTTGTTGTCCACCCGGGAGGTAGCTGTAAGATAAAAATAAATAATTGTGCGATATAAGTAAATCAAGTAACGCTTTGTCAAACTAAGAGTTAACTCAACAATGAAGGATTTATTTTTTAGAATAGAATATACATATTTATCCCGAGAGAGAGAGAAAATCTGATAAAAAGGATTAATAATATGCCGAACCAAACTTGTCTGGTTGCTAGTCCATTTCGGATATGGGATTAGCTAATGTTCTGCAATCTCTACTTGCCAAACTAGATCGACATAGCCAATGAATCCGGCCGAACCCCCGTAAACGTGTGTGTTCATAGGCTTGAGGTTCTAAAAAGCATTTCAAATTACGAAAAATTGTAATGTATGATGCAGAAAAATGCTTTTTTCAACTTTCAAAAAGGGGGGTTACAAAACGCAACAACCCCCCACCGCCAGGGGGTAAGCATGGGTACTCCCGTAGTATGTGAAGCAAGATGGCGGACACCGGAACGTAGTATGTGTACCATGTTGGGGTTTGGCCATAATTTTATTCCTATTTTCCTTATTTTAGTTCTATTACGATTTCGAGGACCCCTATGTGTTAGCCAATATACCCCCTGTTCATAAGTTTCGGTTCATTTATATAACTTGATGTATAGTAGGTGAACAAAATTAGTTACCTCCATATTGGTACACATACTTCTGGAGCACCGACGAAAGTATATTAGCGTAATAATTGGAACAGTATTTAAAAGGAACTAAAAATGAGCTCAAGCATACCTTTCTATTCTAATTACAGTTGGGCTTAATAGCATCAAGGATCCGGTTTTTAAAGATAGAAAAAGCAATCGAAAAATCGCCGATGAGATGGCAGTAGGCACCAATAATAATAAATAAAATGGTGCAATAACGCCATCTCTGCGTTCTGAATATTCAAACTGGGATTACGGTGTTTGTTATCTGCCTCAAACGCTTTTGCGGACTCTTTGCGAGAAAGCATATGTATAATCACACGAGACAGATTTCGTCGTGAGAGAATAACGCTCGTCCCTGATTAATAAATTATAAATCCGAAATATAAAAATTGACGAACGGCACAGAAGAGGCGGAAACCGACTCCATATCGACCATCCTTACCCGAGAGTATCTGAATTCTTACTTTTGTGCTATAATCCTTTGATTACTATCCAATAAATGCCATCTCAGAACAGTAGAATTACTCTTCCCCTATAGTACTCCACTTTGATAACTTATGGTACCGACGCAGAGATGACTGGCAGATGCCGTGATCCCCTACTTTATCCTAATGCCTCAGTGTAACTTTTCATTTATTTCAACCAACAAAACCATTCCAAATACGCAAATAAATTCCAACGGAAATCCTTTTCCGTAAGCCTCAAAAACAGCAAACTGGTGACGTAGTAACGCATCACTCATGCGTAGCAAACCGGCCTTGAGCAAACTATATTCAGTAAATAAGGATCTAGTGCTGCATTGTCTTTAGAATGCCGTTGCTGTGGTTACCTTGCTTGGCAGTGCTCGAAGTTGTATTTTTGTATGCAACGTTTTTTTATTGATACAATGTTTGACTCCCCCCCCCCCCCCCCCCCCCCCCCCCCCCCCCCCCTGATTACTTTAAGACTTAATTAACTTGGGTGTCGCTGCTTGATAACCAGTATTGGTTGTTCGCCCCCTTCCACCCTGAAATACCATTTTACGTTTTTTTTTTATTGTTTGTACAAAGTGTATTTACATGATGATGAAAAAATGAAATACTGCTAACTGATAATAGATTTTCAATGTTAGCGTAATATATTATTTACGCAATTCTATAGCGATGTCAATATGAAAATCCTGTTTTTATTTGTCAATGCGTATTGAAGATTGTAAAATGAGCCTAAACTATTACAGAAAAGTAAGAAAATATAAATCAATTATGTCCGAATTTTTCATAGCAAAATATTTGAGTATTCTACAGTTATACTTGCAGCTCGTGTTAATCTTAAATTTTCAAAATGAATCTATTTTGCGTTAAACCAGGGGTGGGCGATTATTTTTAGAGTGGACCAGTTACAGATAATACACTTGGTTACTGGGGCGGAAACTCAAAGCTTGGTATAAAAAATTATGAATAAAAGACAGTTTATTCACAAAAGCTAGTTCAACAGCTTGAAGTTTATATCAGTGGTTCTTAAACTTTTACAGCTGCTCCCCCTTTTTTAGAAATTGTCAAGTTTTGCGCCCCACCTCAAAAAAACTAGCTAACAATAAGGATGGAACGCGAATAATGAAATAAATGTAATAACAATTACGTAACAATGGACTCCTAGGATTGGAGTAAACATGCTAACGATTGTATGGAAGGTTCTAGAGTCAGAGGTGGGCAGGGTTTTGGGCCACGGGCTAAATATTTTAACTACCTAGACTGGCGGGCCATCTAAGTGTGACGTAAAATATACATTTTATGAATGATATTTACAGAGTTAGAAAAGCAAACGTGGCAAACAGTAAGCCTCGTGCCGACACTAAATTTATCCGCAATTTCAACAAATTCCTTGAGCTATTTTCAATTAAAACATCAAAATTTGGTTATAGTTTGGTTGTGGCAGCATCAGGCGGGCCAAATTGAATTACCCAACGGGCCGTATTAGGTCCGCGGGTCATAGTTTGTCTGAACTCATAGATACTCTGAACTAGCAGCATGAAGTTGAACTCTTAAACATGCTCCACGATAAAGATAAAAAAGATACAAGAAAAACAGACTCTCCGCAATCTCTAAACAATAAAGAAATTTGAATAACCGAAATAAGGCGGACAAGATCAAATCTAACAAATATTTTTGACTATGATTAACTTCATGCCCCCTCAAAGTTGTCTACGCCCCCTTGTGGTACATATAATCACTGGTACATATATTAATAAGAAGCACAATGTAACAATCGGGATCATTATGACGTTATTTTCATCGGTATTTTAAACGGAAATTTATGTCCATAACAACTATAATCGCAATTTCAGCAGATACTTGTGGGCCGGATGAAATACTTCGGTTGGCCGGATCAGGCCCCCGGGCCGTAATACGCCTACCTCTGCGTTAAACGATTTAAGGTTAAATATTGATAAGTTTTGCAAAAATATCGATAAATTCAGATGTGTGAAATACGAGACACGGTATATTATCATTTTTAAATTTCAAATTTAGAAAAAAATGAATATGTCATAAATTTTTATATATGGAACTATCTTTGGTGAAACATGAATGTGAATTCCAACGTGTTTTTTTTGTGCTCCCGAAGTATGAGCACAAATATGGCGCACAACCCGAACATAGTATGTGTACCAGGTTAGGGTTATGGGGGTGTGCGCCATCTTGGTGCCCATACTTCTGGAGCGCCCTTTTTTAATTTTTTTTAATTAATTTTAACATAAAATGAATATTTGAATAAACTAAACAAAAACAGCTGAAAGCAATTCAATAATAAGGGGTGTCCATGAGGTCTTTAAAAAATTTCGAAATTGCAAAGAAAATTCAATGCCATTTAGAGTTTTGGTCCACATCCTGCACTTTATGGCCCCCTTTATTTATCACATATTATGAACAAAACGGTAAAATTAATGAAATTTGTTGAGCACATCTAAATATTTGCAGTTCATTAAGTTACATCTTGTATTGTTTGAAGAAGTTAGACCATAATCTAACGAAAGCTCACAAATGTACTTACTATTTTGTTTAAAGAACATTTTATTTTCATTTTTTACATAACAATAACGGTTAGCATTTTCAATAATTTCCATCACCCCCCTCCCCCCCCACAATCTTCCCCCCTAAAATTAAAACCTGGGGAACATACTGGGGATATACGTAGTATTTACACGGAAAGAGTTTCTCCATCTTAATTTTTTTATCTGACAGTTTGCTATAACAGTTGCATGGAAGTTTAAACTTCACACAGGACGTATGTTCTCTGATCTGGGTTGTTGTGAATGAATTGATATCGGCTTGTTGAATCTTCCTGAATCCTGATAAACATGTTTGTGTGACCAGAATGACTCTGCCCATTGATTGGATACCCTGGGTACCATTTGAAAACACTGTGTGATGTCACAGTTCCGTTTTGGAGACGAAGAATCTGATTCTAAAACAAAGAAGTGAAATTATATTGAGTGTTTAATTATTAGAATAATTTGATTATATTCAAAAGTTATGGAAGTTAAAAGTTACCGGTATTTTCCGATGCCCGGAGTTTTATGTAATGTATTTGATTTTTATACAATACTATTTTTAATTATATAAATTTTTGACTTCTTTCTATTCAATCTGTATCAAAGTTAGACTTTTATCACAGGTGTCGCTACTCGATAAGCGAAAAATTTATCACATCAATAAAAGGACTTCAACGTCTTTCAAATAATCACTATAATGGAACTCCGACTATCACGAGCTGAGCCAGGAACACCTCGGCAAATTTTTTAGTGAAACTTATTGTGAGGTCAAATACATCGCGGAACAATTAATACATGCCGAGAACCGATCGTATTTTTATGTCACAATCTTGTTGTTTGGTCACAATTAATTTCAAACAAATTTAGTTTTTGTCGTATTTAAACTGCATAGTTGTCCTTTTCTTGTCATTGTTAGAAACTGCTTGTCTGAGGAAGTCTGATTTTGGTCAGACGAAACGTTACAGAAATACATTTGTGTTAGTGTGCAGCAGTACTCCCGAATAGCATAGTATGATATTTTTTTTTGCATCATATGCATACGGATCCACTAGCGCAAAGGCATTGAGGAAGGATTGGGAGTTAGTCTCACGTAATCTCTACTGATAGTAATACTAATAAAGCTTTTATTTTTAACTCACAATAGGGTCGTATATCATGCCGAGATGAAAGTCTTTTAGTGATTGCACGTCCAACTTGTTGTCACGAATGAATGTCATTATCACGTCCATATGTTTTTGATTGTAAATATTTGCAAGTTCACCACCGAGCTGTTGACATTTGGCGATCGCTGATGCTTTAAGAACCTCTTCAGATGCTAACGGTATGAACATTCTTCCGTCATAACGCACAATATCTGTAATTCAAATAATTTGCAATTGTTAAATCATAATAATTGATCTAAGTGGTTATCAAACGCCGATACCGATATTACAAAAAGGCAGATTTGCCGATACTCCGATACTATGTAATTATTACCTCAAGTTTGCAGGACAGCGGTTTAAAACAATTGATTTGTCATTATTCATATTACACATTATTTCAGATTGAAAAAGAGATATATCACTTAAAATAAGAATGATGTCTGGGATACAGATGCATTAATTGATTCAAAGGTATTGTGCACTGATGCTAGTAATCTCGGTGTTCAACTAGAAAACTCATAGGCAGGGATGTCCAGTTCGAATTTAATATCAGTATCGCGGCCTTTGAATATTGTTTTTTGTGTTTGAAAGAATATCGAATATCGCCCACACATTTTAGCGCCGCCGGCCTACGT